>BLKM01012990.1:1665926-1708426 GCA_013340265.1 Coptotermes formosanus
CACACACACACACACACACACACACACACACACACACACACAAGGTATTCCAGCTGAAATACAAACTCTAACAAAATGGATCCCCATCGGCTGCAGCATGACTGCCAAGCCGCCTGTGTTATCGCCCAGCAGTATTCTTCCGCCACCTTCATCACATTGCGCTTTCATTAGCATAAGGAAAAATTCGGCGCCGTTCAAAAATGCTGTTATTTCACTTTTTTATCGTTCTAAACTTGCATAAGTCTGAAACTGAGTAACTTGAAGCTGCATAAAAAGGGGAGATGCTGTACATCATTCCCAACAGCAAGTTTCTTCTGCACCTAGTAGCCCTTTGCTTGCTACAAGCATTGCGTGATTTGTAGGTGCTCACGGCAGTGAACGTGAGGGTTACGGGATTGCAGGCTGCCGACGTGATGTTGATGAGATCTGCGCTCTTTTGGGGTGTTACACAGCGTCGAATGGTAATTTCTTACAGATGTTTCAGGAGAACGTATCGGTCCCACCTTCAAGGATCACCCTTGAAGATAGGACCGATACGTTCCCCCGAAACGCCGGTAAAGGATTACCATTCGACGCTGCGTAATACCCCGGAAAAGCGTAGGTCTTATGACGATGACGGATTTGTGGGTTATGACGCCGTGTAATTTGGTTGATAAGAGCAAACGTTTCGGAGAGACCTGCTTCCTCCATACTCGTTTATCTGGAAATGACGGCAGCGGGCTCTTCCGAAACCATTGTACAAGTTTACAAAATTGCACGGCTTTGTCTTGTTTAGTGGCAGTCTCTATGGATGGCGGGGGCGAGTTCTTAATCACCTTGCAGCAGCCAGACTACAGTCCATCCATTCTTGGAGGCCAGAATTGGCTGCTACACCGTCTGGACAGAAATAGTTATGTCCTATACCCAATGTGCTATAGAACGCCCTGCAGCTTCGAACACAATTGTAAGTCTGTGATGGACAGCTCCAACTACCTCTGCACTTGTGTCTGGAAATGGTAACAACCAGGCAAAGTGGGGCATTTGGGACGGAACTAGGAAATTGATACAAATTTTTTCAAATTCAAGTCCTCTGGGAGTTTACACCGTGTAGATTGGTAAATATTTACAGACTTTTGTAGGAGCTTGCTGACTTCGTCTTCACAACTAAACAATCCCTCCGAAACGCTTTTAACCAATTTCATACCCCGGAAGGTTTTGTTCTTCAAAAATATTGCCGTGAGACACTGAACTCACATACGAAGTCTATGATCAGCGTGTTTTGTGATCTTCTACTTTATCATTACTTTGTGTGCCTGCTGTGTCCGTTGAATAGTATTTCATCATAACCTAAAGAACGTTTCTTAAATTGGATCACGTTCGAAACAGTTACAACCCGAGTTTTTAGGTTATTTAAAAAAAGGCGCAAAATTAGTGCGTTATATGGCGGAGAAGTCTGTCTTTTCTCCACACACACTTCTTCTTTATGCTTAAAACATTGGCATAAAATCTCTTACGGAAGCTTGCACAAAATATTGCTTGCCAAATCTCATTATGGTGTGCAATAGTATAATTTGTACCGCACATGAAACTTCGGCAGGGACATCCCATTCAGTATAAAGACTAAACTGTGGACCACACAACAGAGGGATCATTGTTGAATCCCCGGCAGAATTAAGAAGCGTCTCTTCTGCAAGGCCTCCAGACCGGTTCTGGGGCCTCTCTGTCTCCTATTCAATAGTTGCAACACTGTATTCCACCGGACCTAAAGCGGATGGAACCTGAAGCTCATCACTCACCTGTATCTAGTCCTGAGCTTAAGAATGCCTGTTACTATACTTCCACTCCCTCCATATATCGTCATGGTTTTGCATTACCTCGCCTTACGTGAAACTCAGGCATAATGGTAACAGATAAACCCAAAAATTATATAAAAATGTAAGAACAATAAAATCCGTAGAGCACAGCTTCTAATTATGTTTGTTGATGGAACAAATTAGACGCCTGTCAATAATTTTAATGTGTGCCATCCCGTTTTGCGTTGTTAGTAACAACGCAAAACGGGATGGCACACATTAAAAGTCAAACTAAATTATATAATTGTCTAAGGTTCTCAAGGTGGTATAACAGAACTATACTCAAGACCTTTGTGGACTTTTCCCACCGTGCGATGCATTCAAATCAATTTAATCAATACAAGACTACGTTTCGGAGGGCAGGATTGGCCCCCGTCTTCACGCACAGACAAGGAACCCAACTACGAGTACTTCTCAGGTTAAGCACTGATACTCGAAGTTGTCAGGTATAAATGTACATTAAGAGCAATGATGTATACACAAGCGGAAAGCAGGCAGTTTGGGATCCATATTTCCATTATTTGCCAATCTCAGTTGCCGCGCGGTCTAAGGTGTGGGTCTGCGGCCGTTCGCTTGCTGGGATTGTGGCTTCGAATCCCGCCGGGGGCTGAATGTCTGTCTCATGTGATTGTTGTGTGTGTTGTCAGGTAGAAGTTTCTGCCTCTAGCCGATTACTGGTCCAGAGGAGTCCTACCGAGTGTGGTGTGTCTGTGATCGTGAAGCCTAGGTCATGTGGAGGCCGTGGCCCACTAGGGGCCTTTGCGCCATTAGGAAAATTAAGTTATTTATACGTAAACATACACCATGGTCAGCCTGTTGAACTGCTTGTTATGAAGTGGCGTGAACTAGAGCTTTTACGCAAATGAACCAGAACTACTTTTCGCTGAAGTGAGACGGACGTGAATTACAGCCTCAGTTTATCAAGGCTTCACATCGCAAATGTTCGAGCGCTGTAGTCTATTTTGGACCAGGCTTAAAAATAAATCAGCCAAGTTTGCATCCTGCAAACAGAGCGCGTTGTCTATCGGGTTACAGCAAGCCATCGAAGTCTCGCTGATGCTACATCAAGGGTTATACTGTGCCAAATAAACTGTAAGTACAACACATATTTAAGATCTGCGTTAGTTTTCTGTAATTCGTAAGCGTGAAACACGTTTTGGCTTGTCGCTGGCTGCTACATGGTAGAGTCACCAGGCATGGCTGAGTTCGTATCTTGCGTGTACATGTGAAAAGGCAATTGACGTTGCTACCAATATGCGATAAGCCTAATGCGTCAGTTAATCCCGTTCAAATATAATAATTACATTACGTACCATATGGTTTAACATTAAAAACCCCTGAATTTTTTCCATAGAGTTTTTAAGTATATAGACCTAAACAACATCAGTCAATTCAAACGTCGTGTTTGTAATGGAAAGGTGTGTGTTTACTTTGAAGTACGAGATAATTTTTAAATATTACGCGCATAACTTTCAGTCTTAAAATCCGTGCCATGTATTTTCAATCGCCGGCCCCTTAACTCGAATCCCGGCCTTGATCTCGGCCAGTGCGTGTGCGATAAGAGGGGGACAAAGTGGCGATAGGACAGGCTGTTCTCGGAGTACTTTGATTTTCTCCTGTCAGTGACTTTAAGCGGGCGAGATCTGGGGAACCTTGAAATAAAGCAATGCTCTTTCAGATGTCGGGGGAGCACAGGGCAGAAACGCACTTTCATCTTCATTCAGGGCTCCCGTAATTAAGCTGCTAAATACGAATGAATTATAATACACGCTGTACAGGACGCAAGAGGCTTGCCTTCCGTGCGCATATCGTAAAGAGAATAGGTCTATACAGAGATCTGTTACTTTTGGGGCTTCGTCTAGGAAGGCAAACAGACATAGCCAGACTGCAGATATAAATGGGGTAGCACTGTTACTGATCTAAGTCGATGGGTTGGCCCTGTTTGTCGTTAAATAAATTAGTCTTACATATAGACCTATTTACAATTTCAGTTGCACTATAAATTTTATTCACCATAAAATATTTTTGAATTTGCCTTCTTCTTATGTGCTCAAAACCTACCATCGCGCATTCTTGCCCGAGAACCACCCGTCCTCCGGAATATTTCCCGCATCTCACAGTCCTTCAACCGCTGCTTTAATACATTTCCTTCACCCGGAACTCTTCAGCATTTCCAGGGCGATGCCCGAGGATGTGTGCAGCGTGTGTTCCGCCCCAGCATCCAACAGGTGCAGTGCCTGCAAGCAGGTGTCATACTGCAGCAGGGAGCACCAGAAACAGGACTGGAGTAACCACAGGAACTCCTGCCGACCTTTCGAGGCGAGTAACATTTCCAGCTAGCCATGGTGTCTATTCACGTGTTTGGCAGTCACATGTTTTTATGTACCTTATACTGGTGTCAGTGTAGCTCAGTTATTATAGTGACTACAGTACAGACTGTAAAACCGGAATTTGATGCTCATCAAGGCCTGAGATCGCCTTTGTTGTCAATGTGTTCAGACGGGCTGTAAGACCCCTCAGCGTCTTATCTAGTGACTACAGGTTGTTCTTGCTTTGATGATGAAGCGGATGGATAGTACTACTCATTTCCAGCTACAGCCAAAGTTGAGGTTAGGCATTCATGCCATGGTGCTTATATGAACACGAAACAGCTGCAGCTCTTATCTTTTTACCTAACTGACCCTCCTTATGTCTCTTGAGACCTAATTTAATATGATATTTAGATTTGTAGGCCTACCGCTCTACCAAGGGTAAAATTCATCATGTGGCAATAACAGTTGAAGAAAAGTTTCAAAAAACTAGACCTGTGGCACCGGAGGACATGCGACAGACAGATAAATAGAATATCACAGAGAGACCATGCTTTCACGCTCTAAGGTTAGGTGAACAAGTTTCTGAACACTCTGTATAATTTCTGCTGCCCTCTTGCTGGAGTTCAGACCTTCCCGGTTCTCTGTACTTCCCCAGCGCAGACCGTCCTGTACAGACACGTACCTCGAAAGACATTCTGTACAATTACAGGTCCGCACGTCGCCGGAGCTGGGGAAATACCTTGTGGCGTCACGTGACCTCTCACCTGGCGACATGATAATCAGCGAGGGGCCTCTGGTTGTTGGGCCCAAGCTGCACAGTGATCAGCCTATGTGTCTGGGCTGCCACGCCCCTACCCGGTATGACAGCGAGTATAGATGTCCGAAATGCCTGTGGCCGTGTTGTGGACCGAGCTGTCCTGCAGACCCCAAGGTGCATGCCCCCGAGTGTGCCATCCTGTGCCTACAGGCAAAACAAAACTTGACGGCGGCTGCCCGAAATAAAGTTGCAGTTTATCATTACGACGCCATGACGCCGCTCAGATGTTTGCTTTTGCAAAGACGCAATCCTCGTAAATGGGAGCAGATCCTGCAGATGGAAGCACATCTCAGGCATAGGGGACCAGGAACTGATGCCTACAGGTAGAGTGGACTTAGAAACCCAAATTGAAAACTGGTACCTCGTTACCGAGTCCTTCCAGAAGATGGTTTCAAGTTGTGCTTGGTAAAATAAATTAACCGAATAGATTACGCAGACAAATATAGGCGTCATAAAAATAATATTAAGAGGCACAAGCAGACGAGAGGCTCATGACAGCCAAATACACAAATTCTCACGGTGCCAAGATTCCTTGCATGGCACTTGCGTTAGAATGTCTTAATGTCTGAGGTGGGACTGCCCTTAGCACCATCCGTTTAGAGTATGAAACACCAAGAACGTAGTTTGATATTGTAACCTTTGAAGATGAATCATCCTCACTAAATATGGTGTAGGAAAGCTTGTTTAATGAAGACTTCCCAAAACCTCTTGCCAATACAGTAGAGCGTCGATTATCCGAAATAATTAGGACAGAGGAATTTCGGTTAATCAAACTGTTCGGGTAATCAAACATGCATGAGAATACCTAATTTATACCAAACAAAGTGTAATCACAACTAAATTAGTGTACACAAGGATATATTTTTAAACATTTATTATTTTGAAATACGAAATATTGCCATCAAATAATTGAGTGAGGAAATGTTTTGTAAATGGTAAAGAGCAAATATTATAATAATCATTAACTAATAATAAATAATGGTTCGGATAAATGGCGGTTCAGATGATTGAAGTTCGGATAATCGACGCTCTACACTATTACTTACTTCTCATGCCGTTGGTCTTTCAGGGAGGTCCGCGACCGCGTTGTGAGCTACCTACAGGACAACTACCTGCAAAAATTGTCTACAGGCAGCAAGGAAGGCGAGACAGTTCTGCAGGACTGCTCGGAGAACACGCTGCACAGGATCTGTGGCATTCTGGATGTGAACGGACTGGACATCCGCCTGACCCTCGGGTCAGAAGTGGTGGCTCTCTACCCCACAATGTACCTCATGGAACACAATTGTCTGCCCAACACTCGGCACAGTTTCGAGATCTCTCCGGGAGAGAAACTCTACCGTGTCACAGTAACTGCTTCTAGACCCATACTTAAGTGAGTAAAATGATGCGTTTTGAATTTTGTCTCTATGTGGAGAAACAGGGTGGAAATATTGGTCCACCCAAGTACAGTCATTGCCGAAATAAACTTTTTTGCAATTTGCATGGTATTTCTTTCCCATTGATGCTTATTTGTTATGGATAATAATTCACTGTTCATAAAACTATTTTGTACCTACTCGTAGTTCATCTAAAGACTCTTTAGTAACTAGTATCATATGGCGTGGAGTGACACGATGTTTACTGAATATGTATTGTGCCCGGGGGGGGGGGGGATTTGGGAGGAAATTGGCACGACCTAATTTGAGGTACTATCATGACAATCGCCTAGAACAGTCGAGGAAATCACTGAGACCCTCAGCAGAGATAGTCTGCAAGTGGACGAGATTTGAGCCCGACATCTCTAAAACACGAACGAGAGGTGCGGCGACGTTTCGTGCACAGCTGTAATAATGTATAATTAGAAAAATCTATTATCTTAACTTCATAAAATATCTATGTAACTTATCAAAAAACCTGTCGAATATGAGTTGTAGATCTTAATTATGTTAATTCTTACGCTTTAACTTTTATAAAATTTTGACAGCCTACTGTCATTTATTTTTTGGAAGTTCATTCATTTCTAGTTAAATTTCGTTTAAAAATAAGGATATATTACACAGTTACTAAGGTAACAATAAAATTTTCCCTGTGCGTAATTAAATGCCATGCAGTGAAGAAGTGTGCGTTTGCTGAAATACAGTTCTCTGCATTTTAAGCTCGGTGCTGAATGAAGATGAGTAGCTATCCCCACTCTAGCCTTTGTATCTCGGGAAAGGCTGTCCAGAATCTATTAAATGGAACACCAGTGGCGAACAGAAGAATCTTTGCACGTTTTAGGAATTGAACCTTGGCAAATGAAATTGTATTCAGCCTTTGTACTAACTGAGCTATCCCGGGTTAACTTGGATTAGCCGACGAAATTTTATAGACCTGTTCTCAAAAAATGCAATCGTAACCCGTACAGTAATGTCTGTTCGTGAAGTGTGAGTATTGAGTTTAATTTATATTACATTACAGGGGTGAACATCTCGCCACTATGTACACACATGCCCTTTGGGGAACACAGGCTCGTAGGGAACACCTGGCAGCCACCAAGTACTTCAGCTGTCGATGCGAAAGATGCAGCGATCCAACGGAGCTGGGAACCTGCATCAGCGGCATCCGTTGTCTGGGAGACCACATCCTGACACCTGAACTGCAAGTATTATGCCAGTGTCAATAGTGTCTAGTTAATAATGGTGCAGAATGTAAGAATACGCGATAATAGACCTTGCAACACGAAGAACTGCCTCTTTTCACGTCTAGTATCTCATTTAAATGACGTATAAAACTTAATTTTTTTGTTTTATTGCCGATAACTAAGTCCATGGTGCAGGGTCTCAGTTACAAATATAAACATAATTTTCACCTGGTGGAAATAAAGTTCCACCAGTTAGTGTGTTCCCTACGTTCTGTGACAGTGTAATTAACTCCACCCTTAAAAACACATTTTGTCTAACATCCTATTCAATATTATTCTTCTATCTACGTTTAGGTCTCCTAACTAGTTTTTCTTCCCCTGAATTTGTCTCTTCCAAATGTTTATGTTTCCATTTTGTCACCATCCTACAACCAGGTCCTGCAATATTAGCATCCTGCATTTTACTGCGCTGACAATCAAAGCTGCCCTATTCTCTCCTGTTTCTTCATCAAAATATATACGCTTCCTTCACAAGCTCGGTATTGTGATAAGGCCTTGCACTTTTCGTTCTAAACCTATTATTTTTAGAGATGGGGCGTCATGTGGAGGGACCCAGTTACCAGTTTCACCACTGGATGAGAATTCTGAATGGCACTGTGATCGCTGTCCTGTTGTGTTAATGTCTTCAGAGGCGTACGATCTAGTATCACGGATCGGAGAGGAGGTGGACAACGTCCAAGCAGTGAGTACTGAACTTGAAATGAAATGTTTTGCTGTATTTTGAATACTTAATATTCGATAGAATATTAAAACATAAAATTCATTATGCTAATCGTGTCTGTCTCTGCAGCAATCAATACAGGAACATTAATATCACCAGATGCGTATGCAGAAGGCATGTCATTTGTGTGTGGAATTCAAATTATACTGCAGTTGCAGATTGTGGTCTTATGGGTTATTTTAGCGCAAAGTTTGACTAGTGTTTACCAAGGTTTCAGAAGAACATGCTGCCTGTAATAACTCACATGTACCAACAAATGTGCACAATTTACGTAAAGTGACAAATCCTCTACCTATATGAAGTCTGCTACATGTTCCAGCGGTAAATCACCATCTACAGGGAGACAATAACTCAACAAACATTCTCCTACATGAGACACATCAATACGCCGCACAGAGTATGTATATAGTGTTCAGATTCATAGATACCCACGTGAGATTTCAGGGTAATTTCATTCTATTTTAATGTTAATTTAACCTTCTTGCAGGACTTGATGTTTTGGATTGAAAACCTCCATAATGGATGTTTGTATGCATATAACCATATGCCACGTAACAGCGGCACATCAGTGAGCTCTATTCAGGAATATGTCAACATCACACTGTTTGTAACATCCACACATTTATATTTATAGCTGCCATTATTTATTTTTGACATTGAATGACAATTTGATGTATTAATTTTTTATTCCTTTGTATTAATGTCTCTCTGAAATGGCAGTTTTTGGCTGAAACATGTAGGAGAGTTCACACATATATATATATATATATATATATGGATGTTTTTTATTTCATATAAATTGTGTGAATTTGTTGGTGTGTGTGGTCGATTATAGCCACAATGCACGGAAAGAATAATATTAAAAATGCTGCCTCCATTTTCGGGCTATAGGTGCACTATATTACGTGCAGGCTTTGGTGTTGTGTCAGAACCGCTTCGTTTTTGAACTTGTGTTTAGATTGTGATCTTATGTTATGATATTTTCGGGGTAAGTATATTTGCAAAGAATAAAGACAGTAGGCTGTTACGAAAACTGGTAACCATTCAGGAGACTACAGTTGTTCTAACCCAGACAATCATAATTTAAGTCTTTAGTGTTGCAGAAACTCAAGTCTTAGTTTATACGCTGTTGGCAGGGAAGTCCAACAGTGACACAGCTGGAGGAGCTCTTGTCCAAACTGTCCACATTCCTGCACCCTCACCATTACCACTTGTACTCAATTAAGCATTCACTGGTGCAGCTCTACGGACACCAGCAGGGGTACCAGATCAACCAGCTCAGCGACCAACAACTGGAGAGAAAAGCAGGTACATGCCAGCGCCTCTCTTTGTATGAATGTAGAGGCTGTTACCTGGATTTCACTTTGGAGACTAATATTCGGTTTTCCTTAAGAACTGTTTGTCAGCTGCATAACTTAGGCCTGTAGTGAGTGTAACTTAGCAAGGAAAGAAGGAATATTTTGTTATCGTTTAATTAAAAGTGGTACGGAGGAAATAAATTGTGGCCTGTTTGAAGAAAGTGCCCAGTTTGAAGAAAACTAGTACACACTTCTTTACATACATCTGTTTTAAAAGTCAAAACATAAATATAGGACTTCCAGGGTGTAAACGAACAGTACTATACAATATGCTGTACCAAAAAATGACAAATCAGTGGGGCAGTAACCATTTGTGCTTTTATTGTGGTTTATTTGATAACTCTGCTCAGTATTGCAGAATATACAGATTCGATGGAGGGATGATTAGTGGTCTACTTGAGGTACTTCTCCGAGTTTTTCTGGATAGATGGAGGAAATCGACGAAAACTTTGTCGCTATATCTTGATTCCTGGCATCATGTCGAACCGGCAACCTTCCGAATACAATTCTGGAGCCGCATTATTTTACCATCTTGTTCAGAGTAATTATCTGAGAAGAAGGGATCGACAGTGAACCGAACGCTCTGTTAGAATGATAGATTAAAAATAGAGTAAAATTACACACTTCAGTTAGAATTTTTAAGAGCAGATGTTACATGGGAGAAAAAATTTATATCAAAGATAAATTAAAATAGATACTAAACAAAGAGAACCTCTAGATTGAAACAAAGTTAACTCGGCGGAAATTCGAACGTAATTTCTCCTGTACTAAATCCAGACGGATTAGAGCTGAGTTAGCCTGCTCGGCAGAAAGAACTGAGACGGTTCTTTTCCCGAATCATGTACCAGAAACAAGTCTGGACATTCAAGGGAACCATACTTATTGCTTTCAGATATGTGTCGGGATTTGCTAGCGATAACAGACACTGTAGATCCTGGCGCCTCCAGACTAGCGCTGTATTCCTCGGTCGTACTCCACGAACTCTACTGCGCAGATTGTCTTCTTGCTCGCCGTGATTTTGAGAGGCAGCCACCTGTCGTACCTGCAGAGGAGACTTCTCGTAGGGTCTTACAGTCAAGGGCCTTGCTGCTGAGGGGAATCAAAATTTTGGAGCCAGAACCGCAGTTTTCATCCGGCAGCAAGATGCTGGAGCTGCTCCAGAAGAGCCTCTCTGAATGCGACGCTTGGATGAAGGCTAAGGGGCTGATTATTCCTGCGTGAACCGAACTTGGGACAAACTCTAAGGTTAAACTTTGAGCCATGCCATAACCACGACAGTTAATATCTGAATCCTCGCTGCTGGCGTCTGATTACTTGTGGAATTTATGGCAGGCAAAGTGGCACTCGAGTAGCCTTATTTCCGATACTTCGGTCATTCTCTGTGAATGTCATTCCTGCAAAGCCCTCTATTCATTCACCTGTCATTTCGGTGAGTGACAGTGTGTTCAACAGGGAACCCTGTTCAAAGTGACACCATCTTACCACTCCACGATAATAAAAAGTGGTTTAGCCATTGACAGGAAGTCTTTCAATTTCGTGAGAGGTTCTATAACAGTCTTATAATTTTAAGTGTATCGACCAGGTTACATCATCAGTAGGAAGCGGGACACGAATAGTACACAGGACATTTAATGCAGCGTTTTCCAATCAGGGTTCCGCAGAACATCGTTAGGGTTTCCGAGAAAAATTGTGAAATAAATAAATAAAAATTTTGAAATACCGCAAAAAATTCCAAACATGCCTTGTATTTTCTTTTTCGTAGTCTACGCAGATATGCATAAATACTCGTATGCCAAACTGATGTTAGAACAAGGCAGGCAATGTCCTTATGTAGGTAACACTGAGGCGCATTCGCATAACCATTGTTGCCGTGGAAAAGCAGTAAGTGTTACATATTCTGAGTGTGTGTCTGTAGCGTTAGTCACCGTGGATGACATGCGCGTGCACCGTATTATACTGTCGTCTGTGGCCTGTCTGGCTGTACCGTATTTTTCCACATTGTCGCATGAATGACACGATTTCGGAAGAAGGTTATTGAAAATGAAGGGTATTTTGATTTTCTATACAACTTTTGTCTGAAACATTTCTCATTCTAAGAAAAACTGAGCGAGGTATCATAAACGTACATAGGTCTTTGTGTAAAGTACCCGTTATTCTTGTCGGATGTTAATAAAACTTGAATTTTGTCGATAGATTTTCGAAAAATACTGAAACATCACATTTCGCGTAAGTTCTTATAATGGGAGCCGAGTGGTTCCGTGCGGACAGACGGACGGACAGACAGACATGACGAAGCTAGTAGTTGCTTTTCTCAAATTTGCGCATGCGCCTAGAATTGTTTCAAAGTGTCGACTGGATGGATTTAGCGCAGTAATGGGGTCTAATTAATTGCTTTTGAAAGTAGTGACGTGCACTTTCATAATCTATAGGAATTTAAATAACTGTCAACAATAATTTATTGTGTTCTGAATGTCACTTGGGTTCAGCATGTAGCATGTACTGAGAAGCAAGAAATTCTGATATTATTTTAATGAGACAGATATTTAAAAGCGTTAGAATAGCCTAGTTTGCACTAAACTATATCCTCTCTGTTACGCTTATCAATACGAAACAGGCCTAAATGTCGTCTTCTTTACTTAGAATCATAACCAGTATGTGCCGTGTTGTTGCGCAGTGTAAACTTCACCCTTCTCCTTCTGAGAATAAAACGTCAGCAACTTTCCGACCGGTAGGTCTTCCCTTACTGAAGACGGCGTATCGGCGGTAGGCCCTGAAATGAGCTTAATCGTTTGTTTTGCGATCGGACATTACCGAACACTTGAGCCGAATTTTGACGATTGTATGACATGATGGGACCTTCGTGACGTAGTTCCGGTTCGTGTGGGTAAGTGTGCTAGTGACGCTACGCGGCAAATTTCTTGTAATCCTCAGTTTTTTAGTGAAAGTTTTCTGACTTTTGTGTGCTAATATGTGAGATATTATCCGCTGGTGTGTGTAATGTATTTAGATTGAGAAAACGGTGTAACATAGGGCGGATGAATTGTGATAAACGCTGCATCCATACACAGGCTTGGCGCGACATTTTGCATCATGTTATTCCAACATCAATTCCAGTGGCAATG
The DNA here is from genome assembly GCA_013340265.1 of Coptotermes formosanus. Taxonomy (NCBI): domain Eukaryota; kingdom Metazoa; phylum Arthropoda; class Insecta; order Blattodea; family Rhinotermitidae; genus Coptotermes; species Coptotermes formosanus. Next base: position 1,678,751 of record BLKM01012990.1, read on the forward strand.
TAAGGATTTCAGGTAAGGGATGAAAATATTATGTAATGAGATATCAACATCTGGTGCTGAGGGGAGGAGTGCAGTTGCCGGAGATCGTAATCTCATAATTTCATTGTACGTTCTTGTCTACGACCAAAAGAACATGGCGGTTTATTAATGACTGTGTGCAAGCAGTTTGAGCAAACATATTCGTTATCGGCTTATTAGATTGCAGTAAACGTGTAGAAACATATTACAAAGCTAGTTTTCAAAGTGTATTCCCTTTGGAGTGAAGCATTCACCTACCACCGATCCCCCTGCCTGTACCCATTTGGTAAAAGCCACTGCCTTGATGCTACGTTGAACGCTATACTGGTTTTGACAGGCGTCTTGTTTGGTTAATTTCAGGGTTCAGGTAATGGGTATAGTTTTGTTCCGAGGTGTAAACCAAGTAACCAATTATATTAAATAAAGCATTTCTGTAAAGGCTAGTAGTTTTTAAGCTGACGAGGGAATGTCTTGTCTTTATCGGAAGCGGTGGCGCAGTTGGTTAAGGCACTGCGCTACAGACCGGAAAGTCGTGGGTTCGATTCCCGATGGTATCACTGGGGAATTTTTCATTGACGTAATCTTTTCGGTCGCACTATGGCCGTGGGGTCGACTCAGCCTCTAACATACATGAGTACCAGGAATAAAGGCGGCCGGTGCGTAGGGCTGACAACCTTACCACTTTCATGTGCCAATTGTCTAGAAATCTTGGAGCCTCAACCTCCTGGAACCCCAAGGGCCTGTCCAGGTCCAGCTCTACCTTTTTTTTGGAACAAGAAATACAAACCTTATTTGTGAAAGTTTCAGTTGCTTATCTGTAACTGATACGAGAGTTCTTTATTTCAACACTGTAGGGAAATCCCTACATATTACAACAAACCACTCTATTTCACTCTTCCTCCTTACCTGAAATCTTAAAGTGTACTTCAATTAAACGTCCTCTAAACTTGGGAATTTCTGCGGAGGACCCATTAACCTGGCCCAATCACTCGACCCAGTTACTGGTTTCGTTTATGAAGGGTCATTTTTTATTCGAGTGACTGTAATGAATGATGTAGAAGTTTATTAATAACTCGAGAATATTTAAGTAGTACCATGATTTAGAACAAACTGAAGCTTGTATATCTAATGCTTGTAAACTTGTCAAAAACAACTCCGTAATATTTCAAGCAACAGTCAAATTATTTGAATTTATTTCTGGTACATTTGTTTCGAAAAAGTCTATATCAAATAAATAAAAGAGACACTTCATATAGAAGCTTGCCATTTTTGTAACAAGTGGCCCATTTAACAAAATACTATTACGAGAATAGAAGCGAATTGTCGTAATTAGGCAATCTTGTGTGAACACAATATATGTTATAAATCCTGTGTTGCTTACATTGTTTCCACGCTAAATATTTTAAAATATAAAATATAGTTTACCGTGGAATAAAGCTACAAAGAGACGAAGATTTCTGTCATGGAAAACTCAGTCGAAAACGTTAAATGTGGTTAACTTTAGCAGACACTGCAGGAGCACCCAGTCTTTCCTCTTCGTTGTTCAAATAAGGTCCCCTTGGAACTATGGCAACTGAACGAACCTGCTCTTGTTCCACTACAATTTGTTGCCTGTCTGTTTTGACATTTATTTTGTTTCCTTTTTGCCAAGAAAAGCAGCAGTATTCAAAAATATTCCGTATAAACCGAAAGACTCCTTGTATGAAATCCAGTGTCTCATTTAAGAAACAATACAAGAACGGATTTAGAGCTGTGGAAAACAGAATCAGTATGGTTAACCAGTACTGCAATAGCCACCACTGCATTTCCGCCAGTCGTATGTGTGGGTCAGACTGAATGACAGTGTAGGTCCAGCTGGGGACGCGGCCTATGAAGCAAGCGGCAATAAGTACCATAATCACTTTGAATGTACGAACTTTTCTTTTGCTGTGAGTTGTACGTACTGGCGGTTCTGCAGGCGGGGTTCCCGAGGCGTTATTATCATTTTGCCTTCTGCTGTTTATAGGTGTTCCAGAGCTACTGTCAGTCAGTAACGTGCTCCTAGACCCAGTGTTGCTGGTTGTGTTAATGACGTATCTAGTGGATGTCTTTGTGCTAGCTTTCTTATACATGTTATTGTCATTCTTGCTGGTACATGTAGTGACCGTTTCATTTGAAGATGTTTGCGCAGGCGCCCTTTTACTGATGGGGATACGTTGCTTCCAGACGTACATGGCAACAACGACATATAATCCGACAAAAGTGACAAATAAAGGAAGGAATATGAGGGCATATACTGATAAATAATACTGGATTTTGAAGTCTTTTGTGAATACCAGACAGAAGTGCAGGCCATGAGGAAGAATGTCGCAGTTCACGGTTACCGGATATATCGGCCCAATGTAAGAGTACATGGAATACATCGGCGTGGCAGTTCCTGGAAGAGTACAAGTAATAACATCAAATAATTTCATTTCACAGCTCTTGTCCATCGTGTTACTACGTATTGAGCCGTATCAAATAATCACAGCGGATAGTATGAGAAGGAGGTGTGTGGGGATGGGAACATCTGTCTGCAATCTTTAAGACACGAGACCCCTTGGGAGATATAAGATATTAAGAAAATATTAAAATAGACAACAGGGAAGACAGATCAGATGAATAGGTTTCAGCGGTACCGAATTTTGTCTAGAGGAATGCTTTCATGAACAGAGCAATGGAAGTTGGGGTTTCTTACAAGCAACTAATTTCTTGACCGTCTTAACAACCATAAAGTTTTCAGGGAGGACTGATATTGCACTGCGATGTAACAGCTAATTTCGTACACAGTTGGTGATTACTCTCACATACATACATACATACATACACACACATATGTACATGCTTACGTACGTACATACATTAAACACACACACACACACACACACACACATATATACAAACGTAGGTACATGCATACATACGTACATACATATATACATACGTACGTATATACGTACGTACAAACGTACATACATACATACATGCATAATACATACTTACATACATTAACTACACGCACAAATAAACACGTCCTTCATACATACACACGTACATATATACATAAGTTCAATACACGCACATGCATGCATATATACATCCATACATTCAATACATACACGTACGTAGGTAGGTACGTACATACTTGCATACATAAATTCCACACACACACACACACACATAGATACGTGTATGCATAACATGCATGCATGCATGCATATATAATACTTACATACATACATGCATACATAATCAATAAATCAAAAATTTAGTCAAAGTGCAAATAGGATGTGCAATAAGCCATAAAATACAAAACACAAAATATACAGTGCAAAATATATAAGCACTTCACATAGAGTACTCTGACAATACAGCGAATTCATTATATATTATTGATAAGATTATGAGCCATTTTAAACACTAAATTCATCAACAGAACACAAGAAGTGTATATTTGTGTATTTTCTTAATGCTGCTTTAAATTGAGCCTTTTCATTCATGGGACTTGTGAGTCTACATGGTAAACTGTTGAATATTTTAATGCAGGTTTAGTACATATTTTTCTGAAAATATGAAAATTGGCAACTATTTTTCCTTGTATTTTGAATACGTACTGCTGAATTTGTTCGAAGTTCTTCTTGGTTAGGTGCAATGAAGTTCAGTCATGACGTTAATTGCAAATAACCAAGAGGCAAAATATCTTAATCTCTTATACAGTTATCTGCATGAATTTATACGTTTTGCGCCAACCACAACTAATTCTCTCTACGTACACGAATAATTTGTTGTTATGGAACAAAAATTCGTAATTTAGCCATATAAACCTTTCACTTCACACGCTCTATATGTCAGTTCCGTCTACGTCAGTATTCAAAACTTCGTTATGTGAGATCCACTTTAATATTATACCATTATTTGTGTTCCTTTGACTAAATCCTTTTTCAAGAGGCTTACTAACTTATTTAATAATTAAACAACTTAGTACTTATGCTTCGTGGATGTCCGTTTTATTTATTAACGCCTCATTTGGCAGGCGGATCTGTTTCCATGCTTAAGCGAAAGTGACTAGGCACAGGCCCAGTTGGGTCCGACACGAAGTTCTCTTCTCAAACGTTGGTGCCTTTCCACCCTTACGCCTATGGAGGGGAGCAGAGCCAGTCCCGAGACACTTCTGTTTCTCCTTGAATACGAGACGACTCTAGAAGTCCAGCAAATGCAGCCAGACATTCTGCAGGTGTTCACCAGTGCAACTGTGTCTCACTTTACACTCGAACAGCCTCAGAGTTTCTCAGGCTATTCTTACATACTTCCTGAACTTACTACAGTTATTTCATTCATGAGGCGAAACAAGGCCATTTAGACGGTTTTAATAGGCACTAAATTTGGAGAATGTTTAACGACTGACCTTCGACCCCAAGTTGTACGTTGCTTTTTCAGCGTCTCTTGCTACGGGGGTTTTATTCTCGGGTATGTCCGAATTAAATTTAACCAATCGAATATCTGCAATTTCGTGTAATGGAGATTGTTCAGCCAGCGGCAGAACAATTTTTTCCGTTCCCTTACCAGTCGCCGAAATGGAATTCACTTTTATCAGAAATGTCACTTCAGGAGAAAGAAATACCGGTCGAATAGAAGACGTGAATCCTCACAGCTGTAATCGGTGGTTCGACATAACGCTGTTGCCGAGTGCTGTACTTGCTATCCTGTATCCGACTAAACCAAAATTCTCAGGGGTTTGAAAACAGCACGAATTCACTACTGTTGAACGAACACCTGGTTCTCGGGTAGAGTGTAAATGCATATGTTGAAGGCGATGGGTAATATTTGTGGAAGTACAGGGATGTGTCACAACCAGCAAAGGGTCTAATAATGATGATGATGATGATGATGATGATGATAATAATAATAATTCCAAATAATGGGCTATTTCTGCCTCGTTTTCTTTGTTGTTATGCCCTCATCAACGTCGGCATTTCGAAAGGATACTTTGTACCATTTTTCACAATGAAAGTTCTATGCATATTAATTTTTTTTCCATTCGAGACACACGTCCACCGTCAAGAATTATTATAAAATTTATTATCTGGAATTTTGTCAGGTGTTTTCCAGTTCACAAGCCTAGTGCACCTTCAGCTAACCCATTTATTCTTATATTAGGACTAGTAACTCTAACAAAACCAAGAACAAAGTAAAAATGTTCAATCTCCGCATTCAGCATTTCTGGGTAGGGGTTTAAAATCAGTTAACAGAGAGCATATACTTACTTTGAAGTGTGTCAGTTCAATTAAATAAATTCCTCTATTGACAGATGTTGGTTCTCATCATAAAATACATGCTCGTAGACGTACCAAATTCTGTCCTTAAAGAGAATTATATATGGCCTTCTCTTCCAATTTCAGTCATTGTTATTTGGCGTTCTTGATTGTACAGTTACTTATTTCTGATGAAAATAAGATCTGTCTGTGTCCACGCCATGAAGGCATGCAGGGATGGAGAGGTGCAGCTCCACTCATTCTTAACCTCGGCAGTAGACGAAAGTAGGTGGTCAACTTCACGCCTCGGCCGCTTTACGCCCGGGAAAAAACCCCTAATACCCATCGAGTAGGAAGTTGGATGGTTCCCAGAGCCGGTCTGGACGTTTTTGGAGAAGGGGAAGTCTATTGCCTCTGCCGAGTTTCGATCATCGAATCGTCCAGCTTGTAACTAGCCGCTATATCTGCTATCACATCCCGGCGTCCCTCTGATTAAAATTGCCTGTTTATATTCTCGAGAGAGAGAGTACTCTATTTATCCGAAAGATAATGGGAACCTTTCTCCACATTACTGTCTTTGTATCCACCTCTGCTAGGTAATGTAACAGAGCTATCACCTAAAATATCGAGGTTTGCCAGATGCGCTGTTATTATTTTGGGTGGAGACAGGTGTGCTAAGTGTTTGTAAGAGTATGTTATGTTAAAGCTTATCGCTAGTTGCTTGCTCGACCCTGACTTACCTGCACAAGCAGACCAGATTAACAGCATACAAGCTAGGCAGACCCATAGGTTTGGTTCCCATCTCTTCTTAGCTCCAACCCTCACAGCTTGGTAGCGGTCTAATGCAATGCATGAAATTGTCATGGAGCTGATTAGGAGGCACATTGTCGTCAGCAGAGGTCCAAAGGAGCACATATCTCCACCCAGAATCTGCAATCCAAAAACTAATCTTACACGTCGCGATATTAACTATACTGAGCACCACACGGTGCTGCAAGTGGCAGTTACTTTGCAAGTGGCAGTTACTTTGCATCACTGGTTTTTATGTGGTGAGCCACAATCAGTCAGGCTTTGTTATTTATTTGTTTTAATAATTTTGTATTTAAAGAAACTGTCAGTGGCTCAAATTGTATAGCAGGGATCTCGAACTGAAATCATACAGAGACTGAAGGAAAAAATATGAATATTAATGCAGGGCGCACGTCACGTAAGGCCACGAGCTCAGTTCATAAACACAAAACAAAAGGATATGAAATTCGACGAATGTTTATTGAATCCGTTTGGCACAGTTCTCAAGTCGAGAATGGAAAAGCCTTCTGACACTAAGGATTATGACGATATGGGCCAAATTGTGGTTCTTCGCAAAGAATTTTATGTGTGATTCCAAGGTTCTAGAAAATCTGAGGCTACTTTTCACGTTTTCCTCATCAACATTTGGCGTAAATGTCGAAACTCTTTCGAACAACTTCAGTTGCAAATTACAGATCTAATGTGCGATGAGAACATAAAAAGTAAATTTCATGGTATTACACTTCTGGACTTCTATAAACTCTCTTGACCTCGTGATAAGTTTCCAGTAGTCAGTAATAATGCACGACAAATGACCGACGCAGCTGGCAGGCAATGTACGTTTAACCTAATACTCAGGCGCTTTCGTGTAACCATTGTTGATACAGAAAAGCAGTAAGTATTATACTTTATGAGTGAGTGTCTGTAGCCATAGTCGCCCAGTATGGAAAGTGTATTTCGTGTGACCATTGTTGATACAGGAAAGCAGTAAGTATTATACTTTATGAGTGAGTGTCTGTAGCCATAGTCGCCCAGTATGGAAAGTGTATTTCGTGTGACCATCGTTGATATAGGAAAGCAGTAAGTATTATGCTTTAGGAGTAAGTGTCAGTAGCCGTAGTCGCCCAGTATGGAAAGTGCATGCGCCATGTTATATTATCATTTGTGGCCTGTCTGGCTGTACCATATTTTCCACTTTATCTCATAAACGGAACAATTTTTCGGAAAATGTTGTTAAACACAAAATGAGTGTATTGGTTTTCTCTAAAATTTGTCCGAAAACATTTTTTTTAAGAAGAATTCAGCCAGATACTATCATAAATACACATCGGTTTTCATGTAAAGTACCTATTATTCTTGTGTCATCTTAACGAAGCTCGAATTTTCTCGACAGATTTTCGAAAAAATACTCAAGTATAACATTTCATGAAAATCCGTTCAGTGGGCGGCGAGTTGTTCTATGCGGACCATTAGACAGACAGACATGGCGAAACTAAGAACCGCTTTTCGCAATTCTGAGAACGAGCCCAAAAATTTGTCTATGTTATGACGATGAAAGCGCTGTAGGGTTGTGTTAGGAAGGTACCCGTTTCGATTCACAGCTGGAATATTTTGACCGATCATTTTCGTGGGTTCTGGAGTTTCGCTGGACAAACTCCACAATTAGGCCGCACCATCTTCCAACTTCTTTCAAATTCATTGCGTCTGCCGTCCCACGCTATGGTCTGAGATACTGACAACTTCTTAAATTAAAACGTAAAATAAAAGTGAATCACATACATACCCAGTCATTGGAATATTTCTGTACGAACTTTGGGATGTAAATAGCGGAATAGCTGAGACCCAGCAGCAGGTCGCTGACAGCCAGCGAAATCAGGCAACACTTGTAGAGCAAGCGCACTTTCCTGAGACAGGGAAGCAAGTTCCAGCGTTTAAGTCGCACAGGATATAATGCATGGGGCATATCATGTCACCGCTATGATTTAGTTCTGAGTACGTTACCTTCGGATTACAGAAAAGACAGCTGCACAATTGCCGACTGCACAGAAGGCGCAAAGGACAATAGCTACTGTCAGGAGTGCTATGCGCTGTCCTTCTGGAAGCACTTTCAGGTCGTCGTCGTCTTCCCAAATTAGCTGCGTCCCATTCTGCGCGAAACAGCAAGAAAATTTATTTATTTTTTCTTGCGTAAGATGACACTGAGTGCAACGTAATGGCAGTCAGTTCTTAACGTGTGTTATCCTGGACAGTTTTTAGCATTCGTGGTATTTTAATTTCACTTGTTGAGTACAGATGGCAGGGAGGTAATTCTTCAGCATCGTGAAGCTAGCTTATGGGTTTTTCTGTTTTTTTCTGTTCTGTGATTTGCAAGTTCATTTCCTAAAGGTCAGTGAAAATAGCGGGACTGTGGAGGCAGAGTGTAGCTTTAAAACTTTAAGGTGTTAGATTATTCTACATAATAACTTATTTAAATTTAAACTCATGCCTTACGCAGAGTAGATTCCGCATATATTACAGAAACCAGCTTGTTAAATTTGTTTTAAGGAAATGATTTATACGAGACACGTAAATGTGCTGCATTTGATAAGTATAGTCTTTAAGTATTAAATCATATGGTATGTATAATTACCACGGACGTTTAAAAGGTTGAAAGGCGGTTTAGATGCCAATACGGGAAACTGTAGTTGATAATATCACCACCCCCCCACCACCACCACCACCACCACCATAATCATCATCATCGCCGCTGCTAATAGGATTAACGCCCAGGTTGTCCGCCCGGAATTATTACAATGGAATAGATAGTAACCAATTTGAAGTAAACAGTACAAAGTGAGAAAAATGTAATGAAAGTAAGGAAGTCAAACGATGCAATTCTGCACCAGCGGACACTAATTCGCGTACTGCCGGAAGCTTAAGGCTGAAGTTCCGAGTGCACAGGAGAAGCATTTCAGCTGCAGAAGAATTTCTTGAAGCATACCGAAAAATATGCATTAAGTATTCAGACGCGTTATAAAGAACATGTTTAAATTAAATGCTTCTAAAACGAGGAACTCGTTTATGATGCATAAATGAAAGACACATTTGTATGGATTTTAGTTGCATGCTTATATGTCTGGCACAGAACTTACTGGAACCGCGCAGTTGTTCCGTTGCGAATGCATGGTTGACCGGTCTTCCTGAAACAGCACAAAACAATTGTTACATTTGAGGTTCTCATGGCGGTAGGTATTAAGGCGTTTTACTGTGTGTGTTGTGACGCCGTGACACCGTGCACCGTGACGTGTGAACATCAGCGATTTGGACGGATCTGTTGCTGGCGTCTTCGGATTGTACTTTCTGTAGATGGGGGCGGCAAGTTCTTCCGAAGCGTTGCTAACCACTTACCAAGCTACGGTGCTATAACCCACACGACTTCATTCCAGCTATGAAAAAGACTAATACCAGTAGCATGAAGTGGGGCTAGTGGTTAATGCTTCTGCTTGCTATGCTGAAATACCGGTTCAAACCTTTGCCGGGGCATATTTATTGACGTTCTGCTTGTTGTCCCAGGAAAATTCTGGATTATTTATATTAAAACAGGCCACGACTGCTTGCTTCCATTTTTTCACACTCAACTTACATAATCTTCATCCACTTTTTACGTCGAAAATAAGTAACTAATATAGTTAACAAAGCATCATTAAATAACAAGAAAATAAATATTGCTCGTTCAAAAAATTCTGTAGTTCAACTTCACAGAATTGGAAATATTAAACAATATTTTATGTCGTGATATTTGACGGTATCATGGTGCTGAATGAGAAGATTGCTGTGTCGTTGGATTTGACGCCGTGTAGTCTGGTATAAGCGCGTAGATTTTAACCTTTGCTGATGTTAACAGTGTCACATGAAATCTCTGCATTTTCCTACCGTTCTACATGGGGCCTTCAAATTACAGTTGTTTTAGTAGAGCTGCATGGTACTGATGCAGGATCCGACAGGCATTAAAAAAAATAAAAAGGAAAATGTTAGAACTCGCGTAAGAAGATCTAAGCGGGCGAAGAAAACTACTTTGTTAAGGAACATGTGATTTGAACTATCACAGACCCTTACTTCTTATATTAAGGATGGCTGGCTTTGTAGCTTGAATGAGTACATGACAACCTGCGCAAAGAACAGGATGCGTGATCAATTGACCAAGGAACCAGTCAATAGAAAACTAAGGAACTGATTAATATGTGACCAGCCAATAACCAATTACATCGATAACTAATCAGTCAGCTTTCAAACAGCTAAATAAACGACTGGCTAAGTAACCGATGGATTGTCTAACAGGAGCCAGCTGCCTGTGGAAAGAAAAGCAAGCAAGCAGGCAACAGAACTAAGCACTTTCCTGCTGTTTGACCCTCAAACATTTTTCAGAAGAATTAAATTATTGTCACTTTAGGACACTAACCTCAACCAATTTAATCATATTTACGACCTAGTTAATGTCCACTTTAATACCATCCTACCTTAATACTTTAAATGTGCAATTTACTTTTGGTATACTTACCAAACTTATCTGCTTCTTTTTAACTGTACTCGGCATTACATGCTAAATATAAAACTTACTCTACGTTCCATCTTCTTTCCTTGGAGGTCTGTTCGTGTTTATAATTCGTCAACCAATGGATAAATTGTGACAGTTCCCTCCTGTGTTCTGTGTTGAGCTTTTGTCTTGCAAATTAATCGGAAAATGAGACTTGATTGAAGACGTTCTTGTTTTGACGATTCATCTTGAACCGCACTTGTTCACCGCAGGATAGATAACGGACAAATGAGAAGTGTCCGGTACACAGCACCGGCAATTTGTGAGGGTGGCAAGTGTTTATAGATCTCTTCAGTCCAGTCAATGTGACAGCTTGCAGCCAGATTGCTACTATTAAAGAAAGCTGTAGATAACGTTGCATTAGTTACGGCACGTGGACGCATGCTTGCTGCTGATAGTATTACATTATGAAAGCTCCAGTGTTATGTGTTCAGATCGTAGGATACTTCAACACAAAAATAATATTTCGGCACAGTGCTCTCTGTGCTTATTACACAGATGTCTTGTAGTTCTAGAAGTCACAATATGCCACTTATATTCATTATGAAAATCTGAGGACTGTCTGCTGAATACTGTTCCCTTATGTGATAGTTTTAGTTTAGATAATATTTGATTAAACAAATCACCACCTTACTGTTATTGCTCAAAATTAACAGTTTTTATTTTGTAAGTATTGTTTTCATAATAAAAATAAGTCCAAACTTAATCCCTAGTTTTAGTCATTCTGAGTCGGATGTTAAAAACTCTAATTCCTTTTCTTTTCCGCCTTGGGAAAACAACTTCCGAAACCGAATCTTAATTTCATCATGCCTGAATGTTTTCTGTCTGTGTGTCCGTCACTATGCAAGGAAGAGAACCACCATCATATTTATTTTGCCTGCCTGCCTCTTTTCTGTCAGCATATTGGAAAGGAGGTACTCCCGCAGGACAAATTGTTGTGAAACTTCATATTCTGGAATTGTATTGAAATTTGTGGGCACATTTTGATTTACACTAAAATCGTACAAAATTAACAGATTATTTATATTAAGACTACGTAGGTTTATAATCTCTGCCCGTGATTGGTCTTTGTAATTGGGACTGTGGTCTCTGTGAAGTACGCGCTGGTACAGAAGAAAAGGTTTTTGCAGTTGACAGAGACTGTCTGGATGTCTGAGCATCAGGCATAATGGATTTAAAACTTCGAGGATCAGAGTGTAAGACATATCGATTGCAAATTTCTCGCTTACGACATATTTGTGATAATCGATTTTATACCTCTATTATGGAGAAGTCTTACAGTGCATGTTCAAAATGATTTCGTGGAAAGTAGGCGTATTTACGGGGGTAACGTATAGGGACACAAACAGCGCGAGCTCTTTGACAGTACCTAAAGTAGCCACGAATACCTTACTTCTTTATTGAAATGTTGGTGGAAACTTCGGTTAAAGAGTTAGTTCTCTGAGCTAAAGAAAACTAAGGTTCGTTACTGTTTTCTTGAAGCCCGCCATTGCCGTCTGTCATAAGCCAGTTTAATCCAGGCCCAACTTCAGCTCTGCCTCTAGAAGAAAAATGTTGATATTTTCTAATCTTTTTGCTTCCTTCCTTCTTTCTCTCTCCGGCTTGTGACGCATTACTAGTTTTGTGTGAAAACAGACACGTACAAGAAATTTTACGCATTCAACCATGTCATAATTTTTAACGGACTATGTTCAATAAAATAAAAAATTCAGTCCCCTGTACTTTACATACGCGTGACGTTTTACGATATAAAATTTTACTGACGTATTTTTGAACCTTGTAACGGGGACTCATTTGGGATGGGTAAAATGGCCATGGCGTGAAGCTTTCCCGTTTACTTGAATCTATACCTACACGCCGTCATACGTCCTTCTAGCTTGGTGTATAATTATGCACAGGATCAGTTGTATGTACGCTTTTTGGTGATAGTGGTGAATTTTTTCTTTTGATTCCAGCCCATAATTTGGGGCGTAGGAAGTGTGGCGAACATGCGGTTCTGTAGTAATCTTAGACATGTGTAACTTTTTCACCATTTTGGATATTTTTTGACGGAAATTCATGGTTTTTATGTGCATGCTAATTATCAAATTTTAAGAAATGGTATGTCTTTTGGAAGGAGCCAACCTACTGCCAGTAATGATTGGTGCGTATATAAAGCATAGGTAATTCTATCATCGTTTTGAAGTACCCTTTCTCCCACATGTAGGAGTCTACATTGGATTACGTAAGAGAAGACTTGACTTTTATATAAATTTGTTATATTTAACGTATCAGACTTTCCGATCCCTCTTGCTTGCTTAGGTAATGTACTGTATGGATAAAACAGTTCGTAATACCGCAGTTAAGGAGGTGATAATTAGGTCACTCACTTGAGGGAAGAGCGGAAGGTCAGTGTGTTTAAGAACAAAATTGTAAGGAAAAATTTAATTTCCAGAGGCAAAGCGAAAATGTAATGGAAAAGCACAGCAGAAGCGTGAACTTGGCAGGCCTAATATTTTTGTCGTTAGTGGGATTAAAGAAAGGCAGATGAGATGGGCTACGCATGTAGAACGCTTGGAAGACAAAAAGGCGCTTAGAGTTTTTCGGAAGAGATTATAGGAGGAGACTATTTTTGAGACCTGGACGTAAATAAGAGGATAGAGAAAAAAGTTTAAAACATTAAATAGGTCCTATATTGAACTGGTCAGTTTTTAGGCGCTTTTCGCATAGCGAAAAGCGACTGTTTGCCTTGTCATGTATGGTCGTCTGTCCGTCCTTATGCAGAGAATAGCGCAAATCTCACTTAATATATTTTCTTAAAAGTTCATATTTATTATATTTACAAAATATCTCAAAGTGGTAAATCGGCTGGAGGGTGACGAATATTCACCAATGTCTATCGCCGAGGTTGAGTCTCCGTAGAGCTATACATCTGGGGCGCCCCCCCCCCCGTGCCTTCATGGTATGAATGAGACAACGTTACTGCTCTTTTCCACAGCTTTGGTTATAAATATATTTCGCTCGTTTGAATATTTAGAGAACTGCTCTCGAAGTGTAAAGAAATGCATTAGTGATGTCTTTGTAGAGTGGTCTTCACTGTCATCTCATTTTAACGAACATTCCTGTATGTTGCTAAATGTTATGGAAACGTAATGATATAAAATTTAATGACACTTCTTTCATCTGTTATTGCCTTATATGTGTACGGTCAAACAGACAGAAATTTATGACAGGTGTAACAGGCAAATTTTTGGAGGTTTCCGGTACGAGTAGACTAGAAAAGCACATTTATCCTGTGCATGCCTGTATTTACGGAGAAGTACCATTTTCATCGAGTTTTGCTCCATACAGTGGAACCAGCAGAATAAATTTCATAGTTTGTTTTGCCTGATGACATAATCAGAGCTGTCTTCCGAAACCTGGTGTTTCTGTAATAAAGAGACACAATGAAAAGGTCAAGTATAAGTGTCAACATTGTTGCCATATTTACAGAATTTAATGTATTTGGAATATATTGCAGTGTAAATTTTGCTCATTATCTGAGCATTATACTGCTGAATAATTATAATTATTCAATTTAATAATTCAATAATTGCTAAATTTATGTTGCACAAGCCGGGGATATTTACTGACAGCAATTGAAGGAAAGTAGAAGTCACAATTTCTTCCTGGAATTCTTGTTTGGTTTTCAGAAACAGTCCCTCGACCCAAAATTAAATCCTAAATGCGCTAGTGGCTGTTGAGAATAACGTGTTTGTTCTACAATGACGTCAGAGGACTACTCAAAACAAAGCGAACATCAGGTGACCCAGTTGGTTCACCTCCACTAAAATGGTGGCTTAATATTGATGATGGCCATATGTTGGCGTAGCAAGTACATTGCGAAGGGCTCGTGTTGATCTTGTGTTCTTAGTGAACCATTTACCTGCCTTTAGGCCAGTAATTGCCAATTAAAATTCTTGATTACGTGTACGATAAGCTGATAACCAGGTGGTTGCCATTGTGACGGGAACAAATGAAAGTCATGACGAGAAAGAGCGCTGCGCACTGCTGTGTTCTGGCTTTGTGACTTTGGGGTGTGACGCAGAACAGAGCAGTGACTTGGTTTGGTGACAACCCGTATAATTTAATCATGCTAATGTCTAGGTCCATTCGTTTGTTCTACTCCGTCAGAAATATACTCCTGTTTTAATGGGTTCTCTGCCCACTCACAAAATATAAGGACTGTGCATGAAATTTGAAAATAATACTTGGTAAAACTCGGTTCATACAACAACATTTCATTTATCCTTTTAAGTAAAGTAGCGTTTAAGAGATCCCGATTTAACTTTTAGTAACCAGGGAAAAGCATGTGTCACATAACATCTGGTCACTTTCGGATTTAGTACACTGCGGTCGCATTTTTTGTTATTATTCGAAATTGTAGATATGTTATAGAACTTTATTGCTGTTATTGTTTCTTGTTATTAAATTTTTTGAATAATTTGCTATTTATATATTTTCGTAGATTCTGTGTGAAATTTACCGTCCGTATCTGACTTGAAAATTCCACTTCTCTGAAATATTTTGTAGTGTGTGGCTTGCCAACAGTCCGTATAAAATTTACAGGTGCTTAAGTAATTTCTTTATCTACTTAACGACTAATTATATGGAGCATTCCTTCTTGAGCAGCGTGTAGTTCCCGAGCAATTCAGTAAATTTCTTGAATTTTATGGAAATAGACACTTCATTACCACATTCGTAACGTACGGCCACTTACCCCTGTTCTGAACCATATGGACCTAAAAGGCGCCCTCCTGTCCTTTTCCTCGAAGATCTATTTTAATATTCTCGTCCCACCTACGCCTAAGTCTCCTAAGTGATCCCTTACCTTCAAGTTTGTCCAACGAAGCTCTGTATACATTTTTGCTTCTGCCTCACACATCCCACAGCTCCGCTTCCTTGATTTAATTACTGTTTTCATGGTGAGGATTACAAGTAATGAATAAGTCTTCCGCATGAAATTTTCTATACACTCCCATTACGCTCTCTTTCTTGAATATACACTTCATCCTGAGCCCTTTGATTTGTATTACCCGCAGCCTATATACTTAACCGTAATGCGTGGGACCAAGTTTCACACCCGTATAAAACAGCAGGCAAAATTTTTCTTCTGCTTGTTTTAAACTTTGTATGTTGGGTATCAAAGAGGAAGACAACAATTCTGGACCAAATGAGAGTGGGCATTCTTCGAATTTAATCTGCTCTTCGCTTATTAATGCGTGCAATTTTATACTCGTATGTTAAGAGTCCATCCCAGGTATTTGAACTTTGCTCACATTATCCAAGGTTTTGTTAGCTGTCTTTATGTTGTGACGTTTTCTTGCATTCTTTGCAAAAAATACGGAACTATACTTTGCTTGTAACATTTTATTCTAGAACGACATCTTGAGTAGAGACTAATCGGGATTGTGTTTTTTAAATATTTTTTGTGTCTTTACCCAATACGTTAGCGTCATAAAATTCTATATTGTATGCCAATCAGTTTTAGTACCTCCTGATTTACTGGAACTTATTAATGATATGTTCTAGAGCAAATTGAAAAGCGAAATTGATTAAGCTCCTTCCAGTTTGAGATATTCAGAATGTGCTAATGCTTGCTTATATGGCGTTTGGTTTAAGGGAAGTAGGTTCATGAGTGCAATAAACGTTATGATAATATGAGAAAAATCTCCTTGGATCATAGACTTCATTGGAGTCAAGGTAAGGCTGACCTGCTCCCTTCTTGGATTCCGATTTTTCTCACGTATTTGATAAATGCAGAACGCTTGATGGGTGTTTGGTCTGTCACATCAAATTTCACAATGATACTCCCGAGTACTTTCTTCTTTACGGGGAGTTAACGTCCATGACAGAATATTGGATAGTGTTATGTATGTAGTTAATGAGAGTGAGGCTGCGCTGTTGTGGGATTTGAAGCAGCGTGGAATGATAGTTGCGTTCCCAAGTTTCGGGAGAACCTAGCGATCCCATCTTCAAGGGTCAAGCTGTTCACGAAGATTGCTTTACCTTTGCTACCTAAGTCTTAACTTTGATGTACAATGTGTGCTGTTTTGTTTTGATTTTCAACACATTTTAACAGTCGACAGATTTTATTGAAACTCCGCAGTGCCAGATTTCGCGAAAGTCTGTCCAGTGGGAACCAAGCGGTTCCATGCTTACAGCCTGACATGGCGAAGCTAGGAGTCGCTTTTCGCATATTTTGCGCAGGGATCTAAAATGACTTGTATAGGTTTTTTTTTATGGTTTCACCTTGTCGACTAGGATGAAAATCGCTCGAGTGGTTTGGGATGCAATACATGCAGACAGGAGATTTATAATATTTAAGTCGTCTGGCGTGTTGCGCTCTGTTTTTGCGCAAACTCCAACGCTTCGGAGGACCGTAACGCCGTTATCTTCATAGCCAAGCAGTCGAAGGAGAGTGATTATTGGACTGCTTCAAAATGAAGATGAACTCACTGAGATTCTTCGAAACGTGCGCAGCTACTTACCCGAGGACACGCCGTGGTACAGCAGACGATGAACTTTCTGCCACACCGTTGTGAGAACCTCAAATCTCACAAATGAAATTAGGTATGTAAACCTTTGTGCTCTCTGGGCTATGAATCCCAGTCCTGTGCTTAATTTAGCTACGTTTCGCGGAACATGCACTCTCCATCTTCAGGAAAGCCGAGCGTCTGCACTACTTTCCATCGCATGCAGTCTATATCGTCAGAAACTCCGTTCTCGCAAATCAGTAAGTGCTTCTGCAGAACAGCAAGTAAAACTGTAAGTGAAAAGTTCTTTTCATCCTGTAACGGGCCATGAAGTGGCCAGAGGTTGAGTAGAGGTTGAGCTTTAATCTTTCATTAACCTCGGCGCTAGACGGGGTGGGTGGTTAATGCCACATCCCGGCCGCTTTACCCTCCGGTACCCGTTGTACAGGAGGCTGGATGGGTCCCAAGGGCCGATCTGGATAGGTCCAGAAAATCTCACCCCCACCGGGGTTCGATCCCCGGACCGTCAAGCCTGTGGCGAGTTGCTGTACCAACTGGGCTATCCCGGCCCATACGTAAAATTATATTTATGGCAATTCTGATTCATAGTAATGGCCACCGGGAAACAATCCCTTACTTTCGCTAAGGTAATTCTCTTTTGGGGTCTCGCCTGCACCTGCACGCCTTGCCACGTAGGCCGAAGAAGAGCCGGGGATCCACACTAACTTAAGACTACGTCTTAAATAGGTATATAAAGAAGAAGACCTGTTTACTGTGGAAAGGGATTCGTCTTAGGAATGCGCACAATGAGGTGTGTGTTTGTTACTGTGTGTGGCTTCTGTGTTATGTCGCAAACAGGAAGTCTGTTGTTTTGATACACAGTTGATATATGGCTTGCATGTTGTAATGTTACAGATGTAAAACATCATGTGACTTCTGTTTGTAAAA
Source organism: Coptotermes formosanus (assembly GCA_013340265.1). Lineage (NCBI taxonomy): Eukaryota > Metazoa > Arthropoda > Insecta > Blattodea > Rhinotermitidae > Coptotermes > Coptotermes formosanus. The sequence goes on from BLKM01012990.1 coordinate 1,696,843, forward strand.
CACAGATCCTACTCTTTTGGAGGACATTTCCCTCTGCCCGCTTAATACGGGGTATCGTCAGTCTCGGCTCTGAGCTAAAAGTTTGAATTGATGACATTTTGCTAAAGTATGATTTTGCTAAAGTATGATTCAGGAGTCTGTTTTGTTGGAGGTATGTTACTGAGGCAAAAGAGCTCTATTAATAGCAAGAGTAAAATTTCATTGCTTCATTGATTTTATTGAAGAATTTCACAATAATTTCAGTTTAAAATTAAAGCAGTAATATGAGGTTTGAAAAAATATGCAGACTTTATCCACAAATTATTTAATACAATGCTATTTTCTATAGTAAAATTTAGCATTGTTATAAAGGACTGCATTTTGTAACGCGGTGTTTTATGTTGAAATAACTGTTATATAATCGTTGAGTGTGCTGTCTTCAGACTTCACAAGTAGGAAGTAACCACTGCGCGCGCGGGTGAGGTTTACACCGGCTGTGGCCGCAGTCAGAATAGGGATGTTGCGGACAGCCACATCCTCTGGCCCGCTGGCTGCAGCTGCATTTCTTAAACGCATTTTGTTCCACTGGAGACCTTGAAATAGTCTGAAAACGAAGCAAAAAAAAAGTTATGGCATATTTATGTTGTGGTTGTTACAGAGCGATGGCGTGTTCTTTGACTGTGCATATATTAGTTGTTGAAAATAGGCTAGGGATAGCCCAGTCAGTGAAGTTATTTGGCTGCAATCTGGACAAACAGAATATGATTCCATGGTAAAAGCACGTATTTTAATTTACGAACCGAGATAAGTCAGTCACTGCATGCTGAAGACCAAGAAATAGGGTTCCGATGTACGGCACCTGAAAGAGATATTTCGCTTCCTCGAGGTGTCCAGATAAACTCGGGCAACCACCCAGCCTCCTATTCGTTTTGTACCAGGGGACTCATTCATCTACGGTAAAGTGACCGGGGCATATCGAAGTCTATGAATTCGTGGAGCTATGCCTCCTTTCCCCAATACATATTTATAGCGTGGTGCTTAATTAAGCAGAGGAACGCCTTTTCCCGTGCCAGTGTAATTTAGACAGATCCAGAACCTTAGACCTAAGTGCCCCACAGACATTCACTTTGGAAAGCCAAGAGCATATGGATTTCATCTCTAAGAACATTCAGTCGATGACTGCACGATACAGTTCGACATTAAGGTACGTACCTCAAGATGTAGCTGTAATTACAGTGGGTTGTTCCTCCTTCCATACCCTTTTAGATTGAGTACGTGTAAACCGAGGTCTGAAGCGGGAAGACTTGGTTTCGATGAGAGTGTGCACAGTTTCATTGCTTTGCTTTGCTTGTTTAATTAACCGTATGTTGTAAGAAAACTCTTGCCACTGGATCCTATCTTTTATCATGTGAAACTCGTAGAAGTATCCAAGCTGTATTTTTGTAAGGGTCATTTTAATTTTATTATCCTATTCACGCTAAGTTATCTGAAATGAGCTTCTCTTTCAAAGCTTTTCATTTGCCATGCTCTGTACATTTCTAATCGCTTTCGTTAATGCTAAAGTACCTGCAATCGTACTGTCCCTCATTCACTTATCCTTATAATATTTATTCAAGCGGTGCTTAATAACGGTAGGTCAACTATAGGGTTTGTGCTGGGTCATATATGTGTTAGCTATAATCGCGAAATATCCGGAATTTTGACAAATGTGACCGCAACCTGTTCAAAAAAGACTCGATATCGCTGGATGCGAACACCATGACAAATTGCAGTTAACTGTGACTGGTGGAGATTTGGAACGTATTGCGTTCTGAATAATGGCGCTGTACCGCGGAGACTAGCATGGTAGGTTCAGGTGTTAGTTACACTCAGGCACGGTAAAGGATAATAGTATAGGAGCAACTAAACGAAATCGCGAGAGTAATATCACTTAATATGAGGGCAATAATTGTATGAGTAATGCAGAGAACGGCGAAGATTGAGCGTTGCAGCTTGTTAGTTGAAGCTGTTCGGAATGTTCAGCAGTGATAAGACTGTTGACACTTACCTCGGCCTGCGTAGTTCACAGACATTTTAGGGCGACAAGAAAGTGTGTGCCCTCCTTTCCCTCTTAACTGCGTTTGGTTGATCGGAAGGAACTTCGAAAACTAAGTACCGGAATAAATACTGCAGTACCGTCAGTTTTATGATGTTATGTTAAAGTGGGGTTATTTGTGCAGTTGTTACTGGTGGTATGGAAGTAATGTGACTTTCTGTAATAATAATAATAATAATAATAATAATAATAATAATAATAACCCGTGGTAATTGGAGTCACTGGAATAGTAACAAAGGGTTAAAGGAAAAATTCAGAAGCCACACCAGGAAAACATTCAATAGATTTGCTACAGAAGACAGCTATACTTGGAACGTCACACGTAATACGGAAAGTATTGCAGTTTGAAACTTGATACCTGAGTGGTGGGAATCACCGCTGTTTCAAGGGAAGTACCAGGGAGAAATGGTGTGTGACAAGAGACGACGTCGATGGCATAATAATAATAATAATAATAATAATAATAATAATAATAATAATAATATAGTAAGTGGTGGTGGTGGTGGTGGTGGTGGTGGTGGTGGTGATGGTAGGAATTCGTAAGTATCATATTCATCACCATAATCTGTATTAAGGCTGTGTAGCTAGTGTATTATTATTATTATTATTATTATTATTATTATTATTATTATTATTATTATTATTCACAGCAGTTTAGCTGGTTTTCAAAGCGCAGGGATCACTGACCAAGCATTTATTATACATTCTTCTGACAAAAACGTAATAAGTGTAGAGAATATGTTACATTTTACTGCTCTTTGCATTAGAATGTATATAAAACATCATTATTATTAATATCACCTTTATAGGGTATTTACAATTATATACCCGAAAAATCGCGTTTATAAGGTTGTAACGTTGCAGGTATTCTGTGGCTGCAATTTTTGATACAAGTGATGCTATTTCTCATGACTACGTTTTGTACTTTACATTAGTACTTTCCGAAGTATGGGCACAGTACCCAATGTGGCTGTTTTCTGTAGTTCCTTGATGCCTGCTTTCCCGATATGTTGCCGAGAAATTTTTTTGAAATAATCTGAGATGTTTCCAGTAGCTTCTACTATTACTGGTATCACTTTAACTCTTACATTCCACATACGATTCGTTCCTATTTTAAGGTCTTTGTGTTTTAGAATCTTTTTAGCTTCTTTCTTGATTATATTTGTCTCCCGAAACTGCAATGTCTGTTAACATATTTTCCTCTTCCTATCACAGTTTACGATATCCGGTTATTGTTAGGGATGATTGTGTTAGGTTTCACTTGCTGATGCCATAATATATGTAGTTACTTTGCTTTCATGACTTGTTTCTGCTGATTTTGGTACATGCTCATAGCAGTATTCCTTGTATAATTTTATCCTTGATTATTATTATTATTATTTTTATTATTTGGCCGAAAAGTCAAACTAATATTTCGAAAAATATTATTTTAATCATGATTACACAGATCGGTATTGCAGCATCAGAAATAAAGAGTCAAACGCCGACATAACACCATCTTGATGTGTGGCGGCATATGGGGGTGGCGGTACATCGACATGGTGTACACCAGGAAATTCCTGTTCACAGATTTTCATGGGCGCTTATGGAGGGTGGCGCGATATTGGTGTTCGGCTGTATATGAAAATCATAGAAATATTACAGACAAGACTGTTACAACTGTAAACCTTTATATTTAGGCCTTTATTCACTACGTAGCCTCTTCAAATTTCAGTGCAAACACAATCTAGGCGAAGAGTTTTCGTGATTTCTCTCAGTTCGTGCAGACCAACTCCGGCATGGTCTCTCAAAGTAATGCACTACCGCTTCATTTTTTACCATTGTGTGCTTACCATTCACGTTTCCTCCATTTCGTTCTATACTCTGCAACTTACACTTTTGAAAGGGCGTTATGAAGTGGGTAGAGAATGATCACGGCTATGAAAAAAATAAGCTATAAATGATTCCAAGGTGAAGGCTTCAGAGGTTTAACAGGTGACATACTAACTCCATAGAGAAAAATCTTTCTTGAGAGTCTGACGGTTCTTAATGTTGTAAAGAAATTTCCTACCTTTTATGGGAAGTCGAAACATTGTTGTTACAACTTTCACAGGAATCTTGCACTGAAGCCTGTCTGAGCCAGATTAGTCCAGTTCACAACCCAGTATCCTACTTCAGATTTACTTTAATTCTATCGCCTGACACAATTCAGAACCTCTCAGGTTTATTTTCCTCAAGATTTCCGGCTTAAATTTCTGACATTTGCTGTGCTGCCCATGCTCATAAGGAATGTGAGAAGTTTAGGAAAACTACTGTGTAAAGCCAGGTGTAAATGGGAGAAAGAAGCAAGAAGTCGAGCACTAGGAGAAGCGAGTAAAATGCAACAAGAGTAACTGGAGCAAGAAATGTAACAATATGATATTTTTTATAAATCGGGAAGTTTAAGCGTAAGGAGTACGTACTGCAAAAAACTGGTGCTAATGGATACAATACTCCGCAAAAATTGACTGAATTAAAATATTCATTCATTCATTCATTCATTCATTCAATCGTAACTAACGTCTTTCCAACCGAAGTTGCTGTCGATTTGTTACCAGTCGTGCTTATTATTGGAAGAGTGGGGCTCCGGGTTCTACTTCCGGCCCAAAGACTGACTGCACACCCGAAGGTTTTCCATGATTTTCTTCCGTTGCCTCCATACCTTCATAATTAACTGCTCGCCGACAGTCTGCTTATTGGGCTCCAGTAAGCTGAACTATTAAAAGGGTCGTTAGATGAATAATAAATAAATAGGCGCGTCATATGACGTATAGGTACAGTATCTTACTTGTTCCATGGCATTTGTTGTAGCAGTGCATGTGACATTCGCTGAGGAACGATCGGCGGTTGTTCGTGGCGTACTTAGAGTAGTAAGTGGCGCAGATGGGCCTGAAGATGATGCACTGCGGGCAGGAGTCGCACGAGGCTCCCAGAACTGGCGACAATATTGACAGCCCTAAAAATAAATAATAATAGACTTTTACATGGAACTTTTCTCAGACCCTTCCTTTTATTTGATAACCATTTATACAGCACGTCCTAGGAGTCCATTAGCGTGTGCACGTTGCAATTAAAAAGTCCGAGAAATTCTGAATGACGTAGTTTTTAAAAAGAGGTTTCAAAAGAATTGAATTTCACATAGCGTTGATATATACGTCCAGGGAATACGGAGGAAATTTGCTATTTGAAGAAAAATTTAGTAAGTTACAAACATTGACCTCTAATATAATGTCAGCTATAGAGATGCGGGTGATAAATGTGCGTGCAGGTAGAACATACATAATTTTAGCCAATTTTAGACAATTTTAGACAATTTTAGTCAACACAGCTTAACAGTCGAAATATGTGGCGTTTAGTACAGACAGATTTTACTTTTAAAGGAAAAGATAGTTGTGTTGAGTAAAATTATCTCTTATTATTTAGTTTAAGAAAAACAACGGCGTGCCTGCTCTAAAGGACGGAAAATGTTTCTGAAATTAATAAGAACATACGGTAGGTAGTTACTCTTATAAAGTCTTGGGATACACAGTATGGAAGTAATGAGTCTGATGGACTCATAATTATATAGGCTGTCTTCTCTGAATATATGGAAATGTTCCTGAAGAAGGAAGCAGTATGTGCCCCTGAAACATTAGACTCTAGACCATTACAAAGCAGGAGACCGAAAATTTAAAAGCGTATGGTGTAAAGTCGATATTTTTGTTTTACGATGCGTTGAGATGACAATCCGGGGCAAACCATTTAAAAGCGTGTAGTAGAAAATATATATTCTTGTTTTACGATGCGTTGAGATAACCATCTGGGGCAAACTATTTAAAATTTGCTTTTCGATTCAAGGCGTAGAAGACCTTTCCAATATACATGAAACCAGTTAAGCTTTTTGTTGAAGATTGTGATGATGTGGCAAGGGAGTGTAAAAATAAATTCATTTGTTGCCTGACATTTTCTGTCCGACTTAAAATTTCGAATGTAAATTCTGTCCTGCATTTTTAAGCACTTTATAATTAAAGCTGGAGGTCCCAAACTCGGCAGCTAAAAACTGTTCGTTTATTTTGTTCCCACTTTTTTCTCTGGCTGACCTTCTATGGAATGTTCAATGTATAAGAACTGCTCCGTTTGGATACACGACATATTACCTGTATTTCATATATTGTGCAATCTACAGCCTTTATAATATGTGTCTGTTTTCATATCTTGTGTTCATAAGACCTGAAGGATATTTGCGAATATGATAATACGTACCGATTATAAAAATGAGGATACCTCCTTTCACAGTTGCCATGCTGCAGTATTGTTGCGTGTCCTCGTCAGCTGTGGTCCTTTTCACGTCGCAAACCAGATAGCATTCTTCTGCGTTTTGCTTTCTGTTATATTCTGCCGCGTTGTCACATGACTTCCTTGTTTCTGATTGCCTAAGAATGAGCGGGGATCCTCCTGACTTGACTTAGCCAGGCAAACGAGGAAACATTTGTTTGCAAGGGCAATAACTCGTGTTCGTGCTTATGTCAGTAATTCGAATGAATGACTTTGAACAGTTACAACAGGTGTTAAGAGTGCAATAGGACGTTATCATGCCATTGTATGTGAGCCTTATTTACAGCAGCAGAACAACATGTAAAGTGAAGATACGTGACTCACATACCTCCTTGCATAATGACGCCATAGACGTGTGTGCGGAATGCCAGATAATTCCCATGCATCCCTAACATCGCGCCACGTGGACCCCTGAGATCTAGGGAAAGGTGCTGTAGACAGCAGTATTGCTTCGTGCTTGGAGGTCCAATTTTGAATTCTGGGCGGAGAGAACGGTTATAGTCACAGAGTTCTTCGTGGTTTTCCTCAGTCATTTCGGACAAATTCCAGGATAAAGGTAAAAAAAAAGTAAAGCTATCTCATTACAGGCCTGGACAGGCCCTGAGGGTTCCAGGAGGTTGAGGCTCCCAGATTTCTAGACAATCAGCACATGAAGGTGGTAAGGTTGTCAGCCCTACTCACCGGCCGCGTTTACCCCCAGTAAATATTCCTGGTACTCATTTCTGTTAGAGGCTGAGTCGACCCCGGGGCCATAGTGCGACCGACAGGATTATGCCAATGAAAAAATCCACTGACACCATCGGGAATCGAACCCGCGACCTGCCGGTTTGTAGCGCAGTGCCTCAACCAACTGCGCCACTGCGGCCCACCCAAATTCCAGGATACTACCTCCAATTAGGCCACAACCACTTCCACATTCTTTTCAGTTCATTATTCACCAGTCATCCTGTCATTCAACACTGCATAGTCTGAATTATTGGAAGAGTGATTACATCAACAAATCCATAAATCACAGCAGCAGCAGCAGCAGCTGTAGTAGTAGTAGTAGTAGCAGCAGCAGCCAGAGTAATCATAATGGTGAATAATAATAATACGTAAACATGACACTACAGTGTCGGTGGCTAGGGTCAGATTCCCAACATTAGCTACAATTGTTAGCTTTGTCTATAATATCGCGTTGATCCTTGGGTCCACGTGAACTTCCAAAGTTCAAGATCATAATTTTCGCAGCTTTATTGAAATGTAATATAGAGCTAAAAAATCTGTGTACAGACACAAGTGAGGCCGCGGGCCCGCACCTAAAGGCGGGGCACCAATTGGGAAATACTGGTATTTAGGAAAACATTGGTCATGACAGGTATTTATGAGAAAAGAGATTGAAAACTGTAATTATCATATGTAATTTAATGAAAATCTAGCCTCTGTGTTGTGTTACTTTTACAGCAAGCCTTTCACTTTACAATACATGTAACTTAAAGAGCCTCTTATTACGTACACATTTGTTTGTTCTGTGTTGTCAACAGTAAAGCAGACAACGCAGTGTTAGCCTCCATACTTCAGATTATGAGAACAGAAATGACAGCCCAGTGGCAGGCTTTTGTTCTGTCTATAATGATATAGGTCTGTTCTGAAACAAAATAGACATTGTTGCTTTGTACTGGCAAAATAAAACACTAAAGTTTTATGAATATTATTTAAACTTCGTTTCTGTGCAACTGAAGTAAATTGTATATCCCTTTGTGTTGTCCCATTTATTATGAAATTTATCTTTCACGCACTGTAGTGGACTGATTCCGCTTCTGATACCACGTAGTCGGCTGCTTGAGCAAATGGCGGTTTCCTTGGATTTCCTTTCTTTGTTTTCATCCACTGAATGTGATGACTTCTAGTTCGGTAAAGCCACCAAATTACACGGCGTCACGTCCCAGAAGCCCTAATATCACTGCGATAACTTCTACTATCACACCTTATTGCTTCGGTTGTTGAAAAAGTGTCAAAGTCGCATGATGTGACTTTTTATCGCCACAAAAGGGTGGGACAGTTGTTTTGCTTTAATGAGGATACGTTTTTCTGTTAATTGTACATATTTAAGTTCTGTATGAAGTCGTAAATATTTTTTTACAACCTATAACATAAGTTGTATATTTTGCACTTTAGTAAAAACACTTATTGGTGCTTACGATCAATCGACACTTCTCTACCCCTGTCTCCAAACACGCAGTGCGTAAGGAATATAGTGGGGATTAAAACTCAATTAAAATGAAACATTCTTCGCAGAGGCACGCCCACAATATTAACATATTTCTTACGGAACCAATTTCCAGCTGCGTCGCTAATCTATCTAATGTTATGAATGGCACAATAAAATATATGTTTTGACACATTTTGTTTGTCGTGAATCTGTTGTTTTTTATTGCTTCATTATTGTTTAACTTTACGTGAAATATTTTACTTGTTGTTTAATTTTGTGTTAAAATTCCAAGATTTCATCAAATGGTTAGCATGCGTATATGTAGTTACATCTCCTATTATGTGTCAGGAGACCGCAGATACCTAAGGCACATAGAGCGCCCTAAGTAGAACGTGAAGTAGCAAAGTTAATAGGTCAATGAACTTTTGTGCAGGGTAAATATCTTGCCCAGAGTGGGCCTTACAATTTGAGTATTAGTCTACAAAAGTTTAACCGTTTTACAGGGTCATCATTAAACTTCCAACCCTCAAATCATTACAGGGCCAAGTATGGCATTAGAGTCTAATGCTATATTTGTTGTAATTCAGAAGTCCTAGGCCATATGTGACGCCATTAATTTCAGGCATAGTGATTGCACAAGTAACGACATTTTCCATTTTCCAGAGAACTCTACTGAATAGCCAAAATTTGTGTGATTTCAGACCTCTGCTGCAGTGTAAATGATATCTGCGCCCTTTTGGGATTTTACGCAGCGTAGAATGGTAGTTTCTTAGCGACGTTTCAGGACAACCTATCGGTCAAACCTTCAAGGGTCAAGCAGTCCAAGACTGCTTGACCCTTTAAGACTGGACCGATATTTTGTCCCGAAACGTCGGTAATAAATACTTGCTTGACCCTATAAGATTGGACCGATAGGTTGTCCCGAAACGTCTGCAAGAAACTACCATTCTACGATGCGTAAGGTCCCAAAGGAGAGCAGCTCTCATAGTCAAAACTTACCAGAAAGGCATAGTATGAAACATTACACTAAAAATTACGTTTTTGTACATGTAAATTATAAATGAACATTTACTGTATCATCTAACTGTTAATCCTTTAAAGCATACTGACAATTGTAACTACAGTTTGTTTTAAAATTCACAAACACTCCATTTTGCTCACAGACTTCATTTTTATTTTCCTCTTAGTCGTCGCAGTTCAGAGCATTCTCATAAACGGCACTAACCGGTCTGTTGTAAAGGAAGCACCCTGTCTGTTCTGTGAGGTAGAAAACCAATTCTTAAGTGTTATGTAGGTCAACTTCCTGCTTCAAAGGGTTAAACAAAAACAACATTAATTTTACATTCACTTTTACACCAGTTTTTAAATGACGCAGAATTTAGAGCCTGCATTTATACAAAATCTGCACTTTTATAATTCATGCAGGGACTGATAGCTGGTCCGAGAGCCTAGATAGATTTTTACGAACTATCATTTTGGCTTATATTTAGAGGAATAAATAAAGCCGTGATTTGTGTTGTGCTGATGTGTAAATATTCAAGTAAGCCGCCATGTTTTGTAAACATCAGGTCTCAGCCACAAACTCTGCCTGTGTTTGCTTCCTCAGGAAACAGCTCTTAATGCCCAGGTGAAATCGCGGCACCTTGTCGTTGGTGGTAAAGAACAAGTCAGTTTTTTACTAGATCTCATCCTAGATATAAGGGAGGGGATAGAATATGCAGTGCCGTCAGTTGTACTCAGTGAAATATTCCCTTGTCAGCTTGTACCAATATTTTCCCCAACATGGTGCTGACAATGTCTTGTAATCCGACAAATTAAGCCTGTGTAGCACAGTGGTTAGAGGAGGTACTGGCAGTTCAAAAACGGTGAATTTGCCCACACAGTATAGCCCTATTTGTTTCACTTGATTATGAGAATAGGCAACTATTATTTCCCTAATCCTTATCCACATGATGATTATAATGGTGAAGCAAAGCGTGTTCTGTGGGGCAGGTAGATGGGTTGGTTCTTGAAATGGCAAATTTACATTTTGTGCTTGCATTACTTTGATAACACATTTTCTTTTGAAGAAAAAGGTTATTTATGCTGGTCATACCACACCTTAATTGTTAATAAACAATTTTTTGTGACGCGTCTATAATAAAAGTGCTTAATAAATCTATGTAAAGTGCATCAATCGTTGCGGAAAATCCAGGCAAATAAATCAGATGATTGTAGTCGCACGAGGAAGGTGAACATAACGACAACTTCTGTCGCTAATAATGTAAGCGATTAATACACTTTGTGTGATGGAACAATTAGAGAAAACGTCTCACATTTATGGCGATGAGGCATATACATCGCGAATTTTAAGGCACGTCCTCTGCTCATGTAGAGACTTTTAGTATGGAAAGGAAACCAGAGAAATTTCTTTTTTCTTGAAGATGTAATTTAAAGCCTCATTACATCGTAAGTATTGTGCATATGTCTCGTGGTCTGAGGTAACATGAATACACACAAGGTTTTTTCAGTATTTGTGTCTTATACCGTAGGTGACTGTCACACTGACACCACTTGCTGGCTTATGACAAGCCAGGGGCTGTAATTAAGGTACGAATTTTGTGCCAATAGGAGCGGTTGTGTAGACGTTAGCTATGTACATTTCAGTGTAATAACAACAAACCGCCTCTACATGGAAGTACAGTAACTATCGACACGTCGTATATCTTAAATACATCTTATAAACTGACAGTGTCCATCAGAATTTCGATTTAGCAGATCCAGTTTCTTTTTGTGAATTCTGTAGTACATTATATGGTATGATGTCATTAAGCCTTAAAATGAGCAAGGTCTACTGAAATTAGAAAGGTTGGATTGACCTACAGTATTAGGCACCATGGATATGAAGTGACTGATTGAGTATTATTAACTTTACTTCTATGTTTAGGCGAAGTTAATATGATTACTTGCTGATCGGTAAAGTGTCCCATTCATTCGACATTGCAGTG
>BLKM01012990.1:2403273-2502384 GCA_013340265.1 Coptotermes formosanus
ATTTTTTTTGATCCATTTCTTTGTATTTTTTTTTTTTTTTTTTTTTTTTTTTTTTTTTTTTTTTTTTTTTTTCCAAAAAATAAATTAAGGGTTGGAGAGGCAGAAGCCTGGCTTATATCTGGCTCCTGTCTCTCTGCACCCATGTGCGTTAAGTAGGTTTGGATCTTGTCTGTAACCCATAATTTTCTGGTTCTGCCATAAATAGTCACCATAGAAGGAGATTCTGTTTAGATGTGATAATGTAAATATTACAGACCCACCAAGCAGACTGGTGCAGCAGTAACCACGTCTGTGGAGTTGGTACACAAAACCTGTCACTCAGACTCCACAGTTTTTAAATCTCTGACTCCATCTCCTTCGTACAAGCTCAGTATGTATTAATAATGGTAAACCTACTAAAATGGTAAATGATGTCATAAGACATTTCATCACCATCACGAGAATCATCAGGCTACTTTTTAGACTATGACTTATATTTAAGTACAAGTCTGATGGTTATTGTAGCTAGTATCTATTTAAGATTTTATGTCGAAGTCAGAGTCAGTGCATTTTTACTGACTTTGACTACACCAAAATTCCTTCTGACACCGACTCCACAGCCTTGGCAGTAACATTTAGGAATGCTGGATTATTGGCTGTTGTAAATGACTTTATCCTTACCCGTAATTTGTAATCATGTCCTCTCATCTGACACATCTTGGCTGTGAAAGAGTAATGTTGAGTAACCTTTGAATTAATTTATACTTTGTTGTTTTGTGCTATAATATTTCCAACTCACATCATTGTAAGTGCATTTTTGTCGGTAAGACTTTGTGTTACAGTTCTTTCAACTTTTACCTCCTTATCTTATCTGAATTCTGAAGTGCATGCCCATTGCTTGTGTAATTCTGTAGATAAGACTGTGACTGATTTATGCTCAAATCCATGTGGGAAAATTTGGTAAGGACTGATGATAGTGTCATTTTTATAACTGTGTGCTCGTTGTTGTTTATATTCGCCATAAGAATTTGTGTTAAAAGACTCCACTAACTGTGAGCAGGCAGTGAAATAAAACTGCACACAGTAAAATCTGTGTTTGCTGTATGAAAACCTAAATTTCATCAGTATATAATGGTTAAAAACTCAGTTCCTACATCACAAAAAATATTTTATTTCTATCATAAAGACAGACTGATGCTGATTTAAAGCTTTCACTGTGATTGATCCTGCTTAGAGGTTTTTGCACTGTGTGGCACTGGACTTTGTTGCCAGCATTTCAGAAGAACTTGCTGCTTCAATCTTCAGAGTGGAAGTGAGCAGGGAGGGAGAGAGAATGTTTCACAAGATTTCCTCAGACCCTTTGGAAGGGGAAGAGCCCCTTGCTGCCTCCATTTTCAGACTCTGATGATAGAGGTAGCATGTTCCTCCAAACTATTAGCAATGCAAATTACCAGATATATGCCATTTAGGAAGTAATTAGTGTTTATTTTGGGAATGGCACACAATCTGTCTGTCCTGTGGGGAAAACACCGAGTTTCTTGAATGTTGAAACATGTGGTACATTTACATATCTATGACTGGCAAGGGTGGAAAATAATTTCTCATGGTTTGAAGATTTGGAAACCTACCGTACAAAGGCAAATTGCAAATTTTCACCCAAGCATCATGCTGTGTGGATGTTATGTGTAATGCACTCTGGACCTTGCTAGCAGGTAGGAATGAAAGTCATTTTAATATGTCCTTGGCACTTCTTTCCCAGTGAAAGAATCCCGTAGTTAATTTGGAAATTTTTGCAAAGAGTAAAATTCTTTCCTTCAGAAAAGTGAACTTCATCCAGCCTGATATATGCCACTGAACTAGGGAAAGGTGTGAACTCAGCACTGAGGTAATTAGACAGATATGTTATGATTTAGGTCTTCTAGGATATAATGCTGTGTCTGTGGTTAAGTGGGTCACAACTTTTCTAAGATAAGTAGTTCCTGTGCCGTAAGGAACCGGGAGGTCTTCTGGGACTTCTTGACTCTTGAATATAGAGGCACTATTTTTGCTCAGAACGTTAGGAACCACTCACATAGCGACACAACATCATGTCCCAGTAGACCTGAATCCTCAGAAATAGTACAGTGAGAACCTCAGATCTTGCAGTTGGGTGGTTATTGTATTGAGGTTGTTACATAACATGCAATGAGAAATGGTATAATGGCTGTAAATAATGAACTGAACAATATACTTGGACTCCTAATGAGGAAAAGGCCAGAGGTTTATGAAGCCATGACATGTGTCTATTTGTCAGATGAGTAGTATCATTTTTGGTGGTGGGTTGTGGTAGAGACTGCAACAGAACTGAGCATGCAGTCATGCCTGTAGAAAACGGACATTGTTTTCCAGGAATACAGTTGTCACCTTAATTGTAAGTCAAGTATAGTAAAAACCTGTGTCATTCCCTGTAACTAAAATCAGAGCAGTATAACAGAATGACATATTGTGAATATGTCATATTCAGCATGACAGGGCATGGAATTGCTGAAGGAATATGTTGAAAGTGACATGCAACAGAAAATTACATGTGTGGAATAAATAATATGTGGCAAGGGAGGGGAACTGATGACTTTTTAAGTGGTCTCATCACTGAAATTTTTGTATGCATTTCTTGTTTCCTTCATGTCTTATGTCCAGTCCAGGGATTTAACTGTTCTAGCCATGTGGATCAGGAAATGCCTGACACATAATATCGTGCATTTCTCTGTAGTCTGTTTCATAATAGTGGTTAAATTAATTTCTCCCATAGGGTTTCTTCCTGACCGTGAGTCCACCATCCATTATGGAAGTAGCAAACCATGCTCTCAAACATGATTGTCCGTTTATGATGAATCTGAGTGCTCCTTTCCTGTCCCAGTTTTTCAAAGGACCAATGATGGAAGCCATGCCGTATGTGGATATCCTGTTTGGGAATGAAACCGTAAGTACTGGAAAACAAAAATGGTGTAGGATGTACAAATATATCTTGCAATTATTGCATTAGAACAGTTGATGTGGTAAGACACTTCTGAAACATCTTTTGTTGAAATTTTCAGTTATGTGTATTTCTTATTATTTTTGTCTCATTATAGATGAAAACAAACTTAATTGCAATAAGTAACTTTTCTAAGCATTCTGATGTAGTGAAACACTTGAAGTACTTGAATGTGGAGTTAGTTTTTCACATTGTGGTTAGAGTTAAATAGATGTGCATTATATATGTAGTACATGAAGAAAGTAGTAAGGATTAAAAGATTGAACATGTAGTTAGTACAGATGTCCGGACAAATTTAAAACGATGTTTTATAACTCACAGCAGTTAATAGCTCAGTTTAGAATAAGAAAGTAACAGTAAAATGTACTGCTGCACTTTACTTGCATAATGTAAGCCAGTACTGACATATGCAGTAGAGACTCAGGCAGAAGTAAACAAGATCGAAAATTATGCACTCTGTGATGTAGCACGAATGCACATACACACACACAGTGCGCACGTGCTTCTCATACTTTCATGGTACACACATAAATGAAATTTCATTTATGCCCATAAGAAAAGTGTGGCCTTCCACATGCCAGTTTTCATGAAACTCCAAAAGGGCGTAACAGCATCATGTGCAGATCTCTGGCACCAATTTGCACCCATTTTAGACAATAAATGTGGAATGTGTGGATAAAAATTATGTCAAAGAAGATAGGTTGGACAGGACATAGATGGGGAAGAAGCAAAATGCATAGAGTTTTGATGAAGAGGCCTGAAAGAAAAAGACTGCTAGGAAGTTGTAGTTTGGTAAAATAATATATGTTTGACTGCTAGGAAAACTTAGACATAGGTGGGAGGATAACAGTAAAATTGATCTTAAAATACAGGATGGGATGGCATGGTTTGGGTTTATGTGGCTCAAAATAGAGACAAATTGTGGGCTCTTTTGTATACTGTAATGAACCTTTGGGTTCCATAAAATGTGGGTAATTTCATGACTAGCCAAGAATATGTTAGTATGTCACAAAGGGCTTTGCTTCATGCAGTTATTTAGTTACCGACTTTATTTATTTATTTACTTATTTATTTATTTATTTATTTGGTTGTTTGTTTGTTGGTTAGTGAGTCAGTTAAAGTAACAGGTCTCCTTATTGTAAGACTTGCTGTACATAATTACGACAATTTTTTACGTGAGTAGTTAAACTGTGTGTTCGCAAATATGGTGAAACTTGCTTAAGAGAAACCCCGTTAAGAAAATTTCCCACCTAAGAAGTCAGGATAAAAAGGCACCAAAATTCTCCCGTTTCATTAAAATTACCTTTTTAAGAAATTTCCTGCTTAAGAAGTAGGATTTTCAAATTTTCAATTTTCAAAATTTTCTTAACATGGTTTCACTGTAAATGCAATTACGTAATCACTAATATCAAATTAGTATCTAAAGTAGTTACTGACATATGCAGTGAACACTGAAAGAACTGTAGCTGAGAGTCATTGTAAATATAAAGTCAAAGGTAGGATAAGTTTGTTGCTTGTTCGGTATGTGACATCATTTACCAGAGATTATGGATGGGTACTAACAATTTACAGTGCAGATAACATATGAATATCAGTTGTTTTGATCACAGTTGCACTAAATTGATGTACAAGTTCTAGAAGTTCAAAAATCTAGGGTTTTGGCTGGGACCAGAACATATTTCATCCCACATGGTGTATAGTCATTCTTGAACAGCTGATATTGACTCAGCTTGTCATAAATTCCCTGCATTTCATGACACCAGAAGGTTTTTACTGTGTTCCTGCTAATCACTTGACCTCATCTGTAACTACTTGAATTCACCCAATTCCAATTACACCCTGCTTGTTTTATGTAAATTTTTATATTATCCTCCCATCCATACATAAATCTCCCATGTTGTTTCCTCCCCTCAGGTTTTTGGCTAAAATCTCATATTTGTTTCTCAGCATGTCGTGTACTGCATGTTCTGCCCATCTCATTCTTCATTTGATCACCCTACTGGCATGTAATTATGAGGCTTCTTATTGTTTGTCTCCAGCTAGCTGTTGACTCCTGTGTCTCAAGTCTACATTTTTTCTTCAGTATTTTTAGGCACGTTCCCAAAATTGCGAAAAGCAACTATTGGCTTCATCATGTCCATCTGTCTGTCTCTCTGCATGGCACAACTCGGCTCCCAATGATGGATTTTTATGAAATGTGATATTTGGGGGTTTTCAGAAATCTGTTGAGAAAATTCAAGTCTTACTGAAATCTTACAAGAATAACAGGTAGTTCGCATGAGAACCTGTATGCATTTATGATATCTCAGTGAATTCTTCTTAGGATTACAGGTATTTTTGACAAAAGTTGTAGACAAAATTAAAACACTCATTTTATGTTCATTAAGTTTTTTCCAAAAACTGTGCCATTTCTGAGATTATGTGAAAAAACGTGGTAGAGCCAGGCAGGCCACAGATGACAGTATATTACAGCGCAGAAGATATGTTATTTTCATGCTTTGTAACTAAGGCAATAGTACAGACACGCGCCCAGAATGTGTAATACTTATTGATTTTCCACAGCAACAGTGGTTAAGCAAATGCTCCTTAATGTCACATTACACATACGTTGCCTGTCTTGGTTTCTTACAATCCCATTGTCAGTGTTCTTCCCTTACAGCAAGAGGTCAGCTTTTATGCGCATATGAAACAGCCAACATATTGTTTTGGCCCTTTGTAAGTATTTAAATTACATTTCCATTTTAGTTATAGATAAGTTGTTCTTTCATACAGGAAGCAGCTACATTTGCAAAGGAGCAAGGCTTTGGAACAGATGATCTGACAGAGATAGCACTTAAAATAACACAGTTACCAAAGAAGAATACCAAAAGACCAAGGATAGCAATTATTACACATGGGCAGAATCCAGTTCTCCTTGCCAAAGGTAATTGAATTCTTTAAACCTGAAATTAGAGGCCCTGGACTCAACAGTCTGTTTTCTAAGCACTGTTCTAGATGTTTGTTGATTTTTGTTGCTTGGCAGACTTCTCACCTGTAGGTTAAGGTCAAGTTATGCCTGAGCTGAATTAAGCACAATGCCGTGACAGTGTGTGGGAGAGTGGAGCTGTAGCTCCTTGTGTTCTTAACCGTGGCACGAGATGGAAGTGACTTTTCAGCATCACACCCCAGCACTTCATCCTAGAGAAAGAAACCATGGTGCCTATTGGATGGCACACTGGGACAGCTTTAGGTTCTGTCTGGAAGGTGCGGAGAAGAGAAAAATCTTTTGTTTCTGCTGACAGTTGAGCTGTGAATTCTCACTCACTTAGCCCATAATCTAGTCACCATAGAGACTGGGCTATAGACATTTTGTCACCTTAATAACAGCTGACTGGCCAGAGTACTGCACAGTTTATATTGTTAGTAATATTCTAAGATAAACAGTTAAAATTCTTGGCTGAGTAAACTTCAAAATTGAAAGATTTTATATTATTCAGTTTATAGCACCTCTATATAGTACTTTTACTGAATTGTCCCACTGCCCTTGCTTCCTTTGTATTGTTTATTTGTCCAACATGGATTGTGATGAAACTGGGCAGGAGGACATGAACTGGATTGATCTGGCTCAGTGTAGGGACAAGTGGCAGGCTGTTGTGAATGAAGTAATGAACCTTCAGGTTTTACAAAATGCAGAGAATTACCCGACTAGCTGAGGAACCATAGCTTTTCAAAGACAGCTGTGCTCCATGGAGTTATTTATATGTGAGACATGTTTTGATGTCTGTACTTGCATCATCACTATTATCATCATCAGTGTCTATTTCTGCAGCCTAGCGTACATGTGTTTGGCTGTGTAATGTAGCAGAAATATACCTTGATGATGATTATGATGATGATGATGATGCAAGTGTAGGCATCAGAATGCATGTCAGACAAGTAAATGACATGAGGTGAGTCAAGGTAGTTTCACAATCCATGAAAGTTATTATATCACAGCAACATGGAATGTAGGGATAAATTTCATCAGTCACATACTGGTGATGTAGAAACTTTCTTTTACAGGCACCAATTTGAAAGTGATAATTGTATTTCCCTTTTCAAGTGTGTGTGTGATCATACTGTGACCAGTAAAACCATCAGTGGGTTCATTGTAGCTTACAGACTGCATGAAGTCTACATGTGTTAGTTTTATAACACAGAACCTAAGGCGAGACCCAAGGCTAGATGGAAAGATGATATAGAGTGACATAAGAAAGATGGCAGTTGTTAATTGGAGATACAGTGCAGGATACAGATGGGTGGAGGAGAGCACTAGGGAGGCCCTTATCCTTCTTGGGTAGTGTAGTCACAAAAGAAGAATTGTTATGTTACAGTTGTTATATTAAGAACCAACTAAATGCATTGTATGTAGTTTTTTTACTCTTTCACTTCACCCCGACATGTTTCAACGTACAGAACGTCATCTTCAGGGAGTGCACCAAAAGTGTTTTTACTGCTGGCAGACTTGATGTGTTGTTTTTGTTTGTTGCATTCTTCTTTTTGGGGTTGTACTAGGCACTTAAATAGTTAAGAGCACTGAACTAGTAAAAAACCGTGATTTGTTGCATTAAAATTGATTTAAAAACTTCATAAAAGTGGTCTTCAGGTAGTTGTGTCGCAGTCCTTGGTTGTGCATTATGTCAGTCATGTGGCATTATATGTTATAGTAACAATATTAATCTCTCCTGTATGTGCTTATGGTGTGTGTAGTGCTGTCACTGGCAACCACAACACGTCGAGTCTGCCAGCAGTAAAAAAACTTTTGATGCAGTCCCTGAAGATGACGTCCCGTACATCAAAACATGTTGGGGTGAAGTGAAAGAGTAAAAGACTATATACAGTGCATTTCATTGGTTTTTACTATAACAGTTAGTATCACGACAATGCACAGAGTTAAGATTGTTAAACAGGAGAAGAAGTTTAATGAAACATCGTTACCTTCTCTTGCAGTCTTTATGTGGCAAAGTGCTATGCCCATAACTCCAGGCTGGATCATGAGCCACGTGTAGAAAAAATAAAAGCAAGTGATATATTTACCCACTTACAATTATTTTGTAATTTTTATGGTATATACACAATTTGCATATGCAGCCACAGGCCACATAATACAACCTTGCAGCCCATGGGCTGTGGGTTGGAGACCCCAGCTGTAGATTCACTGCATCTTCCTGCACTGAGCAGGTTGATGTAGTGATAACACTCAAGTCTTTTATTTTGGTATGTTGTAGGTACTTGATTTGAATATCAGTTGTGCTACTGGCTGTTCCACCTTAAAATTTTCATGATTTTCATAGGTGAATGCCTTCAGCTGAATATGACTGTCTTCTTCCAAATCCTTAAATGTTCACCATTCATGGTCACCTTCCCATCACATTCCTTACTGTATAACCTTTACAGTTGCAACAGTGAATCACTTTGTGTCTTGCTCATGGGCCATTGCTTGACAGATAAGGCCATGGCTTTATTTGGGCTAAGTTCATTGGGTGGACAAATGAATCGGATACATAATAAACCTTAAAGGGATGAAACTGTGATTAGGCACACCTACAACATCTTGCTTATTCCCAGTGGTGTGTGCCTTCTCCATTATAGTTTAAATTAATCTGTTTGACTGTTGTGTTCCTTATGCTGTTTGGCAAGACCCTACTGCGAGCATTTTTCTGCATTTTTCATGATTGTGTATTACTTGTAACTTTTTTTTCATGTGGCACAACAACCCAACTCAGGCCTAGGCTGCCTCATTGTTGAGGTTTTCAGATCACACACAGACACACACGCCTGTGGACTCCTCTGACTGAGTGATCAGATCTCATTGCAGAGGCTGCTACCTGCACAACACCAGACACAATAGACAAACATCCATGCCGTCTGTGGCATTCTAACCCCCAGTCTCAGCAAATGAGTGGCCGCAGACCTACACCTTAGATGGCACAGCCACTGGAGTTGGCGCTTACTTATAACTGCTGTAATATATTCATTATCTCAAAAACTTCTTAGGTGATTCTATCAACAGCATAGCTTGGTACTTTATGTGCTAGCAGCAGCCTGACTTTTTAATATATATATATATGATTTTCCTTTGGAAATAAATAAAATTTCTGAAATTATAATGTATGCAGATGAAAACCAGTATTCTCATCACTACCAAAAACTATTGTGATTTAAAATTCAAACTTGATATAGTTATGTGTCACATGTTTAAGTGGTTTCAGGATAATCAGTTTGCATTAAATATTGACAAAACAAATGTAATATAATTTACTCCAACTACAGCTACATGTTATCCATTAAACTTAATGGTCGATGATAAAAGTTTTTTAGAAGCAGAGACGATAAAATTTCTTGGTCTGCAATTAGATAATGATTTGACATGTAAAGGACATATAATCTTTTACTTCACAAATTGAACACTGTTTGTTTTCTAATGAAATTGTATTATATGTTAAATATTAATGATCTTAAAACTGTTTACTATGCATACTATCACTCATTGGTGAAGTATGGAATAATATACTGGGGAAATGCATCAGGTAGTAATAAGGTTTTTATCTTGCAAAAGAAAATAATAAGAATAATGGTGGGAGCAGGTCCTAGACATACATGTAGGAGACTGTGCAGAAAGCTCAACATATTACCTATTCCATGTGTGTGTATATTTGCACTTATGATGTTTGTTATCAACAATTTGGAAGAGTTTCAGAAAAATTCCTTCGTACATGGGATTAATACAAGGAATAGTGCTCAACTGCCTAGACCTATAACCAATCTTTCATCTTATCAGAGAGGCATATACTATTTAAGCATAAAATTATTCAATACTTTACCCATTAATATTATAAATCTAAAAAATGATAAAAAGCAATTTAGGATTGTATTACGAAGCTATCTGCAAACACATTCTTTCTATTCTGTAGAAGAATTAATTGTACAGTCAAGACATCCTCATGTAAAGAGTGTTTGAATTGTGTATTTTTTTTTAATGTGTTTCTTCCTGGTTTTTATCCATCTACTGCCTTTGTATTCATTATCTTTTAATCTTTTGAACATTGTTTTGTCTGTTGATTAGTGAAGGTATGTGTCAGTTTTGGTTTTATATACGTACTTCTGTGATTATTAATTGTTCTGAGTAATATGAGATTCAAATTGTATATTTTGATGACTTATGATTACTTGCAATCATGTAATGTAATAAGTGACAAGTTCCATATCCAGTGCCTTCGGGTGAGATGATGGATCGATTAAATGAGACTTAATGTGAACGTGAATGTGACTCAAGACGGTGAAGAAGTCCATGTAGCAGCAGTACTGTAGTATGTGTAGCTGTTGAAGGGTTAAATTAGTGCTGTATTCTTAAACTCTCATTGCAGATGGTATAGTCAATGAGTTTCCAGCCATCCAGTTGCCACCAGAGAAAGTTGTAGACACCAATGGAGCTGGAGATGCCTTTGTTGGGGGTGAGTTCACAAGGACAAGGAAATGTACTTTCTTGCCCTTCACTCATGTCTGAAATGTGTATGAATCATGTTTTAATTATTCAGGTACAGCAGTCACTGTCCATTTTGCTAACTGGTGCCAGATTTATGTGAAAAGTTGTGTACTTAGACCGGTGACGTTTGCTTTTAAGGTGCAGTCTTCTAGGATGTTACACCTTGTAGGCTCATAGATAAGTGTATTTTGGAGAAACATGCTGCCACCGTCTTTAGCATATAATAAGTGTGCTGCCTGTTAAAGAATTACACATTGAGCAGGTTCATAATATGTTCTCTTTTTGTAATATTCTTAGAATGAAGAAAGGTAATATCGGTAGGACATGTACCATGCATAGTGGCAGTGAGAAATGCATGCAGAATTTGGGTTCGAAAATTTCAAGGGAAGCAAACTTGGAGAAGTGGCAGGCTGATGTTACTTGTTACCACCTCTGCCCAGATAATGGAGGCAGGAGGTTTCTCTAAAACATTGGTACCCATCAACCAGACTACCTGACATCACATCCCAGAAGCATTCACTACCACAGTATCCTCAGATCTTATCTTAATCTTTCTCATCACCATTACATTGAAAGTTTTATATTTTCAGGCTTTCTTGCGCAATTTGTAATGGGTAGATCTTTAGAGACGTGTATCCGATGTGGGATATGGGCCGCTACTGAGATCATCCAACGCTCTGGCTGTACTTACGAAGGCCTGGCCACGTTCTCTGAGTAGACTGGTACAGTGTGGTATCAATTCATGTGCAGCAGTGCCTTGTTTTGAGACAAACTCAAACTGACAGTCTGCAAGACATAAAACCTTAATAGGGTTATGTTTTTTCCTACCCTGTCTCCCTTATTGCTTTATCCACATATTAACCCAATGTATGTCATGCCTTATGAAATATTTAAGATGGGCCATTCATATTGTTATGGAAAAAGGGATAATGTAAGTTGGTGTTTAAAGTGTGTTGAAATTGCTAACATGCTTTCTGACGTAAGGTATGTAGTTGGTGTGCCACACTATTCGTATGAGTTCTGCAAGGTCTTTATGAAGGGACTATTATGACTTTTTAAATTTTTTGATATCATTTGTTCTGATGTTGTTGCACCTGTATAAAGTAAGGCCAGGAATTTAGTTTGACAGTACTAATTGTGAAGATGTCACCCTACACAGCAGAACAGAGCATGTTTATTGTGAAAACATTTTTTTTAATGAGAAAATCTTGTGTAAATGCAGGGAAATTGCTGACCTATTATTGTTTGTGATGATGCTCCTTAAAGGAATTGCTGTAATTACCTGAACATAAGATGACCTTTCACATAAGATAATCCCGCATCACAGTCATAAATTGTCAGGAAAATACCTGTACAAAATATGTCTAACTTTGTTTGCAATTGTAAGGGAATCTTCCATTTTTTTCATATGATGAATTGAGAAAAATTTCTCATCTTATATTTGGGTAAATACAGATGTAAGACTGTATCAGATAAGTTTTAACGGCAGTAGCCTTACTGTACACAGATATGCCCACATCAGAACAGATAGTCTTAACCAACTAATAAAAGTTCAAAAGTTAGAGTTTATCCTTTGATGAAGGCATCGTGTTTGTCTTGGCATATGGACATTTCAGTATCATGGAAGATGTGTACTGTTCACCAATGAAGTGTCCACACTTCCACTTCTTCCTCATCCATCCTTTGTTTCTTTCATTCCTGGGTACTGAAACCATGGTTGCAATTCCCATAGGTGGTGACCATTTCAAGTCTCCCTCTCTGTCTACAGTTATTTTCGTCTCTATCCCTGTATTCAACAATCCAAAGTGCTTGTTGCTAGCAAAGGCTGTCACTGCCAGCATTTGGTCAAATGGATTAGCTCAATATCTGGAGGAGCATACAGGAAGTACACTGGAGCTCAAGCGAAGTGTGGATGTGGAGGTGGTCACCCTATGGGAATTCTGTCAGTGGCCACAATGTAGTTCTGCTTTCTTCCATACTTCCCTTTGCTTTTGCTTTCCTTACTTTATTCCTTTGTGGCATCTTCTGTCTTATGTCCTTTCCTTGCTCAATTCCACCACACGTATTTCATGTCTGCGCAATTACAGGTTTGCTCCTGTGTCCAGTCTTAAGAGTGAAGCACTGATCTACCGTATGTAAGTGTCTGATTGAAGAACCAGCTGGTTATGCCTGAAGTTTTCCATTGCCATCCCATAATCCTTTTCTGAAACCAAGTTAAAACTTGGTGAATCTTTAGATGTTATGTTAAACTGCAGGTTCACTCTGCCAGTTTGTTGTCTGTCATTGTATTGTCTCACGTCAAGTCTGTGTGAGTACTGAAGTGTAGGGGAATGAAACTTCGTACTAGTTTAGAAACCTTGGTAGGTGAAGTAGGAGAAGCTACTGTCTACCTTCAGTATGCTGACAATACTGCAGAGCCAGTTAGCCTTTTGTCTGTAGTAGCAAACAGTTACTCGAGTGTTAAACTTTAGCAATAGGACAAAATCAACTTTTGGACATTTCATGAATAGTTGAGTGTGATTGCTACTTGCTGCACATCTTGCCTTTATAATTTATTATTTCATGTTCTTACGTGAATTTTTTAATGCTTTCTGTTATAGAAAAATGATATGTTAAGTGATTCAGAATCATGCATCCTATGCAGTTTGGAGTAATACATTCAGACTCTGAATTGCCCATTAAACTGTAGGGCTTATGACTCTGTAGTTATTTTGTTTTTGTCTAAATTCTTAAAGATTATTTTGGTTTAATTTGATATTCACTATGTGAAATATGACGTAGCAAGTTATTCAACTTTTTGTAGGTGCATTAAAAAGCGTTAGTACTACCTTTCTTTTGTTGGTAATATTCTAGTATCCAGGGTGTGACATGATGTTCAGTCACATGTCAGGCAGATGTAATTGAATATTTGAGTTGAGATTATATTCATATGCAAAATAGTAATATAAATGTGACACGAACATTGTCCAATTGCCAAGATCTTTGCATGCATATGCAGATAATATGGACTGGGGAGAGTCCTAAACAGTGGAGCAAATTGAACGTCTGTACTAAAAGAAACTAATATTTTGTGATGAATTTGCTGTTCTAATATTTGGGTTGTGGGATTGTATTGGGTGTAGTACTTTTCACTTTAATCTTACATTTTGCCCGTATAAAGTACAAACATGATATGGTATATTAAGCTGGTACTCTGATGGACTGCCTTGTAACTTCCTGAACAGAATGGTAATTTGCTGATGCAGCACATTGTACTTAATTATGATGATATGTGAACATTACCCATTAATATGGGATATTACTTCATGTAATGCAGAACAAGTCTAATAACGTTGTATTACCTCATTTAATAATTCAGCATCATTGACACGTTACGTGCACATATTTGTAAGTGCATTTGCTTGTGAAATGAATGAGTTATGTCCCATAAGAAAGTTCATTGCTTTTTATTACGTATTGTAAAGAATATATGAATCTCAAAATTTTGTGTAAGACTGCACTGCTGATGAATATGACGGTGACTACACGTGCACTTGTAGTACCACAAAGAAATATGGTAAAATCTGTGTTTGTTAGTGCATTTCTCACCTTTTTGCAGATTTTTGCCATGACTATCAAGTTTTTGAGAAAATCACTTGCCACACCATGTGTAACAATGATGGTAGCATAAAGTAGTACAAATATGATACCACATAAAAAAATTTACGTTGGCAAGGCATGTTACCAGGTCTGAAGCTGGGTGGGCACCATTTCCTCGCGTCCACCACCATTCACATGACTTGTGTCAGGTGGACTTTCTTTATGGTACTATTACAAGAGCATTGCTCTTTGTCATAATGAATAGACTTCATAGGACAGAGACGAGCCTATTTTACTGTATGTCAATATTAATTTATTGTCAGTTAAAAGAGACATAATGTTTCTAAGGATAAGAGAGTTAATGAGGCAAGTAATGTGTGTCTCACATGGCATGACAGTAGCCCCCACCCCGTGTTCTAGAAGTACTGGGTTTAAAACCAATCAACTCCAGTGTGGACTTCATCCTTTGCCTCTGACAGAGTCAAAACATTGTAACTGTGTGGTCAACACCTCTGCCAGTAGCAAGTTTGTTCATCATTTGAAGCCTTCAGAGATCAGGAAGTTCAACGAACTGTAACTGAATGCATCATGAAAGGAAGGAGTGTGAAGTTTTACCAAACTGTGGGACCCCACTGATAGAAAAGTTGAACACAGGGCATCATATATGCCTGTCATGCCAGTAAGCTGCAGTTTCTGTCAAGTGCTGTGATGCTTATGTGTTTCAGTGCAATTAAAACACAATATCATATTTACCTGTACACATTATAAGGCAAGGTTACTTTCCTAATATGGCATCTGAACAAGGAGTTTTACACAAGACATATAAAACTGTTGTTATTGTTGTTTTATTTTATTTTTCTGAACATATTGCTTAAATATGGGTACAGATTCTGTATGAATAAGTATGTTGGATATAACCTTGAAGTTTTGTATTGTCACCATATTTGTAATTGTTGATTTACAAACAGTAATTTATGTGTACTATGTAGGTATTTTATGATCAGTCTGTGTTCCAAATTTCAGTTGAATGCTTCCAGTGGATCATTAGTTACTGCTGTCATAACTGAAATGTAAAGAAATTTTCCACAGCCACAGCATAGTTAACTTTACATTCTACAAAAATATTTCATAAACAGATTTTACATTCTACAAAAATATTACATAAATAAAAGTTGCTAATTTTTCCAAGTTTGAATACTGTATATCATGTCAGGACGCAAAATTGAATGGCAGTAGTTTGCACCCCACCCCACAAGTTTGTGCATCTACCAGGTTGTTATTGATTGCAGGTAATTAAAAAGTGATGCTGGAGTGTCTTCCAATGGCACAATAGCCATATGATGGTTCATAAAATCAATCTCCTGGTTTAAAAGTTTAGTGCAGGGGACATGAACAGCATAGTAATCTTGAAGGGTTACTTCCTTCCTTTTTAGGAAGGAAAGTAGGCTACAATTGAAGGGACATCTCATGTTGAATGTGTGTGAGTATGTGGACCATACATTACAAATGGTCAAAACATATGTCTACTGTGGATACTACTGCTATCTATATCCCAGGCAGATTGTCATCTGTTTCTTGTATACTCAGGGCATGGCAGCAGAATTTGAGGTTATTGAATGCTGCTACCCATAGTGCAACAGGAAGTGATCAGATGCAGTTACAAGTATGTTAATGGTGACGGGGGGTAATTCTGATACAGTGCTAAAACTGGAAGACAGAGTTCTTCTGAATTTGTGTTTTGATAAGGTGCGGTTATCTTATATTCAGGTAAATATAATGAAACGCTTAGTATAAAGAGTGAAATGCCAAGAATTAGGTGGGACCTTTCTTTATTTTATTCATATGCTTTGTACTTATACATATTCATAACGCATTTGTATACAGCTGCATACTGACAGTTAGTGGAAAAGGAAAAATATAGACATCCTTCCTGGTGAATACATTGTTATTATTTTTCAGATATTTACATGAGTTGTGTATTTACTTAAAAGATGTGAGTTAAAGTTATTATTGTTGTTTGCAACAGCAGAACAAGTGTA
This sequence comes from Coptotermes formosanus, assembly GCA_013340265.1. NCBI lineage: Eukaryota > Metazoa > Arthropoda > Insecta > Blattodea > Rhinotermitidae > Coptotermes > Coptotermes formosanus. The sequence goes on from BLKM01012990.1 coordinate 2,419,388, forward strand.
AATTTTGTGGTAACCTTTGTCAGGCCAAAGCAACAAGCTTACAAAACAGAAAGACATGGGGAACCAAAGCTTACAGTAGAGAAGAAACATTTGTTTTACAAGTGATGGACATTCCAGTTAGCTGTTTTCAAAATGTCTGTCTTGTCTGACTTGGCAAGTGTATTGAATTACTTGATAGCAACAGTTCTGTTGGTTGTGGAAACAGTAGTGCAAGCGTAATGAGCGCAATCATAATGAGTGTATAATGAGTGGCAGGAACACTTCATTATCCTTATCTGCAATTTATGTAGTTGTGTAACTGAATATAATACTCAAAATATTTTTCACATACCTTTAATTTTCATTGATTAATACATAATTAATTTACCTCTAGCATCACTCAATATAGCCATCCGTTTATAAATTCCAATTTTTGTTTTGTTTTTACAAAAAATTCTTTATTATTCCAGTCTTCACTAAAGAAATTATGTTGAATTAAAGCAACATTCTCATACATGGAGGTTGTGTAAGTTATTAGTTTATTGGTCTGTAAGCGCTGTGATATTTCAGATCCATGTGACCTGCATATTGATATATTTGTCAATATTCATTTTCATTACATGGTAATGAATAATATGTAATATTTTAGCATCAAATTATTACTTCCAACCAAAAAAGGAAATTATGTTGCAACAGTGAGGGACTGTTCTTGCTGCTTGTCACAGATATTTTAAATTTTAACGTTGTTAACAACTCAACGAGGAATTTAACCTGGCATCTTTACTCTCCGTGTAAGCCCTAAAACCACTAGAATATCTCCAGTTGGTCAAGACTTATATTTTAATGTAGTACCCAGCGAATCAAAGTAATGCATTGCATTTTGAATGGTTTTCTAATAAATTACACTGTTCATAATAATGCAGGTCTGGAAGCAGCAATATAAGCATGAGAAAATTATTTTGTATTCGTGTTCACTTTCGTTGTAATGATTTTTACTGTTACTGTGTGAATTATTTTGAGATGTGTGAATGTGTGTTACTTTTATTCTGTGAATGTATTGCTCAGGGATGTGAAGTGGTTTTATGTTCAAAAGTGAGAGGTTGGTAGATCTGGTGTAGTGGTCTGTGGTGCTGTAGACAGTATTTTAAGGTACTGTGTATGCCAGTGATAGTAAAGTAGCTCCTCTTGCTGTACTCATGAATATTAGGAAATTTCACCAGATTTAAGTTTTATCACACATAATTCTAAATGCAGGACTTCATTTGTTTGTGTAAGATTTGAGTTTCTTTCAGTGGTAACTACAATGACTATTGTTCCCAGGTATATAATGCCATGTAGCCAGGTAGGAATTAACTGACATTTTGGAGTAATGAAAATGAAGGCATCATGTTCATTTAAAATGTAGCATAATTTCTACCAGCTGCATGTCATTACATCCCAGAAGACGGGGTTCTTATCCTCAGAATAATTGTTGAGGGAGTGAAGTTGAAGCAGCTGACTCAGGATCATGTCCAGTAGCAGGTTGTTTGTTATGCAGACACTTAGGACCTAAATCATTTTGCATGTCATGTGATTGAAGCCCATGTACATGGTGGCTATTGTCTCTTGGCATTGGCATTGAAGTCTGTCTCCTAAAGCTCAAAGTACCCCATTTTTACAGAATATGTCTTTGCTTGTGGTTAAACTATGCCATTTTGTGGGTCTTTGTTTCCATCATAATGAAAGTTCTGCAGATTGTTTCTCTCATTATTTTATATAGTACTGTAAACTGGAATCTCTTCAGCAACATTCACTCCATGATGAACACTTACCAGGGTGTCATATGTAAAAGGCTTTGATGAGCGCGCGCGCGCACGCACACACACACACACACACACACACACACACACACACACACACACCACATTTCAAGAACCATCTCTGTCCTTGCCATCAGGGAACTGATTTACTCACCGTTCAACCGCCTGGCACAGCTGTTAGCCCAAGAAGGTTTTATTGAATTCAGTCGCCATGAAAGCTTTAGATCATACATTAAATGGATGATCTTTGGCTTTAAAAACTATAATTTGCTTGCAAATATTTGTTTTATTTCAACCAGTTATGTATAAAACTGAATTGCTCATCCACGTATGGTGCTGTGTGTGTAAGGACTGTCAGGCAGACTCCTTTTTGAGAAGCTTGTAGTTGCCTGGTGAAGAAATTGCCTGTCAGGGCAGTCCAGAAGTGGGCCCAGGGCCAGACTAAAGTTGCATGTGCCTTGTTTTTCTTGGTAGTGTCATTATTTGTCAATTGTACAATTAACACTTTCAAACCAAGCCAAAGTCACTCTGCAGCTGAGAGTCAGTCATGCCGATTTAGTGTAACGATTCTTAGCCAGTCCACCCTTTCTGGGGGGGGGGGACTTTTTTGTCCTGCGGTCCAAATCCGCTCTTGGCAGCCGTGTCAGTGTTTATTAACTACCAACAAAACATGCTTATCAGTAACTGTAGATACCTATTTTATATCATACATTCTCCAACATGATTTGGTTCTAATTGAACCATCGTCAGGGAGATTAAATATTTGTGCTTACTTTACCATGCTACACAGCCTCACATCCAAAAGGTCTAGTCTTCGTACGCACTACTGTGAGAATCACAATTCTCATATCCCCTTAGCGTGTTTAACGACAGTGTTTGAGATGCGCATCTTCCATGGAAATTAATGAGATGGGAAGGTGATCAAAAATGGTGATGAAATTAGGATTTGGAATGGAATGATTGTGGTGTATGTTGGAGCAGTGGTACTTTCTCTGAACTTGCCTGGAGAGACTCAGGAAAACGTAATTATGATAGCCAGTAACCCTCCTAAGATTTGCACCAGCTACCCCTGACATGCATGACTATAACATTAATCATGACAACAGTCTACATAATTTGTGAGTCTGCAGTAGCTGTGTCTTCCCTTCAGGCTGAAGTCACCCATCCTTTTTTTATCATTCTTACATGTAGTATTGTAGTCCCATATTAATGAACAGAAGTGGCAAGGAGAAATCGTAGCTTGAGTGAAGAGGCTATACAATTCTGTTTATAAATTGGGAAGTTCCAGAAGCTTTGATTATGTCAGATTTGTATTGATATTGTATTTGTGAGAAGGATCTGTGTTCATATAATGTGTGAATTTTTTAAATTTCTATTTATTAAGAAAGCTTCTGTGGTTGCAACAGCTTTTTATATTTTCATGCGCCACCAAGATGCATAGCAGCTTTCATGGGCTGTAGCCAGATTATTTGTTTGTAATATTCAGTGACATCTCAGAACAGGTAGTATTTGTTGAATCTGTGCTGCATGTGTTGTGATATCCAGTGTAGGACCATGAAAGCAATGCCAACCAGAGTACCATATTTACTTACATCATAGCTGTTTTCCAGTATTTTGTATTGAGTTTGAAGGAGTGTCCTGAAGAGTGCTGGGTGAGTGTACTGTAATGGTTATCATATCTCCAAGACTGTGATGTATGCTGGGTGTGTGATTATAGCATGCATGACAGGGAGGGTGACATGCTTTTGTTGAAAGCATCAATGACACCATTCTGAAAAAATTACTTTTCTAATGTCAAGTATGTTCTTAAAGTGGCTATGCTAATTCCTCTCATTCATTGTTAAATGCCATTAAGTAAAGAAATAGTGGAAAATAAAAATGCGGATATAGAACTCAGTAGCCAATCCCAGTGGCCATGTGGTCTAAGGCGTGGGTCTGCAGCCACTCACTCACTGGGATTGTAAGTTCGAATCCAGCTGGGGACATGTATGTCTGTTTCTTGTGAGTGTTGTGTGTTGTCAGGTAGAGGTATGTGCATCGGGCTGATCACTCATCCAGGGGAGTCGTACCTAGTGTGGAGTGTCAAACAGTGTGATTGTGAAGCCTTGACAATGAGAAGGCTCTGGCCCACTAGGGGCTGTTGTGCCATAAAAAGAAAGTAGAACAGTAAATAGTGATCCGTTGATTTGTTATTCTATGCATCATGCAGAAAGGTGATTAGTATTTACCCCCACTTCCACGTCACTGATTTCAGAACCTTAGCTTAATCACCAGTTATTTTACCTGCCCATAGAGCTGGGATAGGTGTAAATGGTGTGGAGCTTCATGATTTTTTTACATTGAAATAAGGATGTTGTGGGTGGTACCTGCAACCTGCACATAACAAAGAAAAGACTTGCTCAGAATGTGTAGTTTAATTTTGATTGGAAATTTTCAGGGAAAAGTGCAGTTTAGGAGATGCAGACATAGATGGAAGGATAATGTCAATATGTGTGTTACAGAAATAATGTATGACTATTTTACTGGATTAGACCTGAATTAGCATAGGACTGGGTCCAATAACAGACTTATAAATGTGATGTAGACCTTGAGGCAGAGAATTTCCTGACTGGCTGAAAAGATGAGAGTTCAGGGACACGCACAAGGTGGGGTGCCAGGCTCCAACTCCCCCACCCCCACCCCCCAAATTGAAATTAGAAAAACACAGATTTTGGAGACATTATGGTATCAGACATTTTATATGATTTACCATTCAGCCGAAGTAACCCACTGAAATCAGCTGATGTCTAGTACATTGTAATTTTGAAAAATAGAATAAAAGACATGGGATATCTGAGATGAAATTAAAAAAAAAAAACAAGATGATTAGACCTTGTTATTTAATGTAGGCAAGTGAGTCATGGAATGTGTAGTTATATTTGTAGCTAGGCCTATATAAATGTATGTTCTTCACATGCAGGCCTGACTTACACTGAAATTTTCAATCCCTTATTTTCAATCATTGGCTCATGGGAGTTTCTTCAGCTGACATTCAGACCAGTGCTGGACCACTGACAAATGACTTGTCTTATCACATGACTTCTGTCTTTACAAAAAAATACTGATATTTTCCTGATGTACGTGAATTCCATGCTCACATGATTTTATGATTTTTGAAAACAAAGATTTAAAAATAAATTCAATGTAAACAAACATTTGGATTGGAGGCTCCAGTATACAGGCTGCCAGTGTGCACCTTATAGTGTGATTTTTGAGGTATTACAATTTTACTACCTTCAAATGAAGTGAGGTTGATAAGTTTATTAATAAATGTTCATATATATATATATATGAGACTGTTAAATTAGTGCATATTTTAAACCCTGCTAAAATACTAGTTATTTGTTTAAAAATGAAATGTTCAGGGACATATTTGGCCGTAAGAATGCTGAAGCTGTCAACGTACAATGTTTAACGAAGACCTGCTCTATTGGGTGTGATAGACAGAGCTGGTCTGTAGAAGGTAGAGTTTTTAGAATGTTATGTTTTAATCAGACAGTGGATACAGAATAAGAGAAGTGCCGTAATACATTCCTACAGTTCAGCAGGTATTCCATTGTAGAACGTACGTACAGAGTGTATTGAAGTCATATCCACATGTACCGTCAGTTGCCTGTGTTTGTCATCCATAATGACTTTTCACACTTTCTGCTGAAGAAAAGTCATGGTAGCTATTACAGAAGTAAATATGGTACTTAAAATGACTCATTCTAATAATGTTACAAAAATCTGGCAACATTGTCTATGTGTCTGTATGGTATATTACACCATGATGTTTATGATGGGCTTTAAATAAGATATGCTATTTGCAGCTGTTTGGTTTTCATATATCATTTACATTTTTTTCCATCGAGTCCTGACATTTGAACCTTCTATCATTAAGTCTACCCATATCACAAAAGTTCACTGAAATTCCCAAAGCATGTTCATGATTTCATCCAAAATTTTAAATCCTTTTGTACGTATTTTCAGTCATATCGGTCAAGTATTGTCAAAGCCACTTCCTGCCATCTTGTATTATTCATAAGAACTAAAATAAGAGCACTAGGAAAATAAATGGGAGATTACTGAATATATTGCATGTGATGGAGGTAGAAAGGTGCTGTCAGAGTATAGTGTATAGTTTCAAATAAACTATACACAGTGGAAAATATGGACTGTAGAGTGTATTCTTCATGTGGTACAGGAGGAAATGATTCTGCCCAGGAACATATATTGGTACACTGTAGGAACCAGAATAACTGTGCCATTATAAAGTGACTGTGATTGTGGGCTGCACTTTGATTCCCAGCAGGGACAAGGATGATTTTGTTAGCACCGTGTCAGGACCACCCAGTCCCCTGTGCATTAGGTACTGGGGCCCTTTCCTTCAGGGTACAGTGGCCAATGCGTGAGGCTGCTCACCATCATATACACAGTATCAAGATGTGAAATACATGAATCCCATACATTTTTAGATGCATTCACAAAATTGTGAAAAGAAACTGTGAGCTTCATCATACCTGTCCAGCCGTTTGGCTGTCCGCATGGTACATCTTGGCTCCCACGGGACGGATTTTTGTGAAATTCGATATATGAGTATTTTTCAAAAATTTGTTGACAAAATTCAAGTTTCATTAAAATATGACAAGAATAACAGGTACATTATATCTGTACCACCATTATTGCAGGGACAGGTGAAAGACTTGTGTCTGGTGTTCACCCGGCTTGTACATGTGAACGTCAGGAGGCACTGTGCTTGCACTGGACCCTTGTTTAGTTGGACAAGGCACCTTGTGTGAGGTATGCGTGACACACACGCACATGACATTTTGGGAGCTGACACTGCTCACACCTTTGGGTTCTGTGTTGTACCACTCATAATCACTCATAATCTCTCACATACTTCAAGAAAAACAAGTTTGCCAATAAAATAGGGATAATGTTTCTGCGGAAAATTTATAATTTGTCATTTTGTGGGTGGCATATTGTAGAACCTGAAGATGCGAGTGCAGTCAGCAACACTAGAATATTGTGTGCGTGGACAAGTCCAAAAGTACCCGGAGTGTATCATCTTAAAATAGTTTGAGCATTATGTTTCTACTTATTTTGAACGCATGTAGTTCACTTGGCCACAAGTTTCTGTATGCTGTCAGAGGAGTGTAGTTATTATAATAAAATTTAAAAAACATCTTTCGGGATAGTTTCTGACTCATGCACATAGTGTATTAGGTACACCTCAGACAAGGCTGTAATGAATAAACCATTGTCACAGTCCTTTAAAGAAACCCTGTTCTTGAATGTTTACCATCTTTCCCCTTTTCTCACGTACCTGTGTTTTGTGACCCTTATGCATATAAGTTATTTTTATGAATATGATATGGTGTGAGAAACTAAGGGGCTATACCTTGAGTATGTGATTCGTAGATATGAATCGTAAAAGACTGCGGTCCCATATGGTAGGTGGATGTTAGCAGTTTAGAGGAGCCTGCTAGAATCAGCAGGGATGTATTAGGGTAGAGGTGTGCTAAGTGAATTTGATGTTCGGACATTTGTCTTGGATGCAGTGCTATGTAGTTTGGTTTATGAATGTCAACATTTTGATGCATTGATGTCTTGGATGGTTATGCGTGAGGTGTTGATGTCTGAAATATGAGAGACTTGCTGCCGTCATCATCATCGTCATCATCATCATCCATCAATGATTGAGACGGAGACAGTGTATGAAACATCCCAGAGGCTTCCTTCCACTGTCTTTCAATTTATCACTCAGTGATCATCCCCATATTTTTGCTGCTGTAATGTCAGTTCTACTGGCAGTCATTAAATAAACCATACGTAAATGAGATTCTGTGTTCTCATACTGGTGAATCTGGATCTGTGATTTTGTGTTGTGTATTTCAACACATCAGTACCAACATTTCAGAGGCAACTGCCTGCCAAACTGTGAGATGCCATATTCAGAACACAGTAGTTTTCAAACAGATAAGTACAGTAGTCCCTCAGTCATCTGGACAATGTGTGTGTGCGTGCGTGTGTGCGTGGACTACCCAGGAATCTGGGCCACCAAGGGGAAACCCAATGGTATAGGTAACATACAGAAATCATCAGTCACTGCTGAAGGAAAATTCCTTCAAGCAAAAATATTGTACTTGACATTCTGATTATTATTATATTATTATTATTATTATTATTACAATAATGATGTACTGTAATAATAATTTCAATAGGAAATACTGGGCTGTAGTTGACCCAAAATTGTTCAGACAACCCGAGGATCCAGATTACCAAGGTACCACTGTGTCTTTGTATCCATTGGACTACATAGGAAGCTAGTTAATGAGCTGTACAGTTACACTGTATTAGCCATGTTGCAGGTAGAGTGCAATGTGTCAGGGGACAGAGTGTAAGTCCTGGGGAGCAGTGATGTTTTTAGAATGATTGCATGAAAGTGGAAGACATTTATTTCTGTGTACATTCCAGGATAATGGAGCTAAACATGTAGATCACAGTTGAAGTTAAGATGTAACACGTTATGGAATTGGACTCGAGTTTTGTAGCACAAACCAACTGAATTCTCTGTTACTGCTTCCAGAGGAGATATATTCCCGTTCATTGAGGTAATTTCTGTTGATTTCTCATTATATCACACTCTGAAAATGACAATACATTTTACATTTAGTTTTAGACCTTTATCAAAACAGCAGCATTAGTTTGTTATTCATTCAGTAAACACCTTGCTACTCGCTTTGGAGTTCTGAAGAATGTCACTGACTGTTTAATTTAAAAGCTGTTTGATGTGACAGACATGTTGCAGTAGGGAAAGTAAACCTTTAAAACAGTATGTTTGTCTTGGAATTTTTATTACCTTATGCCTGACTGACAAACTATTACAGTTAGAAACACAAAATGGTATTCAGAAAGGGTTTTTGAGGATAGTTTACACTTATGACTTTGTCCCTCATCTTGTATTCAAAAAAGGAAACATTTAAGGAAGTGGATGTCTTCCGTGGGCCGTCAGGTGAAAGGGTGGGGAAGCACATGCTGAGTAATGTTATACAGAAGTAGCGCTTCTCAATCACTGCCTCCCCACCCTTTGTACTTAAAGACTGGAATCTGCCCAGTTGCCAAAACTTATCTTTTTTTGTAAGACAAAATTATGGACAAAATCTACAAATGAAGTGCTATATTTTTTTAAATTATTTATTCCGTGCATTTTGCTTCAAATGTTCATTCGTAAGACCAAACAAATGCACATATGGTAAACACAACTGTATACTCTTTCACTACTCCCAAGTAGTGAAAGAGTATACAGCTGTGTTTGCTATATGTAAATTTGTTTGGTCTTATAAATGAACATTTGAAGCAATCTTAAATTAAAGTGTTTATGCTGAGAGATGGTGACTTGTATGCAGCCTGCTATGAGGCGTTATTTAGATTGCTGTAAAGTGTGGTGAACAGCTGGACTCAGTATATGAGATTCTTAATGCGTTTCGATCTCTCTGTGCCTCTCTTGTTTGTCCATTTTATCTGCCTTCCTTTCTTTTCCTCTTTTTTCTGTTCTCTGTTATATGCGTCTGTCTTTATTGCTGTGTCTACTTTGTGCACTTCCATACTTCCCGCGCTCTTTACTTCCCTGTTTAGATATTCTTTTTTCATTTTTACTGCTTGCGATAATAAACACAATCCACCCTCGCCCACTGCCTGCCTGTTACGAACGCAAAGCTGTCCGATGGTGATTCTGCCCATTTCCCACTCTATCAACCCCTCTGCCTCGTGCCGAACAGTTTAGCATAGGCGACAAGAGTTATATTCACGGACTACCCTGTCAAGGGTTTCTCGTCCCCTCCTGAAGCGAAATGGAGTGTCAGTTGTCTGAGTGTTTGTCTGGAAAGGACTTGTGTCGCTGTGGGTTTCAGCTGGATTCCTTTGTATATGGATCTACACATATAGTGGACCATATGCAAACAAATTTCGACTGGCGCCGGACCTCTCGGAACGTAACTTCTGCGTAAGTCAGGGCGTGTCTCTACTCCGGTACGGAATTTGCGTTTCTACTCTTGCTGATTGTGGGACGCGATAGCTCAGTCAATATACCGACTGCCTACGGACTGGACAGTACGGGGTTCGAATCTTGGTGAGGGAGAGATTTTCCACTCCCGTCCAGACCGGCCCTGGAGCTCATCCAACCTCCTATTCAATGGGCACCAGCTCTTTCCCTGGGGTAAAGCGGCCGGGGCGTGGTGTTGACCACCCACCCCCATCTAGTGCCGACTTTAAAGGAAGAGTAGAACTATACCTCGACTCTCCCTCCGGGCTTTCATAGCCTGTTATAGCGTGAAATTCACTTTTATTCTTGCTGATTGAAGGAAAATGTCCGTTTGGGGGTTATTTCTGATAACGGCTCTGTGATTCAACCAGCCCCCTATCAAATGAGACTTGGGGTTCTTTTCTGGGGTAAAAGGGGCCGGAACGTGAGTGCGACCACTTGTCTGCATCTAGTGCCGAAGTACATGGCACCTTGCCGCCGCACTCCTGCTATTCTGTATTTGATATTTAAACATAGGCACAACTGCATAGCACAGTAGCGGATGTGAAACGTAGGTGGAAATGGTCCAAAAGGGAACGGCAGGCTTACGCGATCGATTTGCAGGGCGAACAATATTATTCATTATCCCACGACTGTACTGGTCGTTTGTGTACATGGGTCTGAAACGGAGGGTCATTACGTCATCGGCGGTCCGTTGGACGGGAGTGAGTGAAATATTGATCATCAAAACTCTGGTCATCTGCCCCAGGAACCAAGCCATCCACATAAATCACACTCCAGTGGACCAGATGTAAAAAAGAATTAAGTTACACAGTAATCAACTATAATTAATATTCTTCTCTTGATATTATTAACGACGGTGTGTTTTACGCGCGGTTGCAGAATTGCGACAAGCGTGTATTAGCTTCGTCATGTCTCTGTCTGTCTGTCCGTCCGTCCGTCCGTCCGCACGGAGCAACGCGGTTCTCTCTTCGAAAATCTGTCAAGAAAATTCAAGTTTCATTAAAATCTGACTATAATGGCGGATACTTTACGTGAATACCTATGTACGTTTATGATAATATCTCGCTAAGTTCTTCTAAGATGATAAATTTTGCAACAAAAGTTGTATAGAAGATCAAAACACATATTTTGTGTTCAAAAACTTTTTTTTCGAAAATCACCCTGTATGAGATAGCGTGGAAAAATATGATAGAGGCAAAGGCCGCAGATGACAATATAATACAGCGCATGCGCTTTGAATGCTGGATAACTAAGGCCACAGGCACACTCTCGTCACGTGTAATAATTATTGCTTTTCCACGGCAACAACGGTTACGCGAACGCGCCTCAATGTTACGTTATACGACTATGTACATTGCGTCTCTTGTTTCATGTGTAGTTTATTTAATGACGCTACCAGCAACTTCGTGCATATAATGTCGACTAATTAGATGATGTTGAATGATGAACTGGGAATATGTACCCTAATTTACGGACTTATCCCGTAATTTTCGTGGAATAACAGTAGCAAAACGAAACACTTCAAACAGGGTAGTAGGTGTGCTGTCGGAGTTTTGAACTGGGCACTTTCCGAGTACACGTCGGAAGTCTTGCAGCTTGAACAGTCGTATTTGTTTAGTCGGCGTTTAAAACGTAAAGATTAAAATACAGTTGAACTCGGTTATAACGTCATGAAAGGGACTAAATATTTTGTGTTGTTATAACCGAGGGGTATAATGTTATGTTTGGCAGTGAGGAATTAATTGTACCACAGGAAATTTAACATTATAGACGAGGTGTCGCATAAACCGATGTCGTTTATGACCGGGTTCGACTGTATATATAATTACTAGAATTTTAACTTTTTTGTATGGGTGTGAATGTTTTTTCCCTCGCATTGTAGGAAGAACACCGGCTGAGGTATTCCAGAACAGGGTGCCGAGGATAGTATTTGGACCTGTGAGGGAGGTAGGTGGAATGGAGGAAGGAAGTAACAAGAGACTGAGAAAAAATTGTGTACTGTATTAAGCAGGTTCGGTTTTGAGGAGTAGGATAACAATGAAATAAATTTAAGGTGAATAATGTGTTAGAATGAGGACTGGATGCAACTGGCTCGGGATAACCAGTAGCGGGCTCTTAAGAGCACAGCACCCTCGGGTTCTTTAAAAACAAAACATTTGTTGATGTTAATTTTCAAGTAAGAGTTCAGAAAGTTGTCCACGTGCTCACGTGAAGGCATGTGAGGGGATCGAGGTAAAGGTCTAGCTTTTCCTAACGCTGGCGTTGGATGGAAGTGAATGGTCAGATTCATGTCTCTGCCGCTTTACCCCCAGCAGAAAGAACCCCCCGATACCCCTTACATACTAGTGTGGGTCGGACCCAGAGCCGGTCCTGACGCTTTGAGGAAGAGAAAAACCTGTTGCCCCTGCCGTTAATCGAACGACGGGTCATCGGTTGTCCATACCATATCCGAGTCACTATACCAACTGAGCTATCTCGTCGCCCGTTAATTATAATACAGGGCTTTATTTGAAGATGTGATATAGCGCTTTGTAGTTTGTTACCGGTATACTAACGTTTCAAAAGAATCTGATGTCTCCATCCATAGGATAAACTTTTCAGCTTCAAGCTGTCCAAGAAGAAAGACGTGGACCGCTTGACCCTTGAAAATGGGACCGGTAGGTTGTCTCGAAGCGTCGGTAACTAACTACTATTCTACGTTGTATAAAATCCCAGAAGAGCGACGATCTCGCGGGTAAGAGATTTTTCTCTTCTGCTCACAAGCAGTGTCCAGATCGGCTGTGGGGCCCACTCAGCTACCTGTCCAACAAATACCGGGATCTCTTCTTCGGGACGTAAAACAGCCCTGGCGTGAACCTGACCACTTTCATTTGATTGGTGCCAAAGTTAAATATGTGTAGAGCTATACATCCAGCATACGCGGTGCTTAATTAAGCATGGGGAAAGCTTTGGCCTTGCTTTTAGACTTTACCTACTAGAAGTGGTTTGCCTTTCTTATAGGATGTCATTATTACATACGTAATTCTGCAAGGGGTCCAGACCTGCTTTGGGGCCCACGCAGCCTCCTATTCAATGAGTACCGTGGTTCTTTCCCGGGGGCAAAAGGCCGGAGCGTGTTTTGACCACTATGTTCCATCTAGCGCGCAGGTTAAGAATGAGTGGAGCTATACCTCTTCTCACCCTGTATGTCTTCATGGCGTGGACACGGACAACTTTACCTTTACCACATTTCTTATTCCGTTCATCAAGTTAATTATTTCTAATTCTCAGCTGCACACAGAACTGACAGTTATATATAACTGTTTGATGCCGAGTTGTGATTATATTTATCATTTCAATTAACATTTAAGAGAAACATTTCGTATTATAACACAATGAAGAGATACTGTTTCTCCAAAAAATAGCCAGTTGTTCTTTGTAATGGAGATGTGATGCGTTTTCTGTGAATTAAGAAGCGTATCCCTAAATATGTACAGATCAGGGCTGTCAACCTCAAAACATGTAGCGGGCCAAATCCCAAATTCAACTTGACATCTTGGCCCGCAATATACATCGTCACATTCCCTCGTCTTTCTACATATGTAAATTTTCCCACGTAGAGACACGCATGGACGAAAAGCACTGCTCATAGTCAATTTTTCAGGTTTTCTTGTGTGTAATTGTGCAGTAAAAGTAACGACTCATGTCTCGGAAAAGTTACTTAAACTGATTGCGCCAAATTGAGAGACTAACTTACTTTTTTCAAAAACACCGTTTTTTATTTCTTGGGCCGTAACATTTAAATCACTTAAAGATATCAACACTTAATATTTGAACAATTACTGATTGTTCTAAAGCGATGAGTAATCCTAAACATAGGTCGGAGTACTGTGCGCAGACAAGTATTTTACAGGCAAAAATATTTTCAATATTCCGCAAGAATATTTGTTGTTATATTCCGAGAGGACAGTACAATTTAAAAGTATCAAAACGTGAGTGGGTCCCATCATAAAACTCTGCAGGCCGCGTGTTTGACAGGCCTGGTTCGGGTACAACGAGCTTATTAACATGTGTAAGAAGCCGGCATAGTTCAGTCTGTGTTATGACTAGGCTGCGGACCGGACAGTCGGGGAACTGTGTTTCGAATCCGGACAGATTCAACAGATTTTACGCTTCTGTAACACGTCCAGATCGGCTCTGAAACCCACCCAGGGTCCCATTCAATGGGTACCGCAGTTTTTCCCCGAGTTCAAAGGACCTGAGGTGTGAATGTGACGGCACAATTCCATCTAGTGCCATGGTTACAAATGAGTGCAGCTAGTCCACCATTCCATATGCCTTTATGTCTTACACAGGGACAATTTTACATTTGGCATCGAAATAGAATATCCATACGTGATTTCAGGCTTCCGCGCGTGATGTTGATTAGATCTGCGCTCTTGTGGGATATTAGGCAGCGTCGCGTGGTAATCCTTTACCGCCGTTTCGGGACAACCTATCGGTCCCATCTTCAATGGTCAAGAAGTCCTCTTGATCCTTGAAGATGTGACCGATAGGTCGTCCCGTAAAGTCGGTACAGAACTACCACTCATCGCTGCGTAATATCCCAGAAGAGGGCAGGTCTCAGAATATTCATAGATTGTTGTTAAATTTGTTGTGTAATTAATGAAACATAACGATACAAGTTGACGCATAAAACACTGAGGTGAACTTCGTGTTGTAAGGGGTTACATAAATGATTTCTTATCTAATCAAGTCATATTCTCACGATGTAGCCGGATTGGCTTTTAGTAGGGGAAGATTTAATGCATGGCTTCTAGCGCAATGCACTGATGTGATCCCCCTTACGGATCAATAGCTGTACACCATACATCAATTTATGGGGGTGTATGAAGGTATGATGGGGCCTATCACGCTTCCACACATGAATTCAGAAATTACTCACGTGGTTAAGTGACTGTATGTTTACATGCTGTGTTGCTAGTTTGATGGCAGTGTGAGATCGCTATTCAGAACTTACTGATATCCGTGGTATTTGAGGTCCTCACATCGGTCACCATGTAATTTGTTAGCTTCTGGGGTGTGACACCGTGTAGTCTGGTGTAATTTACCGACGTCTCAGAGGAACATACTATTTCTATTACCATGACAGGTAATTGATGCTGAAGCGGGAGTTTCCTCTGAAAAAAGTTACACGTCTACCAGACTCTACGGTGGCACATTCCGTGAAAGTTAGACCGTCATAATTTGTTCACCACCAAACAGTTATTGTATATTATTTTTAGGAGGATGAAAGGGGCGTGACATGTAGCACACGTATGGAGATATGGAATGCGTGTAAAAATGTGCATGTTGAAATGTACCTTAAAAAGATATGGCGGGAGGGTGTAGAGTGGATTGATCTGGCTCATATCCAGGATCCATGACGGGTTCTTGTGAACATGGTAATGGACTTCAAGGTTCCGTTAAAAGTGTGTGAAATGCTGGACAGTGTGGGTGATTTTAATATATTGCGTTGTCCGCGTATTATGTCACTATTAAAATCCAAGTGCACTTAATCAGGTTACATACGCCTTGTTATTTTATATTTCTATATCTCTTTTTACCAGCAAATTAGACTTAAATTTAAGGAAGAAACTAGTGAAATGCTACATTTGGGTCGTAGCTTTGTATGGTGCTGAAAATTGGCAACTTCGGACAGTAGATCAGAAATTCCGTGAAAGTTTTGAAATGTGGTGCTGGAGAAGGATAGAGAAGATCAGTTTGACTGATTGTGTGAAAAATTAAGAAGTAAGAGTCAAAAGAGTCAAGGAAGAAAGGAATACCCTGCACACAATAGAACGAAGGAAGGCTAACTGGGTCGGTGACACCTTGCGCAGGAACTGCCGTCTAAAGCCCATTCAAGGAAAGATAGAAGGGACGTGAAGACAAGCAAGAAGACGTAAGCAGCTACCGGGTGACCTTAAGGAAACGGGACGATACTGTAAATTAAAAGAGAAAGCACTAAATTGCGCTCTCTGAAGGACTCGCTTTGGAAGAAGCTATGGACCACTCGTAAGACAGATTACACGGTGATATCTCGGGTCATCCTGAGTCATCATCATCGAGATAAATATAGGGGACATATACATGCGGGTATAGAGATACATAGGAGAGCACGACATATGTGTCTGTTTGTATGCAGGATATAATGGCATCAGATATGGTGTTAGTTACAATGTTTTAAATCCAGTATTAGTGGCAGTATCTATGGATATTGTACTAAACGACATTATCTGATGCAGCTGTGTTTTGTATACAAAGTGACATATACGTATTGCTCTCCTATGTAACTCTGTCCTCACATATGTATGTTCCCTAGTATTTATTTCCATGATTGTGGCTCAGAATGAGCTGAAACAGGTCTCAGGTGCAGTAATACAAAATAACAAGTTGTGTAAAATCGAACTGTGTATTTAGCTGGATTTTAATAAATAAATATGTCAATGATTGTTGGGACACCTTGCTTCATGGAATTAGAATTTTCAGACAATAATAGCTGCGCTACAAGCCGGAAGGTCGCGTGCTCGATTCCCGATGAAGTCACTGGAATTTTTCATTGACACTATCCTTCCGGCTGCATTATTGCCCTGGAGTCGACACACCCTCTAACAGAAATGATTACCAGGGGTACTTCCTTGGGGGTAAACGTGACCGGTGCGTAGGGCTGACAACATTGTCACCTTCATGTGACGATTGAGTGGAAAGCTGGAACCCTCAACTTTCTGGAACCCCAAGGGCCTGTCCAGGCCTGTAATGGAATTGCTTTACTTTTACCTTTACCTTTTAGCAAGACAATCATAGCGAAAGTCTCGGGCTGTTAGTGGCGTGTGGATCACCGGTTTTTGAAGACGAAAATACGGTATAGTGAATGTGCTAACACAGAACAGGGGCCATTATGCAAAATAGCAAATAATTGACTAGTAGATTTGCAGTGAAATAATCAGCCATGACGCAGATCATGAACACTCCGTACATGACATTCTGCTTCAGACGATTTGAAACTGAAGCCCCCCCCCCACACATACACACACACAGACAGACACACAGTTCAGTGTCTGCAGTCCGTCCGTCCATCCATACCCCTCGACACGGAACGCCAATTTACCCTAACATTGGAGACGAGCGAAGTTTGGCAGAGAGTATATATACATGGGGGAAGGGGGTTTGGGGGGGGAGGGCCCTCTGAATATGTCACTCACGTTTAGTGGACAGGGACACGCACAGGCTTGTTCACTTGAAGTTTCTAACGTCCGTCTCAAATTCTGATACACAGCGACAAGGCTGTACATTCAGATGGAGGACCTCCCTTAGCAGTTTTAAAAAATCAACGTCGACGGGGTGAATTTTGAACTAACCATGGCGCCGGTAACGAACTAACTAAACTATACTAACTCTACGGAGCAGAGCCCTTCTTGAAATGCTAATGGTCGTTCAGCGCGTAAAGGAAGTTACCGCCTCATATGGAACTTGTTCATGACCTTGCTCACAAAATCCTGTCACTGGTCTTATTCTGAACAATACGAATTCAGTTCACACCCTCCCATACTATTACCTTAAAATTAATTTTAATATTATCCTCCCGTCTACCCATAGGTTTTTCAATCAATGTATTTCCCCATCTTATCAAACAAGTGTGTCGTCAAGTAAACCAAATACAAATAAAAGATAAAAATTTCATATTATTTTCTTATCCAAGAATACCAGTTTACCAGGTCGCTTCTCCTTTTAAGGGTTTTCGACTCGATATGTGTATATGTATGTATTACGTGTCTCTCGCCGAGTTAGCCTTTCGGTTCAGTTTTTCCGCCTCTTCAAAGTGAAATGTGAAATGGGACGTGCCGTGACATTTGTGCGTATTGATTTTCAGGTCCAACTGTTCCCAGGCCATGTAATGGCAATGATCAGTCAATGAAAAAGTAATTAGTTGCAGTATACAAACACTGCAGATCCAATGAACGCACTGTGATGTTAATTGATTGGTTTGTAGGTTATTGCTTGATTCGTCCTGGTTGTAGCTTCTGTGGAAGGACAGGTAGAGAAGCAAACATGATAGCGACGGGCGATTGGCTGTATTGAACACGGTAATGAACCTGTGGGTTAAGAGGCCTTATGTTTGTTTACTGAGGGCCTTAATTCTATTTAGATAGATCTGAGTAGTCTGTCGCAGGCTAGTTGAAGAAATGAAACGTGGGGTTTAACGCCATGTAGTGCGTCAGTATGCATGTGATGTCAGACGATACCGTTATTTTAGTACTAGCCACTGCGACAACCTCAAATCTCATTCGGTTTTTGAAACGTTATGCACTGAGAACAAAGACGGAACTACAACAACCCAAGTGAACTATACACCCAGCCCTTGCGTTACGCACTTTTCTGTTACACTTTTTTTTGACGCACCTTGCTAATTTACGCCACTTCTTAATGTGTGCTCTCTCATTTTCTGTCTAACGGCCTTTGGTTGATTGCGTTCTATTACACTAACCCCTTATTTCTGATGAGAATATCATTTTTAGTGTACGTCCGCCTTTTCAGCAAAGCAGCTAGAGAGTAAACAGGTGTTGGGTGTGTTTTGTAAACGAAAGTAACACTGACTGGAAGTGCTGGATCACGGGGAGCTGAGGGGAATATTTCGACCTAACAGAGAGGAAGCAAAAGAGAATCACGTAAGGTGGGAACTCATGATTTGTACTAAACATCCTGTAGTAGGTCTACAAGGATGATCAGATCAAAGATAATGAAACTAGGGGGAAGGTGAGCAAGTGTAATTAATGGGAGAAAACAGAAATGATTACAGGGTTTTGGTGGTAAACCTCGAAGAAACGAGACCGGTTTGAAGACCTGGTATTAATTGGGAGGTTATATTAAAATTGTCCTTAAATGAGACGGATGGACGTGCACTGGATTTATCTAATACAGAAGAGGGTAATTTGGCCCGCTGTTCTGAAAACGGTACCGTACATTCGGGTTGTGTAAAGTGCAGCGGATTTCTTGATGAGCTGCAGAAATGTTAGTTTCACAAGAATGACTAATGCGTGGCGCTAGTTGCAAGAAATGTTTCTTCCATTATGTACACTGGCGTAGCCAGGATTTTGAAACCCGGGGCAAGCAATCACGATGGTCGCCCCAGACAGAAATTTTAAACTTTAAAGAAATCACAATTATTTGTTAAATTTTCTTTTACTGTATAGCGACTGGCTACGGGCTGGACGGTTCGGGGATCAAATCCCGGTGGGGGCAGTATTTTCCATACCCGTCCAGACCGGGCCTGGGGCCCACTCAGGCTCCTGTACAATAGGTGCGGGGTCTCTTTCCCGGGGGTAAAGCGGCCGGGGCGTGATGTTGACCACCCACCCCATCTAGTGCCGAGGTGAAAGAAAGAGTAGAATTATACCGCTGCTTCCCCTCTAGGCCTTCATGGCATGTTCTGGGGTGGGCTGTACCTTTACGTTCTACTGTATTTGTCTTAAAAAAATTAACATTTGTTCAGCGGAGGAAATTCAAATTTTTGTGTTTAAAGTATTTATTTTTCCGCCCATTAGACTCTGCTGGCCAGGGCTGCTGCACCACTCGCCCCATCCTAGCTACGCCCGTGATTATGTACCTGTTGTCTGGGAAGGTTCTATGGACGAAGGATCCTGTTTCTTTGTTATCGGTACAAGGAAGTATTTTTATAATGGAGAAAATAATGTACACGCTCGTGGTAACGAAAATTTATCTCTCATCTTTTGACTGGGGTTTTTGTCTCGAACCGGTAACTTATGGTCTTTCTTACGTACTTTGAACGAATCTGGGAATATTGTATAGGTGGTTGTATTCATATCAACCAGACCAAAGAAGCGTAGTGTATTTTGAAGCAATGTTTCTCGAATTATCAGTCGCGAGATCTTGAATTATGGTTGAAAATAAGTGCCTGTAATCTAGTAGATCATTCTCCTTCTGAACGTCGTCCAGTTTGTCATGTTGGTACCGAGGTATGCAACTGAGCCGCATCACGTCCCAGAAGATCCATAAACAAATCTTGCACTTGACGAGACGTCTTTGAACAATTTTTAAATGTCAAGTAAGTACCAAAGATAGTGAGAATTTTGAGAATTTGAGCCCAGAGGCTATCGAATTGCGGAAGGTAGAATCTTGTCTGTGGGTATGTACAAGTATATGTGCCATTTGCTACAATTTAGGGACAATACTAAATTTCATGGAATGTTCGATCCGGATTCTTCCGGGCATAGTCGCGCCCAGAATTTTTGTTTGGGGGAGGGGCTGACCCTGAGGCTGTATATAATTTATGTCTGATTTTAAAAACTGTGTTATGAAAACCATGCCAAAATCTCCGAGCTGACATCTAATTAGGTTACAGGGAAAATTAAAACTAACTGAAAAAGCTGCGTATTCGTAAGTTTTATTGTATTTTTCAGTATTTTAATGTACTAGTTATTAGCCGATTTCAATGGCTGAATTAGGCTGAAGTGTATATGACGTAAAACCTTTGATATCATCGTGCCTAAAAAACTGTTTTTTTTCTAAATTTCGCTTTGGAGGGGAGCTGTAGCTTGGCAGAGCCGTTTTCCTTGGATGCGCCAATGCTTCCGGGCACAAGTTTCTTCCGAACCGATTAGTATTCAGTACGACGGCAGACAACGATCAAACTATCCTGAAATCCTCTGCCCCCTTTCCACACACCCAAGAAAATTTTGCCACGCGAAATGACTGTGGAGATTTCTTCAACTCACATACTGCCAGAAAGAAATATTGAACGTGACCAGAAAGACTGGACACATAATGTTTCTGTTCGAACTAGGAGAGGCAAGAAGTATGTATTAGGATGTTACCGTTGAGTTCTGTAAACGAAAAGTCACGTCATGTGGTATAAAGATACTTCTGTAAAAGTTGAAAAATAAAAGAACAGAAAAGCTGCAGTTGTAACATAGGTCAACAAGGGTACGGTAACATAAAGCAGAACTAACTTCTTGAATTAACCCTGACGTGCTGGCTACCTGATACTCGTATTCTCATGTTCCGGAACCAAACGTTTTGAATCGCGTCACAGTTTTGTGTCATGCGTGTAGAATTCCAAGACAAGGCAGCACTTTTTTTTTTCTTTTTTAAAGTATTCTTTCTAGGCGCCTTCGCAAAATTGCGGAAAGCGACTAATAGCTTCGTCATGTCTGTCTGTCCGTCCCTCCGCGTGAAACAACTCCGCTCCCACTGGACGGATTTTCATGAGATTTGACGTTTGATGATTTTTCGAAATTATACTGAGAAATTTCAAGTTTTATTAAAATCTGGCAAGAATAACGGGCACTTTACATGAGCATATATGCATCTTCATGATAACATCTCGCTGAATTCTTTTTAGAATGAGAAATGTTGCAGGCAAAATTTGTAGAGAATATCACACATTTTATGTTCAATAACTTTTTTTCCGAAAATCTTACCGTTTATGAGATAATGTTGAAATTAATCCTCTTTCAAGATTCGATATTTGGACAGAAAACTTCGATATTAGATGTTCGTGTGCATATAACCACATACCATATAAACAATGACACATCAATAAATATTATTCTGGAATATGTCAGTATCTCATTATATTATCCACGTTTTTATATCTATAGCTGCCATTACTTACTTTTAACTTTGTACATACATTGGATGTATTAATTTTATATCCCTTTGCATTGACGTCTCCCTGTGGGTGGCGATTTGTCGCTGAAATGTGTAGGTGATTTCACATATATAGATGATTTGTGATTTTGTATGAAATGTGTGCATTTATTGGTGTATGTGGGTGATCCTGAATTTGTTCTCTTCTCTTGGCGAGACAGGGAGAGAACCATTTACCATATCCTCGTTTTATTTCAGTGTATTGAGTAACCTATATAGCTCAGTTGGCATAGTGAATATGCTACGTGTGTCAAGACCGAGGAATCGGGACGGAATTTCTTCTATCTTCTTTAAAGCATCCAGGCAGGCTGTGGTCTTTACCTAGTCCCTTAATCAACGGATACCGGAGGCTTTTCTTCGGGGTCGAGCGGCAAGGGCGTGAAGCTGACTAATGTACTGAACTTTACAAATACCCATCAAGAATGTTTGGAGCTATAGGTCCATTCCCTCAATATACCTTAATGGCGCGTCGCTTAACCTTTAAAGCCTAGCGGTAACTTTACATACGACCAGGTTTAACATTAAAAAATTCTACGTGGTGCCCACATTGCGTTTATGTGTTTTGTACGGATCTCAGAACAAACCGCAACTTTTGCCTTATAAAACGTTTAGAGACTGGTTTTTGTAACCGAAGTGGAGAGTGTTTACAGCGCGGTACGCACTGAGTCCTTATATAAAACAGATAGGCTTCGTCTTTAAAGGGTTAATGAAGCATCGTCACATGTTTATTTCCGTGTGTTTTTCCTAAGATAATTTGGCTGTTGGTCAGTGCAGTGTTTTTTGTTTTGTTTTGTTTGGGTCACCCATATGTAAACTGCTGTTCGTACAGTGCTCATTGTGCAAAATCTGGCCAGTCACCTCTCTCCTCTCATGACGCAAGACGTGAAGCCTGCCAAGTAC
The DNA here is from genome assembly GCA_013340265.1 of Coptotermes formosanus. Classification (NCBI taxonomy): domain Eukaryota; kingdom Metazoa; phylum Arthropoda; class Insecta; order Blattodea; family Rhinotermitidae; genus Coptotermes; species Coptotermes formosanus. Next base: position 2,441,822 of record BLKM01012990.1, read on the forward strand.
TATTCCTTGCCAGGCACTGATACCGGGTGTTTCTAAATAATGTGTTATGACAGAGTAACCTCAGGACGTCAAGCGACATTCGGAAGGCCCACCTGACGGGTTTTTCTTATGGTGAAGTCCCCCGCAGCAGATGCTACGGACGCACCGCAGCTTTGAGCCTTATTGTGCAACCCTGCGATGAAGACGAGTAGTCCCCCCCCCCCCCCCGTTTTTCCAAGTAATGGAGTACCAGTTGAATGAAATTGACAGGGAAGAACCGAAGTACTCGGGGAGAAATCAGTCCCAGTGTCACTTTGTCCACCACCACATGGACCGACCTGATATTGAACGCGCACCTCTGCAGTGAGAAACCGGAGACTAACCGCCTGAGACATGGCACGGCCCACCTAACGGGTTAATGGAGCTTTAACTTTCTGGGCTTGTATGTGAGAAGAAAAAGTTTGGAACTTTGGACGGGTTACCAACTGTCTTCAGTTGGAACTTTGGACGGGTTACCAACTGTCTTCAGTTTTGTGGGGTTTGAAGTTCTCATGGCAATGACAGTGAAATATACTATCCTCTGGAATGGGACACTGAAATTTACCCTGAAGATTGAGGCAGAAAGTTCTTCCGAAACAGTAAAATTCTGCCAAAAACACACCATCACATTCCAGAAGCGAGTATTGTTTTCTCTTTTGAGTTCTATTTTCCACATAAGGCAGCCAACCTTGCGATATGCGTACTGTAAAGTAGCATGAATGCGCATTCCTTTTCCTCTCTCGATTAGTTTCTGATGTGTAAAAATGATACCTAATTGTTCATGTGCGGTCTTTACAGTATTTTGTTCTGTACCGATTCTGTTAGTCGGTGTAGCGATTATGTACAGGCTGGACGGTTCGGGAATCTAACCCCGGTGGGGGAAAGATACTATGTTATCCACATCCGTTCCGACCGGCCCTGGTGTCTGTCTACGCAGCCTCCTGTAAAATGTGTATTGGTTCTCTTTAGGGGGGGTAAAGTGGAAAGAGCGTAGCTTTGATCACCCACCCCCTTCTATCGTCCCCTCTACTCGCCCCCTTTCAGTGCCTGTATTAGCATATTACGAGGCAACGTTTACCTTTGCTGATTCTGTATATTGGTATGTTGATGTCTTATTCCACATCCTTCCGTCATTCTGGCAGATTTTTTAGACCTATGGAATGTACGTATTCATGTGTGTGTGCGTGTGTATGTATGTCTGTGTGTATGTATGTATGTATGTATGTATGTATGTATGTATGTATGTATGTACGTAATTGCATGTACTTTGTGCTTACATTTTCTTGCTTATAAACAGTGGGTCTGAACATGTCTGTTTTTGTTTGCTGCGTGATTAGTCAGTGTTTACATGTAACTGTTTAGATAGTTTCCGTGTCATTAAATTTAAACTGTGCATCTTCTTCAGGGGTAAATTTCATAGGTCTGTGGGTGTTGAACCAACGCCTGCAACACCTTGCTTAGATTATATGCTAAAGCCTGACGTCAGAGAAGTTGCCGCATCGGTGTGACACGCTTTCTTTTATTTAATGATGGGGTAAACCTAAAGCTAGTGCAGTATTACGTGTGCAGTAATGGACTATGCATTGAATATTATAGATAGTATTATAAATGGAAAGTCAATTTTGTATGGCGTACGTTAGCTAAGATGACCACCATAATGCTCCTGAATGCGAGGCTTTCAGCAAGTGTCAGGATGGCCGAGCGGTCTAAGGCGCTGCGTTCAGGTCGCAGTCCACTTCTGTGGGCGTGGGTTCGAATCCCACTTCTGACAAACTTTTTTTTTCTCTCTCTTTTTCCACATTCATTCAACACAAAAATCACACTATAAACTAGTATTCTTAGATATCTAAATTCTGGGAGATGGTCCCCTTTTTTTGTCTTCGGGGCGACAATGACTTTTGCCTTGACTCCCGTTGTGTTAACCAGAAATTAGTATGATTGGGCTTTAACGAATATTGGCATGCTTCCTTCGGTGCCTTACATCTCTTGTGCTAGAATACTTCGGAGTGGACAACCGATGAATCGTGTTTCCTGTCTTGGCAGAAGCAAAGTATTTATCTCTTCCCCAAAACGTCCAGACCGACCCTGGGAATCACCAAGGCTCCTACTCAGTGGTTACCAGGGGCTCTTTTTTCGGGAGTAAAGCGGCCGGTGCGTTAGGCTGACCACTTACCTTCATCCAGTGCCGAGGTTAAGAATGAGTTGAGCTATTCTTCTGCTCCACGTACATGCCTCCATGATATGTCCAGGGACAACCTAACCTTTAATGTGCAAAAAACATGTTCTTGAATATTCTGGCTAAGGGTAAGGTCATTTGGCGTCTTGTGGAAACTCGGGTTCCATAAAATGCCTGGGGTTCTCTGAGTGGGCATTAGATCAATGAAGTTAGTCTGCTGGCCAGGTAAAGCAGAAGAATAGCCCATCGGCTTCTGATAGATTTTTACGACAGCATGGTCAACTAATTCTACTGTGCTCGGACGAATACCTTCCCCGTTCTCATCTTATCATCCTGCCATGTTCCTATTTTCAAGCACACTCGCCCTTTCTTTTTCAAATTCTGCTTTACCGCTTAAGTAGCATAAATCACATCCTTTCCTTTTTCTTTTATTCTGATGTATGTACTAGGAAGAAATCCAACCCCCCCCCCCCCCCTTCTACACGCAAGTCTCCTGTGCCTCTCAGACTCTTCTTTCCATTTCTATGGCGACTGAAAAGAACAACAGACGGGACTTCAAAGTTATTTTAAACATTATTAATATGTAATAAAATCAGAAGCGATCTCGAAGCCATTGTTATAGCAGACTGATTAGTTATAGGTACAGTCAACAACGCTGATTATTTGGAATTGTAATCATCGGGGGTGGACAAATCCTGGACGCTAAGTCGCCGTTTCGAATAAATGTTTTAGGGTAGCTCCTAATGTTTGTGGATCCTTAGTATGGAACTTGATTTGTGACCACTCTGGCGCCTAGAATTTTGAAGTGGCTTTTGAAACTTCAATTTTTATTCAGTATAATTTTTTTGGTTGTGGCATTTCTCACAAACCCAAATAATGCTTAGTATGCAGAATAATAACTCCATCTTCTGGAAGTGGGAAGTAGTATATCCTGTAATGAGGGATAGCTCCGTCAATATAGTGAATACCTTTCAGCCTGGGCAACCCAGGAATCCTGGCTCGTTTCCGGGCAGAGGTAAGAAATATTTCTCTCCTTCGTAGCGTGCAGATCGGTTCTGAGGCCCAGCAAGTCTCATGTGATTGTAACCGTGGGATATTTCCCGGGGAGTAAAGCGGTGGGGGCGCAAAGCCGACCGCTTATTTCTGTCTAGCGCTGAGCTCAAGAATGTTTGGAGCTATGCCTCCCATCTTCCTTACCTCTTCAGTGCTTTGTTCTTAATTAACCACAGGTACAATTCACTGTTACCTGATTTCCTGTACGATGAATATAGCCTAATGGTTGTCGTACACTAGGCGTAACTTGGCTAATAGCATTGGGCGGCAAAATAGACCATGCGTATTAAGAACCTTAATTTACGAAAGAGTCAAGTTAAGAAAGAGGAGATTGGTTGGTTTCATGTTTTTCCTGTCTTTATACCACCCAGCTAATCCTTTTGAAAATATTTATATTTTTTATCTGACACTCTTCAACTCAATAGCTAAAAAGTCTATTCCTAGGTAGAAAAATATTTGAGGAGCATTTGGGCCACGCCTCTGCACCCCTCAAGTTACGCCTATGGTCTTAATTGTCAAGATTAAAGCAAGATCGATGCCGTGAAGCGGCAGTCTTGAGCTTGAAGAGGCTATGCCATGAATCATAATTTCTACAAGCAGTTTGTGTAACATAACCACACAAACGTGTTGTTTATGTTGTGCTGTTTTATATTTTGAAAATGTTTATAGACACTTATAATAAAGAACAAATCAACTTTGTGCAGAATTGTTATTCTTTAAGAGCTGATATTCAATTAGCTACATCAGAATCCACCCCTCTTCTTGTGGCCCAAGGATAATTGCCGCGTTTGTAAGAGCCCCAGACTGTTCCCATGGGGCAGAGTTCATGTGATACCAGCAACTGTTCACCTAGCTAAGAAATTCTCCGCAACCTATGGAACCTGAAGTTTCACGATCGTGTTTGAAAGAGCCCACCACTGGTCCCTTTCCTGAGTCAGATGAACCCAGTCCAGACAACCTCATTCTACTTCTGTAATATCACTTTAATACTGACATCCCATAGACTCCTAGTTCTTTTAAGAACTCTCATTCTTTCAAGTTTTTCGTATCTACACGTCATACGAACTTCTTTCTCGTGCGTACTAGTTCCCAACCCGTCTTAAGCGCCTTATCCATATATTATCATAATAATATATGGAGAGGAGTACAAACTATGAAACCCCCAATTTTTTGTTTTGCTCCTATTTTTTCTATTCTGCCTTTTTGCAGCAAATATTCTCCTCTTCACCTTGTTCTCACCTGCCCTGAGTAGCGAATTTTAATGCCTTGTTATCATAATTTCTCACGGACTTTACCAAAGATTAGTGACAAATGTGTGTTTTCGTTTTGCATTGCGTTTAGCTAATTCCCATAAAATATTTTAGAATCAAAATACTAGATTCTGAGCTGCTAATAGACTTACTGACTGGCTGCAAAATTGTATTTCTCTCCTGGGCCCTGTTACATGTGGGGTTTGTTTATATGCAAAAGGGTTTACTAAATACTACAATTCCTGTTTACGGTAAAGATTTGCACAAGATTGAACACAGTTGAAACGACAAAGTCCAGCTGCATATCTCGTGAGGTGTTAAGAGTTCGTGTTTGGGAATTTGGCCTTCTGTACGGCACATTTTATTTCGTAGATGCCATGTGTATTGCAAGTGAAGGCAGAAACCACGTGGGTAGATGGAAGGTTAATGTTAAAATGGAACTTAAAATAGGGTGTGAGCTCCTGGACTGGATTAGTCTCTGGGGATATAGCCCAGTGCGAACACTTAATGCATTTCCAGATTCCATAAAATTATTCTGACGATAAACATTCATTTTTCCCCGTACATAGCATTCACCGATTGGTCTTTCTGCTGGAAGCACGTACTCTTTAGGAAGTACGTGTAAAATACACATTAACCTTTTAAAGCCTAGCGGTAACTTTACATATGACCAGGTTTAACATTAAAAAATTCTACGTGGTGCCCACATTGCGTTTATGTGTTTTGTACGGATCTCAGAACAAACAGCAACTTTTGCCTTATAAAACATTAAGAGACCGGTTTTTATAACCGAAGTGGAGAGTGTTTACAGCGCGGTACGCACTGAGTCCTTATATAAATCAGATAGGCTTCGTCTTTAAAGGGTTTATTTTGTCGTCCATGCCATGGCTCAGGCAGTTAGTTGCCGGCCTTTCACTGCAGAATCCCGGGTCAGTCCGTTTAAGATTTGTGGGGGACAAAGTGTCATTGGGACAGATTTTTCTCCGAGTGCTTTGGTTTTTCCCCTGTCAGTATTATTCCACCAGTGCTCCATGTTCATTTCTTAAACGCTGCTCTTACCAGAAGGACAAACGGGTGAAGACTGAAAACCTTCCAGTTTGGGGAGCATTGGATGCAAAAGAACTTTCACATTAACTTTGTTTATAAAGGGTTAGTTTAGAAGCACATAAGTTATGCGAGATTTGAGGTTCTCCCAGCAGTATTGATGAAGAGTTAGGTATTTAAAGAATACGTCTTGCTGATTCGTAAATATTTACCGACGTTTCTAAAGGGTTTTCTGCCTACATCTTCAAAGTCTAAGTAGTCCACTTTACTTGAATTGCCAATTGGCACGGCGTCATATCCCAGAAGACTTGAATCTTCAGAATTTGAGATCACTGTTTTTTGCGATGTGACGGCATGGAATTTAGTAGCTCAGTTCCAAAGTTTCGGAAGAATATGCTGCTTCCATCTTCAGGATCTTATTACCTTCTAATAGAAAGGCACGTTACTGCAAGGTGTTGGCACCTACCTAACAAACTACACGTCGTCTGCCACACGGATACAACAATCTTTATAGTTCTCAGCGTGATAACCTTAAATCGCAAGTATAAATTATATGGGAAGGGGAATTTTAAATATTAATTTTGAATGCTGTGCATTGTAAAGGAATCTGCCCAAATAGAAATGCTTATCATTTATGTTGGGCGACGCGTTGAAACTACGTTTTGACGTGTTAATAAACGCAGACTGTACTTTCCACGACCGAGTGAATGCAAGCGATTCGAACTTCCCCTACGAGATGTCAGTAGTAGTCTCTGAAGGTACGCGGGAATACGTGTCATTGCCATGAATCTGTTAATAACCGCCCGCAAATGAGAATTTGTATCTAAAAGTGTATGTAATAGGCATAATAAAAAACTGGAATGGCCCCGGTTTTCACAATTAGCTACTTTTCTCCTCATAGCTGGCTCCTGTTCTTTTGACATTGATTGATGCCGTCAATGACATGCATATCTTATGTGCACGTCCTGGTTCAGTCACAAGGTAGTATTGCATTTATACTTTCATCTGTGTATCCGTTCGTATTTATTCAAGTATTATTTTCGACAATGGTTGCTATAAATGCTTTTGTACAGAATCCCGAGAGCTACTCTTCTGTTTTCTAACAGAATTTATCAGATAACGAATTATTGTTTTGCATCATCCCTGCATCACGTAATACTTCAACATTGAACCAATGGGCAAAATTCTTTTATGTTGCACAGGCTGTATCAAACACAAATACCTATCCACTTCTCACCGATTAGAAGAATTTATCCAATGATAATGTGTAATGAAACCTTAGAAGCCAATGAAATTAAGCGTACCATGTTTATTTTTGTGTCGTTGATCACCCGCCAAACGAATTCATGTTGCCGCTTTTGGCTGGCGAAATAAAGATAAGAATTTATTTTGGTACCATGGTGGTTAATGCCTATGGACATATAATACGGAGTTGTAATATAGTGATGTCAGTTTATTATTCTCGAAATATTCACGAGTAATTTATGAAGGAATGTACATCGAATTGTGTTACCGCCATTGATCAAACTCTAGATTCTCCTTTCTCCCAGTGGCTACGTTGCTGTATGGATGCGCGGTAGCCATCTTGTCAGAAGTGTAAACCTTTGTTGATTCGGTAATCTGTTGTCGTGTTTCAGTACATTACTGTAATTAATGTTGTTAGACGTTGTTTGTGGCAACAAATGAACCTGTAAATATACTAAGAGAATGATATAGCACTTAAGGTAAGTCTACTTTAGTACGAAGAGTGTTGTGGGAAGTGACGAAAGTGTTTTTTTCATGCACGCTAAGCATAGGTTGACCAGTTAGTTGGCGCGTCCGGTTGTGTGTGCTGGCTGCGTGTTCGGCAGCATTTATGTAATTGATCGCTATGTCGTCAGCTTTCGATACGTTGTGTTCGGCATCGCTAATGTTAAGTGGTGTATTTTAATGTTTTATTATGTTGGTACCACGATTCTGCGGAGCAAGAATTGACCTGAAGTTAGAATCGGTAAAACCGCCCAAGATGGCTGCCCGACTGGAGTCCGGACACTGGTTACTGTACGAGCTTGTGCTGCATTTCGAAGTAGTTGCATACGATTGACACAATTCATGTCGCTTGGTTATGATATTAACGTGGAAACTGTGCTGAATGGTGCTGTGGAGTTTAGTGTTGTGAATTTATCGTCATTTCGTGTAAAATTGAAGGTATTATATGTGGTTGTGGCAGCTGCAGCTCGGCTAAGGGGAACGGTCTAGGGGGTGCGGGCATGCCCAAGTATGCTGACGCTCCCTGGGCAGTGGGACGGGGAGACCCGCGGTACTTTCTGCGTTGTTGAGTCGAGTTACGGCTTTGTATAGTAAAGACTTCTTTCGTCATCATTCCATGCAAACATTTTTTTAAAGATGTATCTTGCAGGAAGTAGTGTCTTGTGTATGACTGAAAGGAAATATAATTAACGAGACGCGCATCGGAACAGTGTTTAGTGTTTGTAACTTAGATACGTAAGGCAGCGGTAATTTAGTGGGGTTCCGACCTACATCGTTGTTACTACCGCATTTTTTAAGGTAGAAGATACGGATTGTTCGAAATTTGTGTGTTGGGATAATTTTATAATTTATTTCATGTAGGCGGGATGCTGTTATTGATTTTTAAAGTGTTTTGTATTTTTATTTTCAGATGCTTGTTTGTTGCATTCGTTAAGATTAGTGAAAGAAGAACGGGACGAGGCGAAAGGCGGGACCCCTTTGCTATGCGTTCCCGCCCGGAGCCTGTCACATAATGAGGGGAAAAGATGTGAACGTGTTTGGTGCAGTGATGTTTTTGAACGGTGGCTAGGAAATGTGGACAACTCAGTGACATAAAATTTTGGTGTTATTTCCGGCGATTAATAGTGAGTCGTGATCATGAAAGATCAAGAACCGGTGAGTCATGCAACATGGACCACGTGGATCTTGGAAGCAATTCACAAGATCCGAACTCAGAAGCAGAGACCATCGGTGGAAAGGATTTGCAGTGCTATCCGCCAGCATCACAGTTTCAGCGAGGATGTGATTGCAGATAATTTAGAGCATGCTGTCAAAGAAGGCAGTGTGCTTAAAGTGTTTAACAAGGGTCAGAATTCATACAAAGACCCCGGGGGGCTTCAAAGCCGGCAACTGAACGTGACCAAAGGGGCGGATCTATCAAAAGTGATCGCGAAAGCAACCCGTGAACTTGGTAAAAGAGAGGGATCAACTTTGAAAAGTATCGAGAAATACATCCGGCAATCTCATGCGGTGAATCTCGCGTCAGGTGATGTTGATTTTAGATCGTTGTTGAGGATCTCGGCGAAACGCGCCGTTGATCGCGGGCTCGTGATCCAAGAAGGACGCTTATTCAAGTCCGTGTCTCGGCCAGTGTCTACTAGTGCGGTTAATAGCGCCGAGAAACAGCAGAAGCAACGGCAGTCGGTTTCGCCAAACAAACATCGGCGACAGTCAGAAAGTCATGCCCAGACTCCGGACACACCTAAGGTAAGCTGTATTGCATCCTTTTGCTGTGCTCTTGAGCTGCATGTGCAAGAAGGTTTGGCATGAAATCTCTCGGATTTTGTCTGTGGTACTTTGTAGCCCTTCCAAGTAATAAATTAGTTTATGCTTCTAGTATTTACAAAAATACATACATATTAGTTTTCTGTAATTGTGGTATCCATATGCACGAAAGTTGGAAAGTGAAATAGTGTGAGATGATATTGGATAGCCTTACAAGAAATAAACCGTCCGTTTATGTTTGGTATTTGGTTTTAGAGTTTGGGGAATTTTAAGAAGTGACCACATATGCAGCTGTAAATGTTGTCTTTTTATTCATATTTTGTGATGTGGAGGAAATGACTAATGCTGTTGGGTATGCAGTGTTGCTGATACTTTCGTAATCCAGTGTTTCTTCAAACTAAAGGATTAATTTTTGAATTGTTTTTCCGAGTGGTGTCACCAAAAATGTACAGTGACAGCTTTGACTTATGTTGCTGTTCATTCTTTTGCCACTCTTTATGTTGCGAACAGGTACTATGTTCGTGATAGTAGTTGAGGAATGCCCTGATGCAGAGTAAAGTGCACTGTAGTTATGTATCCCTAGTTGTTTGTGTCAGTTTATGTTGTGATATAATTGTACCTGGTTGCTATGGGCAGCCCCTCCCCTTTTGCTCTGTGGGTGTGCGTACTGTAAACGTCTCCAGCTGACCACGTGCTCACATTCACCGTGACGTCATAGTGTTGCCCTTGGTCTGGAAGCTGTGAAGAGGCATGAAAGCATGCAAAAAAAAATTCTGAATGGCTACTTTCTTTGAAAAGTTTTGACGCTGGGGTTATGGGATTGCAGTCATGCTTTTAACAGACACAGTAGTTGAATACGTCGGGGTGTTTGATGCTGTTTTGTTACTTGCATTATTTTCATTCACCGTTTTGCAAAGTGTGCATGTATGCTCAGCATGATCAGTTTGGCCCTATAGAGGCATTGTCAGAACAATGTTGTAAGGTTGCGTGATGTACAACACACAGCTGTAGTACTATCAATGTATTTTTTGTATTGGAGGACAGAGAGTTACGTATTTCTTCGGCAAATCATAATTGAGTAACAAGTTTGAAGCAAGGTAGAGTAGTGTTAGTTTATTGCATTTGTTTTGTACTGGATTTGATCCTTTAAATCTGAATTGTTATTGTATGTACCACCAATTCCAGAGCTAAGGACTCTGCAGTGTACCCACATGTTCCATATGTATGATTTCTACAATTAACAGGAATTATGTCCTTTCACAGCTTTATGCGAGTGGTCTTTGTAGGGTACGAACTGAATCTGTATGTATAATATCTGTAACAGAGATTAATTCTAGTGTTCCGGGGAATAATAAGTGTGAATAAAAGGCGAAATCTGCGAGTTTTGGCAAATGGAATTTTGCCCACTCCCCAATCCGTACCCTATACCCTTCAGCCCTGCAAGTGGAGGTAGCATGTTCCTCCGGCACTTTGTATACGCCGATAAGACTACATGGTGTCGCATGTAGAAGGTTTCAGCACTTTTTGTGGTGTAAAGTTCCCTTCTGCAACAGAGTATTCTAGCGTTGTGTTTCACGAAGTGGGCCATGTACTGAAACATTTTGTTCACACGTTTATTGTACAAGGAATTCCGTCGAAACAACAGTGGTGAAATTTACTTTTGTTCCTGATAACGTTTACCAATTTTATGTTGAGATGTGCACGCTCGTGAGAGGTTTTTTTCAGGCTAGGTTGAAAACACTGTATTATTGTAGAGGATAATTTAAAAGTTCTGGTAATGGTTTTGCATGGAGAGCAGTCGTGTTAACAATCGCCATATTTAAAAAGGCAGCTGCTGTCACTGGGTTTGCTATGACTGTCGGTCTCTCTCTCACTGTAGCCTCTCCGCACATTGTATTTACGAACCCGTCTTATTGTTGGCCACTATACATTTCCTGGAAGCTACCCTTCACCTCTCAAAGCTGGGGGAAACGTGGTACTAGTCTCATCGTATCGGAAGGTCGTGCATGGGGAATGGTGGTGGCGACGATGAGAAATAACAGGCCGAGATAAATATTTTACTTTGTTTAGCGGTTGCACGTTATTGCCATGTTCGTTAAACAAGGAATTATTTCATATTTTGAAGTTTGTGTACGTAATTTAATTAAAAATTGTGCCTTTTGTCCCACATTGTACGGTATGGCAACGCCGTAGGGACATGCAGCAACACCGGTCCAGCTAGTTTGCGGCTTCCCATTTTAATCCAGTGTCTCTCTCTTCTCGTGTTCCTCTCCTCACCGTTTTCCCCACCTTGTTATTATGTAACTCACGGGCCGCACTGGAAACTATTGAATAGGCGGGCAAGCTACGTAGACGAGGAGACTGCTGCAGTCGCTCACTCATTAATACAAAGAGATAGTGGGATGCCTGCCTATTGAAACATCTTCTATATTGCAACCACAATTTATCGCGCCGTTTTTTACACACAGATGCGTCCGAGTAAGCAGTTAAATCCAGTCCATAACTTTTTCAGGTAGATTCGTTGAAAATCCAACACGGATAGTGGTGATGAGGCGTGATATCCAACTCTGTCACATCAGGACGGTATTTATGATCTCATTGATGGTTACAGTTTGTATTATGGCATATTTGAAGCGTAAAGCTGCTCACCCTTCGCCATTTAGTGCGACGGTGTAGTTATTTATGGTTTAAGGACACTGTCATCGCCTCTTATTATGCAGATTCGAACGGTAGGATGCATGATTTGGGAAGGACGTGGAAGACAGATCATGGCCCAATTTAAGGTATTCGCTTTTGTTTGGAGGGACCAAGGAAAACGACGAAAATCTTCACGCAGAACACCTGGTCTCCTGACTGGCATTGAATTAGGGACCCCCCGATTACGAATCACTGGAACGCAGCGTGTGGTTGCCGAGGCTAAAGAAGAAAAGAACAGTGGTATCCAAGCTGTGGCCCGCTAGGTTGTGTTACACGGCATATACAATATGAAAATTACAGAGCAATTTAGCTGGTGAATATGCTACTTATTGTGATTTTTACACGTGCGGTCCGCCAGCCAACCGACAGTAACGGTTGTGGCCCTTTGGGGAAAAAAGTTGGACACACCTGGCGTACAGTTTTGCTTCCCTACCGATTATAAGCCTTTCTTGAGTTGTACTTGTTACTCCGGTTGAGCTTCTGGTAGCAAGGTATGGTAGCTGCCTGGGATTAGTGAATATATGCGGTAACATTTGTGATCCGAAGATACGACGTTGGAAGTTTTTAATTATGATTTTTTGCATTGATGACTTGTACTGCAGGTTGATACGTACGTTGGTGAGATTATCATCGTATCTTAAGGGAGTGCAGTTGAGTGGTAAAAATGGGTGGTCTGTTAACACTTGCGACGGCGGTCGGGGGAACACTTTACAGATCTTGTCAAAAACACGAATCTGTATTACTGCATGACCTTCTTTCCATTGGTCGCCATTTGTTAGGAGTTTCGTTTATAACAAACTTGAAGTCAAATTTATACACAGTTGTAACCACATAGATCAGTGCAGAAAATACCTTTATCATCTCACACGCACATAACACGACTGCATTTCATCCTAATGCATTTTTAACCGGAGCGTATCGGTTACCCGCCACAAACAAGGGATTTTCAGTTTTCCCCAGCGCAAAAAGCTGCCAAGGTCAGCTGCAAACTCCTCATTCAGTGTTAGTACTTCTGCATGAATTGAGTTGGTCCCGAAGTCAGAAAACACCAACACCGTGGGCGTGCGTGTCGCCTGTCATATCATTCGATGTTAATTCCGGCAGTTGAAACAGCATTGTGGTAATCTAAAACCAGTCTCTCTCTGGGGCTAACTTTGTTATGCATCAGAAACGACGGTGCTTGCTATAATTTATATCTAACGAACGGCCAGTACTGTGTAGCATGATTAATAACTGACGAGTTAGAAGGAAGGCGGACAAGTGACGCAAGCCCGATTTTTATGTACCATACTGGCGTTTTGAAGTAAACGAGGAGATCCACGGGAAATACCAGCTTCGCCACGCCGTGGACTTGAACCCCAGGACCTCCTGCATACGAGCAGGACCGCTGGTTCGGTTTGTGATAAGGCTGCATACGTTCCCAGAACTCTCCCATAATAATCGTGGTTGGCTTTTAAGACCTGTTCTGGGAGTATTGACTAAAATATCCAGTGTCTGCCGGGAATCGAATCCCGGACATATAATCTCCGTGTTGACTAATCTACCACAGCGACACGTTAGAACAGGAACAGTGTAATGTTCACTGCGCTGTTAACTGCCCGAGAAACATGGTAGAAACGTAACCGGTGGGCGTGGTGCTCAGTATTCAGGATAGCCTGCAAACGTGTGTGACAGCAGCTGCCACCCGTTCAGCGTGGTGCAGCCTTCTTCCTCCAGCGATCGGAAATTCACCCTAAGCAATGTGTTGTTAAAAATATCGCGGTTAGGGTTGCAACTGTTTCCATAGTACTTGGCACCCGTTGTCTGTTAGATGGTGTTGGACTTCCCATACAGCGCAAATGTGAATATATTAATCCACTTTTGCCGCGAATTGTTTGGGTTTTTACTTAAAATAATAGATCTTTTTGCACCTGGAGACGTTAGTAAGAAACAGTAGAGTGGCGATGAAGCTAAGTTTGGGCCAGTTTCTCTCTTTATATAATTAGACATCACACCGTGTGTAGGCGTTTGGAGGACTGGAGGTATTGCTCCACGCATTTCGAACCTCGGCTTTGCGTGTGAGGGGTCAGCTTCACGCCTCGGCGGCTTTACCACCGGCTGAGTTGCTGGATGCGGATGGGATTGGGGACAGGGAGGGGCCGTATTGCCGGTCTGAACGCTGTCGAGAGAAGTGCCAAATCAGTTTGCGCCGGAAATCGAACTGTGATGTATCGAACATCAGGTTCGTAGCCTGGTCACTATACAACTGATGGAGCGACTCCGCTGTTTGTGCCGAAATTAAGCGGAAATGCGTGGAAGTGGATGATTCAGAACGGTGTTGAGTGGCAGGCGTTTGTTGTTTGGTGTTGTGTACTGTTGAAGAGTAATTGGTTGATCTTATTTCATTACCTGGCGATGTAATGGAGATGTAAATATTTCGGAAGTTTGGTTTCCTGCATTTATAATTCATACCTGGCAGAATATTTACTTCCGAACCAGCTGATGACCAAATGCGGAGGTCTTTGTTTATCTCGCGATGTGTGTAGCAGGTCATGGTGGCCCCTGGGGGGGGGGGTGGCCGTATAGCTGTACTCTTTCTTTAACCTCTGCGCTACATGGGGGTGGGTGGTCAGGGCGACGCCCCGGCCGCTACCCCCGGGAAGGAGACCCGGTGCCCATTGTACAGGAGGCTGGGTGGGCCTCAGGGCCGGTCTGGGCGGGTGTGGGAAGTTCGCGCTTACCAGGATTTGATCCCCGAACCGTCCAGCCCGTAGCGAGTCGGTACTATGTGTGGCCTACGCCTTCCCGGCCCATTTTCTAATTTATACCGAGCAGAAATTTACTTCCGAACCAGGTGATTAAGTAATGTGGAGTTGCGTATGCAAGTAATGTGTATGCAAATGTGGCTTTCTTGTTAATGTATTTGTTTGTTTCTTGCCTGACCTCTTGTCACTACGCGTAGTAGGTGTAGAAGGTTATTGTTATACCTAATCACACTCATTGACACGTACACACTCGGTAGGACGTCCCTGGACGAGGGATCAGCCAATAGCAGATACCTGTACCTGCCCAACACACAGCAGTCACAAGAGACAAACATCCATGCCCCCGGCGGGAAGGTGTGAATTTTTCGTGATACATTTTTCCGGTATCGAGGAAGACATTAAGCTGGCCGATGTAATGAAAGAAAACGTACTTTTATTCTGCACCATTAACTGCAGGTTTGTGTCAGCTTTCACATATTTCGTATCACTGCGATATTTCAGTGTTGGAATATTAGATCAGACGGAATTGGATCCTACTGAGTATAGTCCCATGTCTTGAAGAAGCGTTATAAACCCCTTAGGAAGTGTCTTGTTGGATTCCGTATGGTGTTATGTTGATCGTAGTACCTCGGGGTAAAAGCTGGAGTAGGGCAGAGAACAAGTTCGATGACGCGGCAACACACCTGAAACCGCGTAATCCTCTTTAAATAACCTTCGAATCGTCAGTAGAATATGGTAGAATGTATTTTATTATTGAGAATCGAACGCTAACTCTTTGCTGTGTTGGAAGGGTACAGCCGTTCTTTCCAGTGGTTCACGGTAGGTGGTGTATAGAGCGATGGAAGACGGAACAGCTGACAGTCCTGCATGTCTCCCTCCACTTTAATAACACCCCCTGGTTAAATCCACATTGCCCAAATGTCGGCAGTTGTGAAGCACCGGATGTTTATTATTCTGAAAATAGGAATTGTGCCAGCTTCTGCGTTTAAATTGAAAGTAATTTCAGTACATGTCACATTGCTTTTGGAAGTTAGTATATTTAACGACCGTCTGTTAGCTCGTTTGATAGTAGTAGTAGTAGTAGTAGTGGCGACGGTGGTGGTGGTGGTGGTGGTGGTGGTGGTGGTGGTAGAAATATTATGTGATTGTGAATGAAGGGCGACCGTGAGACGTTGTGTGGCTTGTTTTGAGGGGCTCTGGGTCACTGGGACATGCCTGTCCCGTGGGAGGAAAGTGACTAAGGATATCAGGTTAGCCCTTGTTGCAGTCGAGAGTCGGGCCCCCTATTTTCCGAATTCAAAGCTGGAGGCTGGACTGATATCCATCATGCCGCGCCGGCTCTGCATGTGAACAGTCCGCATTGCCCACAGAATGACGGGTGATATCTGATGGGGAGCATGTAGTCCAGAGTTTGTTCTTAGCTTGTTGAAGCAAATTGAAATATGATTGACACGGAATCTTTTTATTAGTGGGGCTGAGAGTAGACTGTATGGCTGTGATGACTGGAAGACCTAGGTGTAGATGGGAGGCTAATATTAAAACGGATTTTCAAGAAACAGGATTGGGGGGCCTGGACTGTGTTGGGAGGTATATGGTGTGAATCTTCCTTGTGCCTTGGCTAATAAATGGATTGCTGTCTTAGTTGAAATTTCGGAAAAAGTTCAGGACTGCCTCCATAACTCGCCATCAGGTTGTCTCCCACAGTAACTCTTGTGACTTGTAATTGGGAGGTGTTCAGTCGGAACACCGGCTAAGGTTTTTCTTTTGTGATTTACTCACCATCCGTGATTACATTCTCAGCCTCATTCTGTGTAGTGTAACATGATTTTTAAACGTCGTCGTTAAATAATCAAAGATGTAACAGCATATAGTATAAGATCTAGTACTCGTTGGACCGCGAATTTCTTTTAGGGCCGGTTGCGACCCGGTGGTCAAGACTAGTGTATCATATCAGCTGTGTGAAATAGTTTGTGGTGAGATTGGGCAACCGGTGGACCGATTTGGTACCATAAATACGTGTTTGTATATTGACACGAAAAGGAAGGACATGAAAGTCTTGCTTAGAAGTAACGAAATAATAGCCGTCAGAGTTGCAGCTGCTGTCAACAAAAAGCAGACCTGCTAATGAGTGGTTCTACAATGACCACCTTGTATTCCCGTACCTCCATGCTTCAGTTCCCCCGTCCAAGGCCGACTTATTAAAATTTAATAAGGTTGTCTTTTGTTTATAAGTGTGCACTCTAGGAAACATCGTAGTTTTTTGTTTTAATTACGTGTTGGGCACCAGGGATCCAAAGCACTTACACTGAAAGTGAAGATAGAATCTGGTGTTACGCTAGGTGGAGTAATGTGGTATAATTGTTATGGATCCGTAGAAATATGGACAGCGTCCTTCATGGTGCGGAGGCAAGCATCATCTTGATAGCTCGTAATGATTTCGAAATGATGTAATTATCGTGTGAATGCAGTAGCACTGTTAATGGAGCACTTTCGTGCGACTCGTTCACGAGTTTGAGCAAGAAGTGCGGATAGAAGCGTAGAGACTCATCTGGCCTTCAAGTGCGTCATTGTGTGTGTTCGGAGAAACAGTAACCGTGATCAGTTGAATGAGAATCCGTCAGACACAACTACAAATTTATTGTGAAAACAACACTTTGTTTATAGCATGCTACATGTGAAGGGCCCAAAAAAGCCATTATCACGCTTTATGTAAAGCTAAAAGCATGAAAAGGTATCCGGGTTTTATTATATATTGTATTGTAGGTGTGAGATGTCACCCTTACATTAATACCGTCATAGTTGTTGATTATATAAAATTTTCGTCCTTTGTTGCTTATTTATTATTGGTTGTGCTATTTGGATTATTGGGGTTTTATTTGTTTTGGTTTGACGACTTAATTTGTAAAGTTTGTCAGTGCTTTGCATATAAAATATAAAAGGAATGTATGAAAACTCTTGAAAGGTAAAATTGTTGTTAGTACCGGTGGATTATTTCGTTAATTCATACGTTATATTATTTTCGAGTCTTCCTTTCTGATTTTCTGGTGGTCTCGTACTGTGTTGCGTCGTAGAGGATGTGTTGACTACATAATAATGTAGTGACACTGTACGAGGGCCGAACATTTTTTATTTTATGGTATTGCTCTACTTACAACTTAATCACACTTGTCTCCTTCAAAGTACTCACCTCCACTCTTGATCCATCGCGTCCCTTTTTATTTTCCAAACCTAGACTGTGCTATGTCGTGCCTCATTTTTATTCTCGAGTCATTAAATTTTACTGTAAAAAGCTTCTGCTTTTTTTTGTTTGTTACTTGTACACAAGTCGCTTTGAAACTGTCGAGCAGTGTAGGTAGTGCATCTCGGTACGTCATAGTTTCCGAAGATTGTAGCACCAAATTCCAGTACAGTTTCTTTCGTGGTGCGTATGTTGTATCTGTCGCTCCCATAACAGAAATTCACACTGTCGTGGTTTTGGTATTACTGCTTGTAAGAACTAGCCGTTTAAACCCCTTTGGTTACTGTATGTACTACCTGTGTGTTGACATTAATGGATACAGTGTGTTTATGTATTTAGTTTGATTTCCACTGTAACCGTCGATTATTTACCCACACGCACTGGTAACTGGGTGGTTGTTGAAATGGAAATAGTTTGTTCTCTGCGAGGTAGGAACTGAATATACATTTGAAGATGAACTGCATGTTTCAATGGGCGAAAGTACATGTGCTTATTAGAGTGTGGTGGTGTTCGTACGGAGTGCTGTGGACGTCTGGCGGTTGGTTCGAAAATCACCAGGGAGGACTGATATATGTACAGGATGAAGGTATCGGCTGAATCTTATAAAGTACGACTGATGTTCTTTTTTAAGATACTTAAATATATTGTGATTCTGATAGACAGACGAACGTAAAAGCGTAAAATCATGTTTGCAGGCATCAGTGTTTGAAGTGGCAGACATTTTTTAATCCGAATTTCAATGCTCGAACTTGCCCTTTTCCCCGAGAGGAGGAGAAGCATTATTTTTCGTCATTGAACAAAACAGACAACGTGCTATGTAACCCGGTGGCGCGTTCGCGTAATGTTTCTACGTACCTCCTCGGCTCCCCTAACAGCCGGATACCGTTTCACACCAAGAAAGCGCCTTCATGGCCGTTTAGTGTCGCCGCCAACAATAACATGTAGTAAGGTCTTCATGTGAAAGTGCCCGATATTTTTGCCAGATTTTGACCGAATTTGAACAGATTTCGTGAAAGTTCCGAATATCAAATTCCACCGAAATCCGTCCAGTGAGAGCCGCGCTGATACATACGGATAGACTGACGTCCACGACGAAGGTAACAACTGTGGCTGGTAGTGTTCGGACTGAGGATGGGCGGAAGACGCAGGGAAGAGTGTTCGAGGTGCGAAGCTGACCAGTTTATTGTAGTGCCGAGGTTAAGAATGCGTGGAAATGTACCTCCACGTACATGCCTTTATGGAGTCCGGCTTCATGAAGCACAGAGAGTGCTTTACTTTTTCAATACACTCGAGTCTGATCTGGAGAAGGGAATGGTAACTGGTGTAAGGAAGTGCGTCCCATTGGCGTGCTTAAGCACCACGCTATGAAGGTGTGTTGATAGTGCAGGTGCACCTCTGTGTACTCTTGATCTCGGCGCTAGATGGAGGTGAGCTTCACGCCCTGACCGCTGTACTTCCAGGGGAAGATCTCCCGGTACCCACTGGATAGGGGGCTGGATGTGCCCCAGAGTCCGTATGGACGCCTTAGAAAAACGAAATTTTTGGCATTGCCGAGAACGGAACCGCGATCCCCCGGTCATGCAGCCAGTGGTCTGTGCTGTGTGAATACGGTGTTTGTGTTGATAAAGTGGTGTGCTTGATGGGTCACATACATTCCCCAGTGTATTGTGGTTGTTATCGTTGCCTGAAGTGTACTGGAACAATTCTTGTCGCGGGTTTGACTTGCTTCCTTTTCTTTAGAATAGTGCAGCTTCATGGACCAATATCTTTTGATTCCTCTTCGGTTTAGAGAACGTACTTTCAGCCCTGTTTCTGCTTCAAAGTACACAATGTTGTAGTTTGTTGAATGGCATAGACATACATGCTGAACATATCCGGGGGTCAGTAAATACAGTATATATGGTCACTGGTAGCAGCACCCGTTGTAACGATCAGTGTGGACAGTCTAGAAATATTTGTTCCTATTAAGGATGCCCCGACGCCTGCGGTTTCCTCGAATAAACAACGGAATGCAGAAGGACGCAGAAAAGGGAAATTATTGTGGGGTGTATAAGTTCGTGTTAATTTAAAGTTCTGAATTTTTTCTTGGGGGGTTTTCCATGTTTAAAGTTACTTTCTTAAGGATGTCGCTTATATGGCGTTGATTGAGAAGGCGACAGTTTATGAGTGAGTTGGGAAGAAAGGGGAGAAAATTGGCGTGTGCTGTATTAGTGTACTGTTTTAGAATTTGATTGGAGAGATGAAGGAATGCCATAAATCTTCAGACGGAATAACAGGTTTGTAGGCCGAGGTTGGAACCGGATGCTACAGCATCAGATTTGATTAGTTTTCTGTTCTGTCAGCGGAACGTGACTGTACAGATGTAGATGTGAAAATGGACAGCTGCAGTTTAACGAGGTTCCAGACTTCAGTTCTTGCCTTGTAGGGCCTACACGTTTCATTTTTGGGCCCGGGCCGGGGGGTTTGGTGATGTCTCTGATGGTTACATTTTCGCTCCTTGCTTAGATGAGTGAATGTGAAGAATTCGTGGCGTGGTAATTGACATGGGCAAGTGGATGTACTCGAAGCACAGTCGCTTTGTTGGCCATCATCCGATGTGGACTTCTGGGAGTGAACCCAGGTCTCCGCGGATGAGTAGCCTGCGTTACAGCACGGCCCATTCACAGACCTCTAGTTCAGTGGACGCGAAGATGTACAGACATGATGCTTTGCCTTACAGGGAAGGCCTACGCCACTGCATTCTTTGATATAGGCACTATTACTATCTGTCTTTGTGATCGACAGTTTTACTTGTTTATTATTCTCCGCGTGGACAAATGGAAGCTGCCTTGTCGCCCGTATAGAATGGCTGGCGTGTGGCTCTGTCAGGAGCAATGATTTATTGGTCAGCCTACGGCATGCGCTGATGGCCATGATGTGAGGGTAGAGGGGTGGAAAATCAATATATATTATGTAGGGCGTAGGCAAATTGTAGAATGGTTTTAGCATCATTAAAGCTGTTTATACAGCAGAACTTATTGCTTAACGTCTGTAGCAATGGCTTGCATCCATGAACCACTCTGTTGAAAGAACGAAGAATATGTTGTACCTACCGCTACCCGGTCGTTTTGGGGTTTTTCTGTACTCTGCTAGATTCTGTACGGTGCATACGCACCGCCTTCTTGTACAGTACCCTCCGAAACACAGTCTATTTATTATTTACAAATGGAGAACATCAGACTTTATAAGAAAATGTAGAACGTCGTAATCAACCAAAGAGCCACAAAATAATACACAGCTATCCAGTATCACCGGTAAAATAAAATGTCTACAAACCGAGGATCAGAATTGAGCAAAAACGAAAAACATGACTGGCATAAAGAGTATGGTATTTAGTTTTAGTTCTGAATCTGAATGCAGGAAATTAGAGTCGAACCCGGTTATAACGACATCGGTTTATACGACACCTCGCCTATAGCGTCAGATTTTCTGTGGTACCAATTAATTTGTCACTGTTAACCATAACGTCATACTCGTGGGTTATAACAACACTCGTTTATAACGACACAGAGTATTCAGTCCCTTTCATGGCGTTATAATCGATTTCGATTGTATATATATATATATAATTTTTAACGTGAGCTGCAGGTGCAGCGCCTCAGTGACACCGCGCATTTTACAAGTTGTAAAAGAATGAGATATCGTTCTTAGTACGATTTTCTTGTTCACATACAGGTAAGTTCCTGTATTTGTTTAATTGATACCTGAGGAGGGTCGTTTGCGCCCGAAACGGATTGTATGTTTGGAAATATTAATTAATAAACCAGTAAGTGTGTTGTGGTTGACGGTTTGTGTGTATTACCTTCCTTGTGTCACAACGGAATGTCAAAAATAAAGGGGTTTTCGATTTTGTGAGAATTCAAGAATTTATGGTTGATGTTCTTCTGCTGAGGTGTTCCGGTATCTGCTTTTCCTTTATACTTAAGAGGCCCGTGTTTTAATACCTTCAGCTTTGTCGTTATGCCGACGTAACTGAGCCCCACCCCAGGAGGACGTACGATGGAGATGAAAAGTCGCTGATCGTCTAGTGAATCGAACCCCGTATACCTGGCCATCCGGCCTGTATCCTGGTCACTGTACTGAATGAGGTGTCGAATTGTTGCCCTAGTCTTAGCGACTTTGATACATTTTGGATCCGCAGGCCAGCAAAACGTATAATTGCAATTTAAACATGGTGGAACTTGTTACGTTCGCTCAAAGTCTAAGAAAAGTCGCATCGAACAAGGTGAAGTACAACGCGTTGAAACAATTCATTGCAACACATTTGGTTCGGAAACCATAATATCAGTAACTATTTTCTGTTCTTGTTAGTCCAATAATTACCTACAGGTGTTTCGTAACTGCACTTGGCTGGCGTCAGTATATCGCACGATTAAAACAAATTCTTGTTTCTCTTAATCAGACACCATTACTGCTGCTGCTGCTACTACTACTGCTGCTGCTGCTACTGCTGGTGCGGCTAATACTGCAACATTATATTCCCTAGAAACGTGATTTGCTTCAAGTATGTAATTGTAAATACGCTGTACAAAGATGATGATGGTAATGACGATGATGATGATTATTCTGTAAAAGTAGGCAGCGCAGTTGTGGAATCATTGAGCTGTGAAATATGAATCGCTACGGGTCTGGATAAAATTAAGTGACGAGCTTCATAATTAGTACTTTTCGATTCGTAATAGGTTATGTAGGCCGATCCCAGTGGCCGCGCGGTCTACGGCCATTCGCTTGCCGTGATTGCGGGTTCGAATCCCGCCGGGGGCATGGATATGTGTCACTTGAGAGTGTTGTGTGTGGTCAGGTAGAGGCCTCTGCGCCGGGTTGAACACTCGTCCAGAGGAGTCCTACCGAAAGTGGCGTGTCTTGGTGTGATCGTGAAGCCTCGTTAATGAGTAGGCCTTGGCCCACTAGGGGCTGTTGCACCACGGGGGAAAAAAAGGTTACGTTGCTTGGATTGGAGTGATTAGGAGTGATGAATGACGTGAAGCTTTTACGATAATAAGAGTACCAAAATCTGCTCGTGCGTTCATGCATGTCAAAGTTGGTTAAAACCCCACCCTTCGGAGACCTCCCCTGTCTCCATCATCAAGCTCGATATCATTCGCCGCATCGACCCTGACGATGGACATAGAAGATATCTCCGAAACATTGGGTGTTAGCTGAACTCCGAAGCGATAGAACGCGCGAAAGGATGTTGGTACGGGTATGGCCAGTGTCAGCATTTGCTTGCGAGAATTGAGAAAAGATTGAAGATCTAATCATGATAGCTGGTGTAGAGCTGATTCCGTTCTGTTTTATTAGAACGCAAGGTACTTAACGAGAAGTGAGAGGAACTTAGTGTAAAGCAGAGGTCGTGGTGGATTGGTAGGAGCCCAGGGTAGCTCAGTTTAGTGGCTAGGGTGCCGGTTGAACCACCAGGAAATAGGGTTTGGATTCCCTGGTTGTACGAGCAGAGTGCCTACTTTGGAATGTTATGCTTTGATTTTATGGGAAGAACACCAGAATAATTGACAGATTGACTGTGCACTATGTGCAACAGGTAGACTAATGATACTAGTATCAGTTTTTCGAAGAATTACAGGAGATATGTTGTAGGTTGTGGCACTTTGTTCTGTGTTGGAGAGGAAACTCTTTCCTCTTTCTTCTGGATCCTGACTGCAACGAAGGCTTTAGATTATATAGTTGAGTGCTTCACTACAACGTGCTTATTATGTTCGAATAGTTTATTGCGCCATGCTGTTTACGGATATAGCGTGTTCCCCTCCGACCCACCACCAAATTCACAGAGCAGTAATTACCACGTGGCGCGGGGATGAATAATAATTCGAGGCAATTCAAGTTCAGAAAATATTAACGATGCTAATATAACGATTGTGTAATGAAGGGGTGGGACCACGTCTCCCCGCGGTACCGGTTTTCGGCCTCATTATTACGTAATGTTAGGGCATGGAAATAATGTGCTGTTATTTAATAGTTTGTGTTAATGATAGGAATTTGGTGTTTTCGGCAAGATTTCGCGTACAGCGTATTAGATATGTATAGATTACTTTTTAGAGATAGAGACTTTAATCCCCTATTAGCATGGAAATGGCACATTTTGTGTTAGAAATTGTAAACGTGGAATATACGCGTGAATTGTATATCTTGGGAGAGTTGTAACTGTAGGATTCTGGTGGTATGGTAAGGCCGAACAGGTTGGTGCAGCTTAAGACACCAGATTTGTGTTACGTTGCTGCGTGGTGTTCTGTCAGAATGAACCTAAACTTAATGCTGTGGTTGGTCGGGCAGCGAGGTGGGGCTCAACACATCTTACGTCTGGATACTAGAATGACCTTCACGCTGACTGCTTTGTCACCCGAATGTATTGACAGCACAGTGATAATTGCATATTGTATTATGTGTCACATTTTGAGGACTCTGTAGTGAATACGTAACTGAATCCTAACCTTTGGGTTCTGTCTTTGTTCATATGTGAAGTAGAGGTTCATTGGAAGTCCAATTGCTGCGCGAATTATTATTATTATTTTTTTCGTTTCACCTTGTTCCCGTGCGTTAGTGCCATACTTTGAAGACGTGAAACGCTATCCACGCACTCTAACCTTGACGTTAGGTGCAGGTGAGGCTGATCTTCACGCTCCGTCTGCCTTACCTTTAGGGCAGGAGGTTCAGTTTCTGATTAGTTGAGCCCAGGAGCCGGTGTAGTCGTGCATACCCGTATCGCCAATCGAGCCCAGGTCGTCTATTCCGTAGCCAGTGAGTTTTCGGATCTCTACCAGGCACGCGTTGTCATGCGTTTTCTGCGTGTATACACCGACTGGAAATACGTGTTGCGTATTGTGTATAGGAGACTCCGCGACGTCCTCAATAGTTTCGGTCTGGAAGGTCCTGCTCAAAGTCGGAATTCAGTATAAATAGGTATTGCAGACAAGGGAGTCCAGCTGGTATCCAAACTCACAGATGCTGGAATCAGATCGGCTGCAGCATGCCCGTTCCCCGCCTATGGTACCGTCCAGCGGCATTCTTATGCCACGTCCATCTCATTGCGCTTTCATTCCCACAGTGAAAATTTCGGCAGATGTTTCAGAAATGTTATGAATTTAGTTTCGTACTTCCCTAAATCGCGTAAGTCTGAAATTGAGTAACATGAAACTGCGTAAGTTGAGTGTTTGTTTGCTTGTACGTACGAAACTCCGATATTTATGTCTTTCCACTTAATGAGGTTTAAACGTTTAGGAAGCGGTTGTTGCTGTCAGCATTCATGTCTCCACTCGTTTCTTAGTGCTGGACTCGTTCCCGTAATTTGTGGAAGAAAGCAACTTGTCGGAAACATGTCTTCCGTTATGACGTGCAGTGGCAAAGAGAGTAATTCCGTGATCAGCAGTTGCATCACGTGGAGTTTACCTCATAATTTGATGTGATGTTAATACTGCGACAGGGGTGTGAAGATTTTCCAGAATTCTAGGAGCCACTTTAACGTCCTATGCGCCAGAAGGGTGGCATGAAGCAAGGTCCGTACTGAGAACCCACAAATATGACGCGTCCCCTACAAAATTTAGTGACCCCGACGACTTGGCACCCAGGATTTGTGCACTCCTGTACTGGGAAACAACCTGACTTTGATTACCTCAGACAAACTTGTTAACAAAATAGGCTACGTGTGCATTTTGAAACTTAGTCGTTGTGTATCTTTTGGAGCCAGATGACTGACCATCATAAAAACTCAAGGCGTGTTTAGCTTTGCTTGGTATGCGATTTTAAGATGACTTACTGTTTGTTTATGCAGAACTGACACGTAGGCATGTTTTTTTTTATGTAGGTGTGCTCCCAGCAAGGGACCCTTCTTTCATTGGTCACGATTATCCAAAAGGGAGGTTGGTATTGGTGTATTAAGAAGAAAGGGGGGAACGGTTCTTCATACAGCCATAAATTCTGTTGTTTATTTACGTTTGCTTTCATTTTCTTTTAGCGCAATAAAGCGTGAAAAATTACGCACGTTTCATGCACGTAATTGTATCTTTATGCAGTAATTCACGTCAGTAGTGAATGAATTGTTTTTGCAAGGAATCGAACACTTGTTATCGGGTTTGCGGCTAGTCGGATGGTAATAATATAATGATGATGATGATAATAATAATAATAATAATCCGGGATAATGAAGAACGAACGTGTATCCTAATTGATGTAGCAATCCCGGGAGACAGAAATGTGATAAAGAAAGAAGCCAAGAAGATTCTAAAATATAAAGACCTTATAATAGAAATACAGGTCATGTGGAATGTAAAAACCAGGTGACGCCAGTTGTAATAGGGGCAACTGGAACCATTTCAAAATCCTTCAGAAAATACTTGAGCAGCATACCAGGAAAGCACGAAAGAAAGGAACTACAGGAAACAGCTATGTTGGGCACAGCACACACTTCGGAAAGTGCTAATGTAGAAGCACAAAAGAGTTTAATATTGAAGACAGCGTTATATGCACCATTAACACTACGCGCAGAATAGCTGCGACATTGTATACCCTAGAAACATGGTTTGTTTCAGGTACACAAGTGTGAATACCCTGCATAAAGGAGATGATGATGATGATAATAATAATAACATAATAATACACGAGTTCTGAAGACGCGAAGATACTCATTGGGGACGAGTGACGGGTTTTGTGAACGAGTATCTCAGTTTCAGAAAAGGCACGGTGTCTGATCAGTAAGTCAATCTACCCAGGTCCTTGCGACGTAGAGTTTGAACAGCCTATGAGAATTACGGATGTTAGTCCTCTAAAGACGAAAATGAACACTTAAAATTTATGAATATTTAAAGAATTAGTTCGTATCTCGCAGTAAACACTCTCCGCCTCAGTTATACGGTAAAAACAACTCAGTTAATGCTGTATAGGGAAACAATCGCTGTTCAGAAAAGCGTACAAAACACCAGTGCACTCTGTGGGCAGAACGTAAAGTTTTAGAGTTCTTGAACGTTGAAAGTTTGCGATACATGAAGTAAGCACTAGGTTTGAGAAAGAGGTAAGCAGTCTTTTGTAGTTATGTTGGCAAAATAAAAGGATTTGTGAGGATTTAGTTATTAATCGCTGTGCTGTCATTCCACGCAATTCTGACCATTAGCTTTAAGTACGTGGAAGATACCGAACGTTCGTCTCAGCTCTGTACCGTTCGGTGCATTCGTGTGAATTGACGTAGTTGCCAGTTGAGTGTGCAAGGTTCAAAGGACCAAAACCATGAGTGGTGGGGATGGTATTAGTCAACGTGTAATGAGTCGCGTTGGTGTGGGAGGACGCTGATGTTGCCAGCTCGTGACCTGGGCAACCAAATCTCGAAAGCGGGGGGCCATCGGATGGGTAGTTCATACTGTTGATTCGGATTATTGGAAGTACGCGATTATAGACTTTCCTTAAAATTAGTAGGCATAGGGTTCTAGAGATATGTGTAAGGTCAAGATTTTATTGTCAGGAAGGTGTGTGCTTTCTGTATTCGGAAGTTTTGGCGTCTACCTCCTGGTGATAAAAAGTCTGCGATAAATTACACAAAGACTGTGACTCAGTAGCGGGCATCAGTTTGCGGCGTTGCCGTCTTGTGTGTCTTTTTTTCTTTTCCCACTGTACGTTGTATACTCATGAAGTAGGTGTACTCTGTGTGTTAATCGCTACTAGCCGGTGGTCACCCACGTGTAGGCCTCTGTTGGGCCCCTAACGTTTGCGTGACCGAACATGAAAAGTTTATAACATTTCGTTTTCTTTGCCGCTCTCCCTTCGCCAACAGCGTCGACTTAGTTGATCGGTATCGTCTTGCCTGCATGCTGACTGTATGGAGAACTGGCTTTAACGCTTACCGTAACCTGCCTCGGTGGGTGTTTAAATTTTAGGGTGTGGTTTATGAAAGACGTATTATTTGAACAGACGAAGGTGAAATTAGGAATTAAAGGACTTGTGGAAAACAAAACAGATATAATGCAGTATTTCTTAAAATGCAGTAAATTTTCTTGTTGCCTATATATATAAAATGAATTTGTAGGAGTGTTTTTCTTACGTGCGTTTGTCTTTATAGGGTTAAAAGCACAGTGGTTACTGCATTATGTGAACCACCTGGCTTAACACGATAGATGACGCTTTGTCTGTAGAGTTTGTGTGTCAGTTCGCCGGAAAAGTAACTTGTTATTTCCATGTATAATGCTAACCGCCTGACCCTTTTAGTGGAGGCATTGTTTGCTCCGAGGGAGGAATTACATTGATAAATTCGTGTAGACTGCAGTGTTGAACGAACATTACACGAAGACTACAGCGCGTGTGCGTCCTTTGAAAAACATGTCTGGGAACTTACTCAACCGATTTTGACTAAATTTGGTACTGGGGTTCTACATCGGCGGTCCGGACGATTTAATTTTGGCTCTTACCGGTTCAGTGTGATACCTAGTTTACGTCATTGTCAACTCGAATTATACCATTTTTTTCTATAAAGGGTTACCACACATAGAATTTGTATTAGTAAATTTGTGTATTTTGAAGTTTGTATTTGTAGTGGATGAGTCCGTGGTGGGAGATATTATCACTCTCCGACATGCCCAACAGTACTGATCAAGACTAAAGAAGAAGGTAGGGGCACAAGGACACTACAACCAGCCCGTGTTTTACTCCGATTTCTTTTATGCCTTTGTGCTGTAACACCCCTTGCCAGTTTACACCGTTTCTTAATTTGCGCCTTGCCATTTTCGGTTTAAGGCCCTTTGGCTGGATGTTAAGCTAACCCCTTATTTCTGATAGGAATATTTGATTTAGGCCCTTTTTATTTACGCCCACTTTTCAGGAATACAACTAGGACGTAAAACAAGGGCTGGGTGTATATTACGGTGGGACAGTTTACGGCTCCGAAGGCCCCCAGGCAGTATTCTCTCGTCCTTATGGTAAAAGCAGGTCGGAGGCTAGGTGAAGCATTGGGAAGTGAAGAAGGTAAAGTCATGGGAAGTGTGTGCATTAGAGGAAGTAAGCTGATCGTATGGGTTAAAACTGAAATTTTTTTTGAATTTCGTAGTTGGAAGCCTTTATTTTCACCTAATGAATTGCAGGCCTCGTGACAGTTCCAAGTCGTTGCTGTATGTTGGTATTCGATTTGGAGGTATACGTGGTTCGAAACCCATCCGGACTGCATGATACCGTGCGTTTGCTCAGTTTCTCAAGGAGACCGGCAGCAGTGGCTTTCTTTGAGGCACTGAAATACCCTGAGTTAAAAAATTGTTTAAATACCGTCTGCGTAATAACATTTTCCATACATGCTACCTGAAAGGTAATTCTTTATATCTGGGTAATTAGTTTTCAAAACGAGGGTTTTCACGCATGTGTTGTGGAAAACTATCTTATGGTATATGGGAGGCAGTACACAAATCCCAGGCGCCAGGTCGCCATGGCGACTAATTTTTTCTCTTCGCTGTGGCGCCTAAATATATGTAGATATTCAGTATGGAACGTGCTTCGTGTCACCCTTCTGGCGCTTAAATTTTTGAGGTGGCTGCTAGATTTTTGGTAAGTTGGTGCACCCCTGGTATAGGGCCGGCACGGACTAGTTAAGGGACTAACTTTTAGACAGTTTGAAACGACAGTTTTTCATTCAGCCGGCGTGAAAACATTTTCGTCTTTTGTTTATGAAGACTGTACCTCATGACGCGAAAATACATTCGGTGTATTTGGTGTGAATAACGTTGTTTGCTGATAACGCTTGGTAGGAGAAACAAACGTTATGCAAGCAGTTAGAAGATTTTTATACACGCGCGTTGTCGGCAAACAACGCCGTAATACGTTCGGTGTGAACACACAACGCAGAAATAGTTCGGTGTGAACAAATAACGCTGTAATACGTTCGGTGTGAACAAATAACGCAGTAATGCGTTCGGTGTGAACAAATAACGCAGTAATACAGTGCGATGTGAACAAATAACGCACTAATACGTGCGATGTGAAGAAAAACCCTGTAATATGGCGTTACGTATCCTGTTTTCATGCATTCGTTGTGAACATCTGGGTTTAAAAATACGGTCTGGTACACATGTGTTAGATTTTGACAGCTCTAGCAGTAAAGTGTGTAAACCTCGGGACACCAGGCTGTATTGATTGAAGGTAGCGGAGTCGTCAATAAGATGTTTATTTAAATGATTCCGGGAATGTCGTAGCCCCGGTCAGTGCGCGACTGACATGGCCGGATCGCAAGTAGGAGGCCCAGGTGTTATGATTGTAGCTCAGATGTGCCGTAAAGTGCCGTACTTTCCGAATCGAACCATCAGAGGGCATAGAAGCAGACTTGAAGAACGTGGGTAACGTAAACTACATTTTTCACACGGATGCGCTGAAATGGGTCACAGCACGCTTCCTGTCGCCTTGTGCCCTTTTCTCACCATAGCCCTGAAAAGTGTGTACCTTGACTAGATTCCTGAAGTAGTATGTTAGAATTCGTAAAAAATGTTGAGCAGAGTTTCTAATTGTACGCAAGTCTGTTAAAGAATTCTAATGGTTCGCTGTGACGTTCCGCACAAAGTGGTAACTTGTAAGAGGGCCCGTCTTGCAGGCTATCAGTATTCCTGTCCGCTAAGAGGTTACTCTTGCATGTAAAGAAGTTGGCGATTTAACCTTTTAAAGCCTAGCAGTAACTTTACATACGACCAGGTGTAACGTTAAAAAATTCTGAGTGGTGTTCACATTGCGTTTATGTGTTTTGTATGGATCTCAGAACAAACAGCAACTTTTGCCTTATAAAACATTAAGAGATTGGTTTTTATAACCGAAGTGGAGAGTGTTTACAGCGCGGTACGCACTGAGTCCTATATAAAACAGATACGCTTCGTCTTTAGAGGGTTAAAAACGAACGTAGTATTTCTTGTGGCCTCTGTGTTGGTGTTGATGACTGGGCATTAAAAGAACCAACATGACTTGTCAAGAATGACGTGTTACGTGATGAGTTTCACCATAGCGGGTCAGCAGTGTGTGAATAAGTGAAAGGGCAAACAGACATCTAGTCGCGGCGTGATATTGGCTTATTTTACAACGTTGTCTGTACTTTACTGTATTGTGGTGGTGGTGATGATAATGTAAACACAAAACTGATACCAGTACCAGTAATAGGGGCAACTGGAACCATTAAGAATCGTTCAGAAAATACTTGAGCAACATTCCCGGAAAAGCACGAAATCAAGGAACTACAGAAAACTACCATATTAAGTACTGCACACATACTTTGGAAAGCACTAATGTAAAAGTACAAAACATGTAGCGTGGGAAGTAACAGTGAATGTGCCATGAATTGTAACTACGAACTGGCTGCGACACTGTGCACCGTAGAAATTTGGTTTGTTTCAGGCACATAATTGCAAATACCCTGCATAAAGGCGATAACAAATAATAATAATAATAATAATAATAATAATAATGTGAGCTCTGTCCTTAAAGTGCTCGTGGATGCCACCCGATTAACACCGGGGTGTCACGGTGGTAGCACATTACCATTTGATACTTATGATACGTAGTGACACCTCATTAAACCATATATACATGACTTTCTCTATAAATATCTGTTTCTTTATTCATACTAAACTACTTTTCATTTAAAACTTTCGTTGTCCAGTTTCTAGTTTCCAGGCACTCCAGTAATATGTGTTTGACATCCTTTTCACCTAAAGGTACAGGACGTCTTCCTTTATGTATGTTTCTTCTTATTCCTTTCCGTTGTCACACCCCTGCTAGCAGCCATGCCATTCCACTTTTTTCTTTCCTCGAACACCATTCTGTACATGATCTTTACCTCACTTTATAGCTTAGATGACGGTGATTTGTGAATGATGAATTGGAAAAGATTTGGGAGGGAGGGAGGGAGGGAGGTCGCTTAATGGATGTGCTATCCCGATGTAAGCTTGGAGGTACTGAGGGAAACCACGAGACACCACATGCATGATAGCCGGTGTCTGGGCCGAGCTTCGAACCGGGCGTATCTAGTGTTACCGCTACACAACCTCGGTGCTGCGTAGTGTGGAAGGTGTGTTTCGGAAATGTAGTCATAGGCGTCAACGATTCGTTAGCATAAGTATGGAAAGAAATACTGCATAACCACAACGATATCGCTTAACCCCTCACCTCTTGACTGTAATGCAGTGTTGTGGAGGGGTAGCGCATGAGATTAACACATTGCCAGTCGGGTGGTTGTCGCAGCATGGGCTCGCCCGATGATCGATGTTTTGTTAGGACGAGTTAGTCGCTGCCACCGGGGCGGAGCAGCTGACAGTCATGCAGTCGTAGCGGGTGTGCAGAAAATAACGCATTGAATGTGATGTTAGTCTAAGAAATTGCACACATCTGCACACACAGGCATTTGGAAAGTACACTCGTTTTATGAGGAGTTACAGCGTGTCAAGCTTCAGCTGCTGCTAATCGCAGTTGAACAAGACATTTATATTAATTTTGGCTCGGATATTTTCAGCAACCGCCGATGCCAGTGGACGCGCGGTCTAAGGCTTAGGTCTGCGGCCGAGCGCTTGCTGGGATCGTGGGTTCGAATCCCACTGGGGGCATGGATGTTTGTATCCTGTACAGTGTTCGTGTTGTCAGGCAGAGGTCTCTGCGATGGGACGATCCCTCGTCCAGAGGAGTCCTACCGACTGTGGTGTATGTTTGAGTGTGATCAAGTGAAAATAAAAACCCTCTACACCTACTGTGTACAAGTAGGTGTAGAGGGAAGGACTACGATATTTCCAGCTCCCTTTGTAATTTTTAATTTCTCACCACATAGAAGGCCCATCGCAATGCATGCGGACTTGAGGCAGGCATGTGAATTCTGATTTGAGCAGGATTTTGAAGGAACGTGTCGTGACCTTGAAATTAAGGACTTGGGGAAAACCTCGATGAAGTTAACAAGAGTATTCTGTGTTTGGGCCAGAGTTTTCATGCGGCACCTCATTAATACGGAGTGGTAACTACCCAACCGCAGTGTTTTGTCAGAGTTTAGCCTCGTGGGCTTCATTCTGCAGAACTGTTTTGATTAGTTGTGAGTCATTGACCGTGAAATTGTGGGTCGAGTGGTCGAGGGAAAGATTGTTCTTATCCGATCGAGAGGGGAGGAAACGCCCACTTCATAAGACATACGGCTACCTGAACGCATTGCTTGGCGTTTTTTATGTGTTGAAGTGGAGAATGCTGTACTTGTTGTGTGCGAGTTGGCGTAGAGAATGCTTCACATTCGAACTTCTGTCTGGTGGGTTAATTAACATTAAAGGAAGCTGCCCAGTTACCGCTGTGGTTATGGGACTGTGTATTGATCATGTGCTTGTAAGAGCTTTACATGAGATGATGATGTTACAAGACACGCAGTGTAGGCTACGTATAACGTAACATTGAGGCGCGTGGGCCTGACCATTGTTAACGTGGAAGGGCAATAAGTGTTACATATTGTGTGTGTGTGTAGCCACAGTTATCCATCATGCAGTGCGCATGCGCCGTATTATTATCCGTGGCCTGTCCGGCTGTACCATATTTTTCCACATGATCTCATAAACAGCAGGATTTTCGGAAAAAAGTTATTGAACATAAAGCGTGTCTTGCTTTTCACTACAACTTTTTGTCTGAAACATTTCTCATTCTAAGAAGAATTCAGCGAGATGTTATCATAAGTGTACCTTCCTCGAAGTTAATAAGTTTCGTTGTGATATACCGCCGCCGTAACCTTGCAGAATAATGTAACCTGAGTTATGTTTAAAGATGCAAACTCAGTATCGATTGTAAAAATCAATGCCTTAATACTGTGTAGAGTAATAAGGTCTGTTTGCTTTGCGGTCAGTTCAGAACACAGAAACAGTTTCTAAATGCTTAACCTAGGACAAAAAATAATCATCATCTTCATCATAGGGTTGCACAATAAGCCTCATGGCTGCAGTGCGTCCGTAGCGTGCGGGGCCTTTCACCACTAAAAAAAAATGCTTAACCTCGTGGTACAGAAAGTAACCTAGGCTTTGAAGGGTTGATATACCATTGAGTTGAAGTAGAGTTCGTCGGTCATAGTCCCAGTTCGAAAACGGAAGTTTCCATTCTCCTGAACTTAGTGTGGGATTGCAGTAACGCATTTGACTTATTAATGAGGTGCTGAGTTCGAGTGAGAACCGTAACGTTGTCTTGCCTGGGGTTTATCGGTTCTGTGTGATGTCCCTGGGCGAACACCAATAAAAGAAGTTCAACTAGCCCACGGCCTTTTTTTTTCTCGAGGCTATCCGCGGTCTGATAATTATACCTAAATTTTGTTGCACATCGTGGCATAATTTGTCAACGGTCAAAGATCCGATCGTATGGAAGCAGGGGCAAATTTTGCAATATTTGCACTGCGTGAATTTTTGTCATTGTTCCTCCATCAGTGTGCCGCGCCGTGTCTGCCAGACATTCTTTTTATATGAGTGCCTACACCTAATGATACCAGAGTTCACGAAAACAACTTACTGAAGCATTTGTTACAGCAAATCCAACATAATACACGATATGGTATAAGATACAGTGCAGTAGTGTTGTTAAATTGTCCTTACATGTTTCTGCTCTTCCAGGCCATCCTCGGGGGCACAATTTTATAAGGTACGCGCTAGAAATGTACTCTAAAGTTACGCGTTCAGCCTTCATTTCATCGGCTTGTGCTGTTTATTTGTTAAGTTGTAGCTGTTTGGCGTAGTAGTATGGTGATGTTAACGCCTGTACAAGTGGTGTAATAATACGTATTGCGACATTCCGTTACGTACATCGTTGTAACATGCCTTCGGTTCATTTAGAGGTGTATTTTAACGGTTCTTTATGCGTATTTGAAACCTTATTAGGTATGTTTCACAGTGGAATTATACATGGGTACACAAATTTTCCAAAACTCTGTGACGAACCTCAAAATTCTGAGCACCAGAAGGGTGACATGAAGCCAGTTTCACGCAGGATTTGTGCCTGAACTTCGTGCAACTGTGGACTGGTAGTTTTCAGTCGTATTTTGCCATTCTTGTGATACTCGTCTTTAAAGTATCTCTAATGTGTTTAACTATTTTTACGAAATGTGACGAATTCTATTAAATTTCATGTACAGTAGTTGAAAAGAGCGTGAAGAATAGTATAAACCATGGGTCTTCAACCTTTCTTATGGCAAAGGGCCACGCCTGTTATGGTGGGCTGATTCGCTGAGCGCACGTGGAAAAATAACAGCAAGTGGTATACCTAACCGTCTAAACTGTTGTGTAGTTTTTGCGGTACATACACAATTCACAAATGTGGCCACGGGCCGCATAGTACAACCTGGGGGGCTGCGGGCTGGAGACGCATTGCATGAACAGTCGGTGTAGGGCTGTGTAATAATACAAGCCGACGCCGTACAATTTGAGCTATTGAAGGCGTCGTTAAACTTTAGATAAAATAAGTAGTACTGGTATCGTGATTTCAGGCTTCCGCCGCGATGTTAGTGAGATCTGCGCTCCGCTGGGATATTACGCAGCGTCGAGTGGTAATCGTTTACCGACGTCTCGGGACAGCGTATCGGTCCCATCTTCAAGGGTCAAGAAGTCCAAGAATAAAAGGACTTCGTGACAATTGGAAGATTGGAGGGTTAAGAAGTCCCTTGAAGGTGGGACCGATGCGTTGTCCCGAAACTTCGGTAAAGGATTACCACTCGACGCTGCGTAATATTCCAGAAGAGCGCAGATGTAGTACTGATATGGCGTGTCCTGATGTATGGGGATGTTTTAGCGTGTCACGAAATGTGTGACATGATCATGTCAACCGTACTTATTTCTTGTTTGGGGATTGGGTGCCATGACTGGTCTTGTCTGGTGGTTTCATTAAGAAGTGTCATGTTTTTGTCAACACAAATTACTCTGCGATCAGTGCCCAGCATTAATCTCGCTCTCCTCAAGGCTTCAAAGTGCAAATTAAGTGAGGTTGCATGAATGAAAACTTTAAGTCGAATGACGTTCTGGACGTGTGTATACGGTAAGAGTTGCTCTAGGTTATAAATGTTATCCTGTGGTATCAATTGCTTCATAGACACTAAATGTTATTTTCAGTTGAATTAAGTTCTGTGATTGTAATTGAGTGACGTGATGCAGCTAGACTGGAGAGTTAAGAATTGTGATGAGAGCTTTGTTCAGCCCTTGACCTTGGAAACAAGTTGGTAAATGTCATTCCTCTTGCTTGGCTGGAGCTTGAGTTGGGCAGGGAAAGCTGGTTGTGCTCGTTGATGCCTGCCGCCAGTTCTGTAGTGCCTCTCTGCTGTTTTATACAAGTCGTAAATACGGTGCATTTACTGTATTATTATTGGAAGTTGCTGCTGCGTCTAGTGGTGGGAAGAAACAATATCGACACCTGCCAGCTTGTTTCACTTTTATTGCTCCAGACTGAACTTTTATGAGCGTCTGTTTTTAACCTCTGCTTCTTGTCATATATTTACCTAGCGTTGAAATTTACGAGGGTAAAATGAGGTTTAAACACGTTTAGTCCAACTCGATTACCCATCTGAGTGCAATTGTTACACTTTGGCACGGAATGTAATGTGTTCGGAGATGCTTTGAATGTTGGTGACTCGACCTGTCTCCACTTCATTCGCTTAGTCCGATCAAGTTGTAGCCCATGGCAGTACGAGTTACCGCTGATGTGCCATCCAGTTCGAGAAGTCGTTTTATCCTGTCTGATCATTAGTTACTTGAATTGGCAGTATGGCAGGACATACGATACACACCCAATTAACTGAATGTCTTGAATACGGGTATTTCAACGCTTTGAGGTCTGAAAATTAACTGAAAAGCGTGTTTATGTTCCACGCGCCCCGGTAACTGGAAGAGCATTGTTCTGTTGAAGGGTCCACCAAGGCGTTGCTCATTTGGCCACCTGGTAGGCGCACTGTTGAGCATTGGTGGAATGATACTGACGGCTGAAAACTGAAGGAATCTGAGGGAGACCTGCTCCAGCCACACTGTCCGACACATCTCACATGAATTGGCCCGGGATCAGAACCGGGCCTCCTGGGTGAGACGCCTGCAGCCAACCGCCTGAGCCATCCGACGGCCTTTTTGGGGCCTGAAGTTCGTGTAAAAATACTCGTAATGCGTAGAAGTCCAGTTACGCCTTACAGTAAACACTGTCCGTCAGCATCAACAAAGACCAGGCTGATGGTGCTGTTCCAGGAAGCAGTCGGTGATTATTCTGGGATGTTTACTGGACGGACAAAACACATTTGAATGTTCAGGCTGGTTAAATTTCGTTTGATAGTCCTTACCCCTTCTACCTGTTCACAGTAGGTGTCTAGGTTTGTTTTCACTTGATCACACTCAGACACACACCACAGTCGGTAGGACTGCTCTGGACGAGGGACTGGCTGGTCGCAGAGACCTCTACCTGACTACACAAACACTCACAAGAGACAAACAGCCATGCCCCCGGTGGGATTCGAACCCACGATCCCAGCAAGCTCTCGGCCGCAGACCTACGCCTTAGACCGCGCGGCCACTGGGATTGGCCGTATAGTAAGTACTCGGCTTTAAAGGGTTAATGGATGTTTAGGAGCCGCGTTAGCGTAGTCGGTGTAGTGTCTAGGCTGCGGGCTGGACGGACAATACGGGGTTCGATTCCCCGCAACATCAAGACATTTTTCTGTTCTCCAAAATGTCCAGACCGGCTGTGGGGCCCACCCAGCTTCCTGTTCATTGGATGTAGAGGGCTGTTATTCCGGGTGGAAGCGACACGGCGTCGGGTTGACCACCTTCATCTTGTGCCGAGGTCAAGAATGAGTGGAAGTATACCTCTGCTCCCCCTGTATGCCTTCAAGGCTTGGACAGGGACAAATTTAGCTTTAATGGACCTTGTTTGTTTCTGCGTGCGGGTATTGTTTTATATGCTGAAGTCGCTGTATGAGTGCAAGCACGTTACGGAAAAGCAGCATTTTTGAAGCTGTAGCCCTGTGAGAATTATTTTTCTCACAGGGCTCATAAAGCGTTTGTAAGTTTCCATGTACGTGCTGTACAAAGTTGTATTTTCCCGGTAGGAATGCTCTTTGGGCTTTCCTTTCGCCACCACGTCCACAGCGTCCTTGAGACCCAACCGCTGCCTTAGGGAATCACAACCAGTAGCTTTCTCCGAGTAATAACGCCGACCGGAGAATAAAGCTGTGTTCAGTTCCGTATAGTACCGAAGCTAAGTGCTTCACGCTTCCTGTGCGTCTTAATTTTATTATTCATTGTGCAGGATTAAGAGTCCCAGAGGCCATACATGTTTTTCGAAAATGTGTTACTGAAGTAAGTTTTCACAACGTGACATTGATTAGTTCTCACCGGTTTTTGCAAATTGTACTGCCGCCATGTTGATGTTGATGGGGAATCGGTTGAGGAAAAAAAAAAGTCAAAAGTTGTAGGGTACAACGAAAGTTGTCACTGCTTTGAGCAGTAAGGCAGTGGAGGAATAGCGCCTTTGTTTCTCAGTGCTTGACGCTAGATAGTGGTGAGTGGTTAGCCCTACGCAACGGCCTCTTAACCCTAGGGCCATAGACGCCCGTAGGTTGGGAGGCCTGTCTGGACACTGTAGAAGACTTTCTTTTTTGCCAGTGTCGGTAATGGACCCCATTGGCATTCGGCCTAGATTGTAGTGCAAGTACTGATCTACCCTGTCACTTGACGATTTTTGGGTGTGTTACAAAATTGGCGCATTATTAACTTAAGTTACACGGTTTATTGTTATTTGTAGCCCACGTGAGTGCCTGAACGTCACTGTTTTTCGGAATCAGTACTGCTTAACTCTCAGTGTTCCAGCTTCATTGCTTCGTACTGTGGAATGGATAGTAAGCTCCCCATGTTGGTTGTTCAGTTTACACTGAGACCATTCGTATGGAAACGAAAGCGACAAAGAGTAATTTTATGCTGCAGTAGTCATATAAAACGCCCTTCTCGGCCGATGACAACATAAAGATGTAGAGGTATGGACAAGGCTGTACCATTATTATTCTAACTTATTAGAATGGACTTTACAACGTGGAACGTAAACATGTTGGCGTTTAATGTGAGCATAAAAGGATTTTCGTGGTATCGCTTTTGACTTCTGAAAGCTGTACGTGTGTATGTGTATATACGTATTGTATATTGTAATATAGGCCTTTGTCTGAAGGCTCGTGTTGTACTGGGCGTGGTGTGAATTCCGATATGGAAATTTAATGATAGGCAGTGTTGAATATGTTTGGCTCGTCTTCTATTCTCTGTTGCGTGTTCTGTAGCATTACGTTGGTTTGCTTTTCCCGGTTTTTCCCCCTCCAGGAGAAAAACTTGGTCGTCTGTCGGTGCGCACGGACCATTTCGGCTCCCACTGGATGGATTTTCATGAAATATGATATTTGAGGATTGTTCGAAAATTTGTCGAGAATGTCCAAGTTTGATTAAAATCTGACAAGAATGACGGACACTTTACGTGAAGACGTATGTACATTTGTTGTAACATGTCTCTGACTGCTGCTTAGAATGAGATGTTTTAGACAAAAGTTGTACACAAAGTTAAAACAATTTTATCTTCTATATTTGTTTTTCGAAATCGTGCCGTTTATGAGATAATGTGAAAAAGAGAAATGCGTTGTTGCATTTCCACTACAGCAGTGGTTACGCGAACGCACCGCAGTTATACGTTTATGCGTACGTTGCATGCCTTGTTTATTTTTGCCGTTTGTTTCTATTAAGCGAATAGAGTTCACATGAATTGGACACTTCATGTCTGCAACGAGCGTGGCCTGGTTTAACCCATGGAAGCCACAAGTTCATCTAAATAATATTTTCATCGAAAATGCATTGTATACGTTAATAAAAACGCATTGTCTCAGTTACAAAGACCAGCCGGTTAACGTTATTTACAGAAATCTGTTCTTGTTCTTAAAATAGTACGAAACACGTGAATACTGTATGTCGTCTTGGAGTAACTGAAGATGACAGCAAAATTTCTGTGAGGATAAATGACCCTCTTCAGTCGCACGCGACTGACACGTGGTTTTCCCACTCGAGTCTTTGGTAGTCCTGGGTTATAAGGTGGGAACCGCGAGGTGTTTGTTGAAGTCTTTTAACAAGTTGTGTTGTAGGCGAAGTGTTGGCATTGTGGTAGTGGCACAAATGCTGGCATTATTATAGCAGTGCTGAGTGTTAGGAACGCGGAAACAAACGCGATAAAATACAGCAAATAACGTAGTGACAGTACAAAGGGTAAAATGTTTGCGAGTTTACGTATTAGAGAAAGTCCAGTTTATATGTTGTTGCCACACAGTTTGGTTGAGTGCATCATAGTCTGAAAGCAGGAAAAAGCTGATTCCCGGAAGGTGAATGGAGATATTGCATGATGCGCCAGCATGTTGCCAGATCGGCTAGAAAGGATGCCAAGATGTACAAATTCCGGTGCTATGCTCCTTACTTCCAACATGCAGGCTGTTGTGCAAACAACTTGGTGACGTGGGATTCCTATGCTGCCAGATCGGCTAGAAAGCATTCCAAGGTGTACAAATTACGTTGTGTTTTGTACTTCCAAGATGCAGGTTGCTGTGCACTCAGTAACTCGGATCCGTGTGTATCGGCCCTACCACTTCATTAACTCCAGTAGGGACCTGGATTTTTCTTCACCTTGCACAATCTTACCTGGTCATAGTGTCGATGATAAGGCATGTG
Organism: Coptotermes formosanus; assembly: GCA_013340265.1. Lineage (NCBI taxonomy): Eukaryota > Metazoa > Arthropoda > Insecta > Blattodea > Rhinotermitidae > Coptotermes > Coptotermes formosanus. The sequence continues at coordinate 2,482,264 of BLKM01012990.1, forward strand.
GCGGCGTGGAGGTAGAGGTTATTGTGAGAAGAGGTAGTTGCCCAGCTTGTCAAGAAATTACCCGACGTTCATGGAACCGGAAGGCGTGTTACTGTGCTCACAACAGTTTGCCACTGGACAAAGTTCTGTGCACTGTGTCCTCGATCCATTTCAAGACCTTACCACTGTTATGTGACATGACGTGAAGCGACGAGATTACAAAGCGTTGACATAATGGCTATTGGCGAAGGATGTTATTGTCTCTTGTAGGATGGGCCCGGCATGTGTCTGGGAACTGAAGAAGATCAGAACGTGTTACTAATGACGTACGAATTGAAATCAGGCGTGTTATTGAGTGGGCTTTGTGCTTTTAAAATACGCAGATTCTGTTTCATAATATTTAATAAACTCAAATTCCGCACCGCTTACAGACAGGTTGACACAGGTGTGGGGACGATTCGTAAAGGTTTTGTCTCCATTCTTTTGAAAGTTTAATTTTTGTTTTGTGGGGAATAGGCAAACGACGCTGTGGTCTGAAGTACATTTTGGTTGAAAATGAACACCTGGTTGTTCGGAGGCCAGATGATTCTGTAGCCACTTTTCTCCATTTTAATAGAAGCGGCAGAACACATTTGGTAAGGGGTGAACCAGCACAAGAATAAAGTCGATGCATTGTCCTAACAGGATTATGAACCCACGATGCCGTTTTTCGTGCTTGCAGATGTAACACGCCGTGCCTTGGGTATCGGATTTATGATCAGGCGTGGTGGCCAGCCGTGCTATAGCCGAGGCGGTTTGTCACCGCAGAGGCCTGGGTTCATTCCGAGGGCAGTCCATGTGGGATGGGTTTGTGACCAGGTGTTGTGAGTGTTAGTGCCACAGCCCAGTTGGTTTGTCACCGCAGGGGCTTGGGTTCAGTCCGAGGGCAGTCCATGTGGGAAGGATTTGTGACCAGGTGGTGTGACTGTTACTGCCATAACCCAGGCAGTTTGTCACCGCAGAGGCCTGGGTTCAGTCCGAGGGCAGCCCATGTGGGAAGGATTTGTGACCAGGTGTTGTGAGTGTCGGTGCCATAACCCAGGCGGTTGTCACCGCAGAGGCCTGGATTCAGTCCGAGTCCGAGGGCGGTCCATATGGGATTTGTGATGAACGGTGTGATATTAGGACAGGTCTTTCTTCCCGTACCTTGTGCTTTCCCTTACAAGTTATCGTGCCAACATTGCTACATACTTATCCGGGGAAGATACAGTAAACAGTGCCAAGGGATTAAATCTCGCCCTGCCCCAAGAACTACATTGTGTAAGCTTGAGCAAGTACACTGCGGGGGGTAGGAGGGGTTTCTGCCATTGTGCCCAAAAGGAGGAGTTCGCGGTAATGGAGTTAGCACTGAGTTACGTAAAATCCAGTGTCTGTTGCGCAGTCCATATCTCTTCGTAGTGACTAGAGGTGGTTATACCCATGTGAATTATTAGATTAATTCCCCCTCCCTAGAATGTATAGTGACGTCGCTTTGATAAAGAGCGTATTTCAGGGGTATTCTCATAGGGTTTGGCGTGTCGGAAGAACGGCGCAGGGCAGAAGATATGTGAAGTACCTGTCTTGTTGCACTAAGTAAATCACATTAGCAGTATGAATTGTTAATAAAGCAGTATCGCAGCATCAAGTGTATGTCATTTTAACTGGTGCAGTGAGCTGTGATGGTACGGACTGCTCTGTTGTGTTTTTGATTTGTAGCTATTAACCCTTCAAAGACGAAACGTGTCTTATTTTATATAAGGACTCAGCGCGTACCGCGCAGTAAGCACATTCCGTCTCGGTTATAAAAACCAATCTGTTAATGTTGCCTAAGCCAAAAGTCACTGTTTGTTCTGAGAACCATATAAAACACGTAAACACAATGTGGGCACCACGTAGAATTTTTGAATGTTAAACCTGATGGCAAGTAAAATAACCGCTAGGCTTTAAAAGGTTGATTAAAATCTGGTTTAGAAAAGGAGCTACTTGAGGCAGGTCTGACGTAGAGCTTGTAGCGCATGTCTTTTCATAAAGCGTCGTATTTTTAAAACTAAATTCAGTAATACTAGAAGATCTCCGGTCCAACGCTGTCAATAGGCCTGTAGGCAGGAAACAGACCCATTCGTCTGCTAGTCCGAGGCGAGTAAGACCAAGATAGGCAGTGTACGTAGAACGTAACACTGTGGGGCGTTCACGTAGTGTTTGCTATCTCGTCGGCTGTCCGAACGCCCTGATACGATTTCACTCGAAGAGAGCGCGCGCTTTTATGACGATTTAACCCTTCAAAGACGAAGCGTATCTGTTTTATATAAGGACTCGGTGTGTACCGCGCAGTAAAGACGAAGCGTATCTGTTTTATATAAGGACTCGGTGTGTACCGCGCAGTAAACATTCTCCACTTCGGTTATAAAAACCAATCTCTTAATGTTTTATAAGGCAAAAGTTGCTGTTTGTTCTGAGATCCGTACAAAACACATAAACGCAATGTGGGCACCACGTAGAATTTTTTAATGTTAAACCGGGTAGTATGTAAAGTTACCGCTAGGCTTTAAAAGGTTAATGTTGTCAGAAACAGTAAAACGTACTTAAGTGTGCGTGTGAGGTGTCCGATATTTTTGTCCGATTTTAACCAAATTGGGAGTTTATCTGCAGATTTTAATGAAAGTCTCCAATGTCCAATTTCACGGACATGCGTTCAGTATGAGCCGCGCTGATGCATTTGGAGAGACGGGCGTGGCGAAGGTAAGAGACGGTTTCCGCGACCATACGAACGCGCGTAAGAATTGAACACCGACGGATGGTAAAATCGTTGAATTTGTTCGTTAATTTTCTGTCTGTCTGTCTGTCTGTGTGTTTTTGTTACTCCACAGATGTGGAACATTTATATCGGGCATACGCGTTGAGCGTAGGAAAGAGCTGGCTTGTACAGGTTGTCTGATGAAGTAGGCTAGTGCGAAGCAAGTACATGGGTGTGGGTTGGCGCTGTTTGTCTTGTAGAGAAGATGTCTTGAATAGTACAATCTTTGTCTGGGCCAACATATATTAGTGAAAGTAGTGTGGGTAAACGTCACGTTACAAAACGTGTTAAACCCACATCTTACGTGAAGTACGTGTATGTCAGAATTACGAGGGTGCACGGAGAACACTTTTATATATAATGTGATTTGATGGCGTTGTTTAACTGGTTATGGCGTGCTTGTGAAATGGCCAGTAAACACTCTCCAGTTGGTTGGTTGGTTGCGACTAACGCTACGTGTCAATTATGCAAGGTTTAATTACACTGATATTATCAGATACAGCTAGTTTTAAAATTATTCACTCCGTGCATTGTCTTGATCAACGTCAATTTATTACACGAACCACATGCACTCTAATATTTACATATAAGTGTTACATATAGAGCTCCGACATGTTTCGGTGTTAGTGCACAATCCTAAAGGAGCACAGGCTGCCAAATCTAAAACCAACCGGTATCGAGGAGCTATTATTTGTATGGTTCCACAATCTGTTGTAGGATGCATTGTTAATATCTTTATTGCATGAAAGGTGTAGCGTGTATTATAAAATACATGCAGTTAGAACAGGATTAAAATATTCCATGAAGATAAATATGCTTTTAACAGACTATAATTGTTGGTGGTGGTGGTGGAAACCTCTGGTGTTGTGGCATTGTATGTCGATACGTAGCTCAATCCAAAGCGTCGTGCATAATGCTTATGTGTAAACATTAGAGCGCATTTGGTTGGTGTAATAAATTGACAGCTAGTTTTATTTAGCTAAAGTGGTGGTTGGGTGTCCGAGAATCAACTGCATGATCATTCTGCACAAGGTTGGTATCAATGTCATTGTCACGTACCGGAATTTGTGTCCACGTATTAAGTGGAATTCAAGGTACGTTTTCAAGAATGTATTCGGAAACATCGTGTTGTAAGTTTTAAAACAGGCTAGAATTAACGCAGTAGTGTGTGTGTGTGGGGGGGGGGGCATCACCAGCATGATGTTACGCTATTGTCTCATCGATTCTTGTGTGTAAACACTCCGGCTTGACGTATGCATTTGAATAATGACGAAAGTACACCAGAAGGCTCTCGATGCTGTCGTATGGCTGCATCTATGCCCCGTGTTTCTGCTCCCCTAGTAGCAGGAAGTTGAAATCGGGTACAGTTCCGTACATTAGAAAAGTCACAGTTTGGAGGGAAAAAATGCATTACGAAAGCAAGACGGGCAACGGACGTATAACATAACATTGAGGCGCGTTCACTTAACCGTTGTTGCTGTGGATAGCCATGAATATTATGTATTCTGTGTTTGTAGCCTTAGTTATCCAGCATGCAAAGCGCATGCGCGTTATTGTCATCAGTGGCCTGTCCGTCTGTGCCATATTTTTACACATTCCATAAACGGTACGATTTTCAGAAAAGGGTTATTGAACACAGAATGTGTATTTTGATTTTCTCTGCAACTTTGGTCGGAAACATTTCTCATTCTAAGAAGAATTGAGCGAGATATCATAAATGTACATGGGTCTTCGTGTAAAGTACCCGTTATTCTTGTCAGATTTAATGAATTTTCTCGACAGATTTTCGAAAAATATTCGAATATGAAATTTGATTAAAATACGTCCAATGGGAGCCGAGTTCCGTGCGAGCTGGCGGGCGGGCGGACGGACGGACAGACAGACATGAAGCTAAGAGTTTTCGCAATCTTGCAAACGCCCCTAATTACAGCTAGACAGGTGCTTTCTGTGTGATCGGCATGTTGTTTTCCTGTCTAGCGAAACCTGTTTATCGGCGTTTGGTAGTTTCGTGAACGGAACCGTACGATGGCATAAAGAGGGGCAAGGAAGTGGAACAAAGCTGGGGAGTGACAAAGGAAGGGAGATAGTTCTAAGGATGATCGAAAGATAAAACGTTACACGAAGCAGATGTTATAAAAACAACCAATAAAATGCTTTAAACGCCCCGTTACGAAAGGGGGGGGGGGGGTTCAACGAGGGATTGTGTAATTCCCTCTAGTGAGGCTGTCGTTGAAATTATTTCTTCTTCTTCTTCTTCTTCTTCTTCTTCTTCTTCCTCTTCCTCTTCTTCTTCTTCTTCCTCTTCTTCTTCTTCTTCTTCTTCTTCTTCTTCTTCTTCTTCTTCTTCTTCTTCTTGCGCTATAACTTTATATATTGAAAGTCTTGGCCTTCTGAACTATTCTTTTCCATTTGTTTCTATCCTGGATGCAAAATCTCCAATTATTTAATTTCATTTCTTTTAGATCATTCTTTATGTCATTTTCCCATCTGAGTTTTGGTCTGCGTTGTGGTCTCGTAGATATTGGGTTTCACTGATATACTTTTTTGACCATCCTGTCGCAATCCTTTCGGTGAATGTGTCGAAGCCAACTTAGTCTTCGTGCTTTAATAAAGTTAATTATAGCTTGGTTTTTAATCAGTTTATTTAGTTCAATTATGACTGCTCGTTAACTAATTATGGATTCCCACATGAAGTCCTTTTAGATTCACATTTCGTCTACAAAGGTCAAGTTTACCATAGAACAGGCCACGAAGGCCCAGAGGGGGAGTAGATGTAGAGCTCTACTCTTTCTTTAACCTCTTGGCTAGCTGGGGATCGGTGGTCAACGCCACGCCGCTTTATCCCCGGGAAAGAGACACGGCACCCCATTGTTCAGGAGGCTGAGTGGGCCCGAGTGCCGGTCTGGACGGATGTGGAAAACCTCTCCCGCACCGGAATTCGATTCCTGGACCATCCAGCCCGTAGCGAGTCGCTATATCCGGCCCACACATTTTGTCTACGTTACCTTACAACGAGTTATAACATTTGTAACTGGTTTCCGAGTTGGAAACTCGCATACTCATTTTGGAATTTTGTGGAGCAGTACGGTGGGTCGTTCGTATACACACACTAGGGTTACGTGGACTTGATTGTCAAACGTTTCTCCGAGTATTGAAACCACTGGTAATTAGCCGACTGTTAGGCTGTTTATTGCAGTGCCTTTTAGACGGGATCAGGGGCACATAGACGGAGGAGATTGGATTCGATCTCCTTACTTAAGTGCCCGTGATGACGACGCACAGTACTAATGTTGCATTCGTGTAATGTGAGGGGTTTATGTTGGCCCAGAGACTGGCCATCTTGGAAGGTTTTTTTGGCGTTCTTCAGTCCCTCCAGGCATGTGGTGGGATAGTGCCTCATATTAGGCCACGGCCGCTTCCTTTTACGTCATTTCCTGTTCACTAGGCCTAGTTATACAGTTCCACGCTGTGTAGTCAGAGTACTCACAGCGTCGTTAAACTAACAAGTAAATAAGTACTTGAATAGCAGTTTGTCACAAATTTTAGGCGTAATTTATGGATCCTGTATAAATGATCTGTGAATTAATCGATTAAAATGTAACTTGTGGTCACTGGGGTTTAAACCCGACTCTTCATTTCGAAAATGAATTGTGGATTCTTTATTGCATAGAGTAACCTAATTACGGCCGATCCCAGTGGCCTCGCGGTCTAAGGTGTAGGTCTGCGGCCGAGCGCCTGCTGGGATCGTGGATTCGAATCCCACCGGGGGCATGGATGTTTGTCTTGTACAGTGTTTGTGTTGTTAGGTAGAGGTCTCTGCGACGGGCCGTTCCCTCATCCAGAGGAGTCCTACCGACTGTGGTGTGTACTTGAGTGTGATCAAGTGAAATCACAAAATCCTCGACACCTACTGTGAGCAAGTAGGTAGAAGAGGGACGGACTAAGTAAAAGTAAAAAGTAACTTAATTACGAAGTTCCCGTATGATTAGTTAGGAGTGTAATGAGCATGGGGTTGAGGCCTGGCACATTCTCAGTTCCAAGCATAGACGTAATTGGTCTGCTTCACTGATTGGCTAGTAGTTGAATCCCTGGCAGTGATGTGACCTTTTTGCATCAGTACGTGCATTAGTACTTCTACACTTGTCGGGAATGAAATTATGTTTGAAATTCGTAGAAAAGTGTGTGCTTCGAGGCACTTGCGTACTGTCTGTAAGGCAGCTTTGCCCAGGTCTCTCTACTTACGGTTTTTTTTAAAGGACTGACGGGTTCCAGTTACCTCATGATTTGCAGGACATACTCGGGTAGTGAACTTTAAAACAGACTGTATAGATTAAGTACTGGTAATTGTCGTTGGTGGTATACTAGTTACAATCCAGTTTCATCACTTTGGACGGCGTGTGGCCCTGTCTGAACTTAACGTACTGCGTACCGTTTCTCTAGCCATTCGGATAGTCGTTCTGTACTAGCGGGTACAACAGTGGCAAGCGACTTGCCTTGGATTGCTTCTGTCCGAACGTTCTCCATAAGTATTGTAGTGTTTGTAGTTGGGGCGTTGTCTTTGAATCAGATTTTTGGTTTTTGTGCGTACCAAGAGTAACCGTGAGAAGAATTTATTAGCGGGGAACCATGTACCTTTGTTTTGTTCTTTTGTTTTTTGCGACTACTCTGGCGAAAATAGTTTGAAGCCACTCCTCTGAGAGTAAGGGGAAAGTAATAGACTGAGGTCTGGTTTCATTGGACAGAGGCAGTGCAAATTATGAAATGTCACAGCTTTGTTGTAAGTAGGTCATGATTTGGAGGCTATGTAATTATGAAGTGTAACTGTGTCAGTCGGTGTGTACGACATCTGCTGAACGGGGGGCGAGCTAGTGGAAATATTGTGGCGTGGGTGGAAGATGGGATGGAATCGACCGCATGTGAGGAACCCGCAGCGTTCAGTAAAGCGCGTCTGTCTGGAATATGCCGGGGGTTTACGTTTTTTTTTTTCTATTTGGTCACGCGAAGATTTTTGTTGTATTAGTGTACAAATAAGGGAGAAAGCAAATCTGTGTTTTATGCAGTTACACAGTGTTATCTGAACGTCTGGGGTATATAATGTCGCCTTACGTGCATTATGTAACGCATCGAATGGCCATGAAAACATGTGTGTCCTGTTTTAGGGCTCTCATGTCCTGAACGCACGGTTGTACGGTTCAGGACACTGGTGAAGTAGGACGTAGGGAAAGGATGTGAACAAAATGGAGGGGATTGAAGGGAGGAGGAGAGGAAGTTGAGAAGGTGGAGGAGAACAAGGGAGGAACAAAAGAGACAGGGAGGTGAAGTAGAAGAGGATGGTAACAGAGAAGGAAGATAATACTGCATTTTTATATTGTTATCAAGCGATACAGAACACGAACTGCATTCAACAGGACCGTCTTGAACGAGGGTACATTAACCCTTTAAAGACGAAGCGTATCTGTTTTATATAAGGACTCAGTGCGTACCGCGCTGTAAACACTCTTCACTTCGGTTATAAAAACAAGTCTCTTAATGTTTTATAAGGCAAAAGTTGCTGTTTGTTCTGAGATCCGTACAAAACACATAAACGCAATGTGGGCACCACGGAGAATTTTTTAATGTTAAACCTTGTGGTACGTAAAGTTACCGCTAGGCTTTAAAAGGTTAACATTGGATTAGAGGTAAAGGGTTAAGGTAAAGTTCACCCTATAACACGCCATGAAGGCCCAGACTTGCAGTAGAGGTATAAGTCTACCCTTTCTTTAACCTCGGCGCTAGATGGGGGGGGAGGTAGTCAGCGCCACGCCCCGGCCTCCTCACCCCGGGAAAGAGAGGCGGTACCCATCGCACAGGGGGCTGGGTGAGCCCCAGGGCCGGTCTGGACGGGTGCAGAAAATATTGACCCCACCGGGTTTCGATCCCCGGACCGTCCAAATAGCGAGTCGCTATAGGGAGTACTCTACGCTAACCTACAGCTTCACATCGGATGGCGTAACTAATTACAAGATTCCATATACCTCACACGCACTGAAACTCCAATCGTAACGTATGGAAGAGACGATCGCTTTAATATGTTTGGATTTTAACAGGTTTATAAGAGATGTAAAGAAGGAAACAACGGTAGCCACTATAGTGGTTTTAAATAAGAACCCCGGAACAAAAGGATTGCAAATTATTCGATCGCATCAAGTGTATAGAATAGTATGCACTTTTCACTACCTCTGATGTACAGTTTTTATGCACAAGCCTGATAGTGATCTTTATTGGGATCGAAACATGTAGCCGAACAACTTCAGGTATAAATTAGAATTGGGTTTGGACTGAACCTTGAGTTTCCATTGAAGGATTTTGTATGAAGGACCTCAATCAGAAAACTGATACTCCCGAGAAACGAGCTTCGTCCTAATGATTTAGGCCTGGAAGAGTCCAAGTGAAGTCCTAACGGTTGTCTGAACGCCTGAGGGAAACGAGAGTCACTTCATTCACGATAGCTGAAATCCTCCGAATACAGGGGAGTGCTGACTAGTGCTCACGACCTTCGGTGGCGTGGATATTAGCTTGCTGGCACACTAAACCATGGAGTCCGATTCGCGGAGGTGCTCGAAAGACAGGCCGTAGATTCCTTCCCTCCACGCCACTCGACTTGACAGTGTGACAGGCATTCAGGAATTTTGTGCAGTCACCAAAATCAAGAAGATATAGTGCTTTTAGGGGGGGAAACCCGTAGATGTCTGTAATTAATCTGCATGTTTGGGCCTTAATTGCCCAGATAGACTGAAACGTAGGAAATTATATTTGTAAACAATTAGGGGGTTCTCCCTACAACAGTGTATTTTGTTGTTTTTTTATTGTGGTTGAGTAAAGTAGACGCTCATATGCAACGCTGTCAGTCTGAAAACAGGTGTCTTGGTGCGGCAGACTTGATTTGTTAAGCGTGCATGCAGCCGCAGGATTCCTTCCCGCACGGACGGTGACATCTGGACTGTCGACGTGCATGTACATTTTCCATTCTAGTCAGTACCGGACCTGTTTACTTGAGGGTAAAGCATAAAGAGTGTGAAGCTGCCCTCTCACCTCATTGTAATGCCGAGACTAAGAACGCATGGAGCCTATCCTCCTCGTCCACTTTTCATGGCATTGTTTTGATTAACAGGCCTTTGGGGATGGGCTGAGTGGAGTGGTAAGGCATGGTAGTGAGATGGCGGTGGGTTGTGACTTGATCAATCGAATTTCTCTTTTCTTTCTTTTTGTTTCGTACCATCCTTTCTTCCTTTTTGCTGCCTCACATGTATTGTATAACAGAAGGAAAAAGCATAGTTGAGTGTTGTGCTTTTAAAGCAGTTTTCACACCCTCTTCCTTTACATAAGACGCACCCTCACATTTACATATTAGCGTGTCTCGTCAAAGGTGGGGGCTGTCGTCCCCAAAATGTTCTAGCTTTTGGGTTGCTAATGTGATGTCTCTATATTATTTTCTTTTTTCTTGCTGGCATTCTTTCCGCTTGCGTTTTTACCGTGTAATTTCCATAGACGAATCACCTATAAAAGTATGGAATGGAACATGGCGACTCAGTAAAGCGGCAGCAGTCGATTTTAAAACGTAATGCCGTTTCCGGGGTGTCTACGTTTGATGTACTTTAACCTTTTAAAGCCTAGCGGTAACTTTACGTACCACCAGGTTTAACATTAAAAAATTCCACGTGGTGCCACCATTGCGTTTGTGTGTTTTGTATGGGTCTCAGAACAAGCAGCAACTTCTGCCTTATAAAACATTAAGAGACTGGTTTTTATAACAGGAGTGGAGAGTGTTTACAGCGCGGTACGCACTGAGTCCTTATATAAAACAGATGCGCTTCGTCATTAAAGGGTTAATGGGACGGCAGGAATTAAGATGCTCCAGCGAAGGGTCGGTGTTAAAATAGCATGAAGTTGGATATGTAAATCGAGACTGCACTGCATCTTTCACACAAGGAGCCAGTGGAATTCGGGGAATGCTGGAGGCTTTACCTCGTTCATCACAGGGCATTGTATGTTGGTGTATTGCGTGCTTTGTTGGTTTGTTACCGATAGGGGCAGAACGTTGAGCGAAGAAATGTGGACGCTACCTGTGCCTGACTTTGCGTCATACAGGCGTATAGAGGGCAGGGATATAAAACTGCACGCATTATGTATTTCGACGCTAAATGGAGATGAGTGATCATACCCTTATAACCACGGACTTTGGGCTGATGGACAGCTGTCCAGTCCAGATGTGATAGTGAAGACAGTACCTGAAGTCGAACCACGGTCTCGTCACCTTGTCTCCTTCGATCGGCACACTTCATTCCGCCGAGTGAAGGTAGAGGGACTGTATGTGTTCCTTGTGTTACTGTTTGTTTACTGACGTTCGCCCTGCCAAAGTACGTGGGAAATTCATTTGCTGAGTTGTTACCAGGTAACCTTGCTAGGCACCAGATGGGAGGTCAAGGCAGTGGGAGACTTTCGCAGCCGGTCATGCGAACTGGTGGTCCCATGAAGTGTGTCCAACACGGACGCAGTTTCGAGTGCTGTTTTTGGTAGAAGCTAATAGTGCCTGGTTAATTATGCGTTTGTTTTACGAACTGAACGTGTTATGGGGCGTTGTTTCTGTATCTTTCATTTTTGAAACTTGCTTAGCGCGCGTGTTGCAACAAGAAACTGTACACTTACATTAACATTTTGGTTTGAGAACGTCTCTCAAAGAATATAAGGGAGAATAGTTTGTGGATGTGAGGGATGGTATTGAAATTATGGGTGTGGAGGTGTGTACTTAATATAGGGAACTAGAATAGAGTGCATCGGCGGATTTATGAACTTGTAACTTTCTAGAAAATGAAAAATTTCGTGGCCGGTATGTTTTTAATGGTATATTCTGCGATGGAGTTTTGTTCACTTGAAAGGCATCTGTACGTTAGACCAAACTGGTGGCACGTAAGATATGAATTTTGTTCTTCAGATTGAGAGAAGAGCGTGTTTGTGGATGCTGTTGTCATGTTTGGGGTTTCTCGTGTCATTTGTTTTGTACACATATAGTAACAAGCTTTAGCAGACCGCATTTGGGGCACCTACTTTTCATTTATCGGACAGGGGTCAACAGGAAGTCAGTAGAGTGATCTTTCTGACGATACAGTTATGGAAGAGAAATAAGGCAAAATTACATTTTTTCCTTCAATACCTTGACCCAAAAAATTTTGTGTTGGAGAAAATTTACTCGTAACATTTGTTCGCCGATCCCAGTGGCCGCGCGGCCTAAGGCATGGGTCTGCGGCCGTTCGCTTGCAGGAATTGTGGGTTCGATTCCCGCCGGGGGCATGGATGTCTGTCTCTTGTGACTGTTGTGTGTTGTCAGGAAGAGGTCTCTGCGTCGGGCTGATCACTCGTCCAGGGGAGTCCTTCCGAATGTGATGTGTCTGAGTGTGATCGTGAAGCTTCGATAATGAGGAGGCCCTGGCCCACTAGGGGCTGTTGCGCCATAAAAAAAAGTAAAGTTTGTTCGGGGTGAGTTTGGCATCTGACGAGGCTGAGTTGGGGCTCAGACGTCGGCACGTAGTGTGCGTGAGTCGCCATGCTGTCTTGTACTGTTAATTTTAGTATAATAGTGGCACGTTTTGTTCTCGGTACGTGCTTTGAACTCTCGATCATGAGTGGAGCATATACACGAAAGACCTGCGTGAGAAAGGTCGTGGACCCGTGCTGTGAAGCAAAAAGGGATCTTAGTCCGCGGTGGAATTTAGTTTGTGGTATAACAAGCAGACACTCATTCGGAGTTGGCTAATCATCTTTGCCAGGTTTTTGCTCGTTTGATCCCTGCACCAGCGTTTTTTAACCGGCATGCCGGACATTTGGAATTGAGTATCTGCTTTTGTGCGTAACTGACGACAGTTCCCGAAGTGTGGCAGAAACATTTCCACCCTTGCGGTCTTTGATACTGTTGCTGTGTGAAGTATGTGCGGTCCTGATAATTTGCGTGCATGTTGCGTTTGCTACTTTTATGATTGCGATGGAGTTCGCATCCTGCCGAAAACTGAGGTGGATGAAAATGGTTAAGGGACACTTGTGTTAATGGCACGGGAAAACAGAGTTCTTTGCTGATGTTTTGAGATGATTCTTTCTTACGTAGCCAGTAAGTGTGCTGTGTATAGTTGCGTATTCCTAAATCTCTGCACGGCGTGGAGAGTTGCTGGCTGCAGAGTATCTATCGACAAGTCAGAGCGCTATAAATAGACGCGTCTCTTTGTAAAGTATGACGCATATTCTTCGTAATCGATGTAACTTGCATTACGTGCCGTCGCGTTTGTGATGCCAGGCGTGCGGGAGACAATACGAAACAGTTAGAGAACTGAATAGTTTTGCCCGAACGCTCGTGTATGTGAAATAAACAGTTTTTAGGGCCCTTTGTTGGACACAATACGTCATTCCCATGGTAGCCATTATGTCCGGTTTGTGATGTGAGGACTTCGCATCATCCTATTCATCGGGCTGTTTTGATCATTATCTTTTTTGTTGCATCCGTTGACTCCCGCCAAGAGTAACATTTTCTGTTCTTCATAGCGTCCACTCAAGCTCTGGGGGCCACACGGCCTCTATTGGGTACTCGGGGTTCCCCCCCCCCCCCCAAGGGTAAAGCGGTCGGGGCGTAAAGCTGACCACACCCCATCTAGTGCAGAGGTTAGTAAGGCTGAAACTAAACTTGTTTTTCGCATATTCTGTCATAACATACACAGACACACACAATTGTATCTTTACCTGTAGTTGCATCCGTGTCACATGACCTCAGTTTCGCTAATTTTTGAAACAGGACAGTTCCTTAATCCTTTGACGCCTGAAATAAATTGTTACATTGAATCATTCACTTCCACCACAGAAAATTTCGTCCGCATTGTGAAGGCCACTTGCGCGTAGTTACGGCTGTACGCGGGAATGATGCTGTTTGTTCTCTTAATCCTGCCAAGCCCCTATGCAGGACGGTTTTACGGCTGTGGCAGAGTGTGCGGCGTTCGAGGGGACCCGGAAAGGCTGGTTGTAGTTCATATTTTGTGACGTACGTATGTATACGCCAGCTGCGCTATCAGTTTTGTGTCACACCCCCCACATATTTTTGCGTCGGGTGTGAATGTCTTGCAAGTCAAGTAGGTACGATGTAGTAAGCCGTGAACATGTTCCGTACGGACAAACGTATTCGGGATTCTGGTAGTTACAAGCTGTACAAGAGGATCACTCTGAAAACCGGGCAGTAGATGGAAGATACCCGTAAGATCAAATGTAGGAATGGAGTGATTAGCACCCCTGTTTCCTTTGAGGAAGTCCTGATTTCGTATGTCCTGAGACGGGCTCTCCAGACGTCATTAACCCTTCAAAGACGAAGCGTATCTGTTTTATATAAGGACTCAGCGCGTACCGCGCTGTAAACACTCTCCACTTCGGTTATAAAAACCAGTCTCTTAATGTTTTATAAGGCAAAAGTTGCTGTTTGTCCTGAGATCCGTACACAACACATAAACGCAATGTGGGCACCACGTAGAATTTTTTAATGTTAAACCTGGTGGTACGTAAAGTTACCGCTAGGCTTTAAAAGGTTAATCTAGACTGCTGGGATACGAGACACTCCTGCACCTTTTCCCAATTCACGATTCCCTAATCATCATTCTAGGCCCTGCATTAACTCAGCTGTTAAATGCGTCGTTAAATAAATTATTAATGTGAATGGTTGAAATCTTGACATGAAGATGGATGTTGGGTGTGGGTTATGAGCTACACCGAAGGTACTGACCAATGATAGAGGCCAGTGATTAGGCTTCTTATATCACAGTGGCGGGCACGCGGTGCCGCGGTTCCTTGAGACACTGCATTACGAACTGGAAGATGGCGGGTTCGATTCCCAATGGAGTCATTGGCATTTCTCATTGACATAATCGCACTGTGGCACTGGGGTCGACTCAGCCTCTAATAGAAGTGAGTACCAGGAGTATATACCACCCTCATGTGCCAATTGTCTAGAAATCTGGGAACCACAACCTCCTGGAACCATCAGGGCCTCTCCCGGCCTGTACAGGGGTTGCTTTACCTTTATACCACAGTGGACTGAAGTGGTAGCCGTCAGTTTAGGGAAACCTAGTATGAAGAGTGAATGACATCGGTGTGACATATTTCTCTCGCCAGCCTTTTTCAAACTCGTACGAAGATCAAGTTCAGTGGATGTCTTGTTTTTATTAGTAGATGACACCATATGTAACATTTTTGCCCGTGGTAATCCGTCTAGATCCCCAAGCTTGGTGTTGACTAGCGGACGGTTGTGTTTGCAGTGTTGGCTGTCATAACAAATCAGTGCCACCTTCTCTCTACCACAGTCACTGCGGAAATGTTTGATAAATTGTAATTTTAGGAGCATGTAGCAAATTTGATGTTGTGATGTTGGTGTTGTGTGAAACTTGTTGCCGAGAATGAGTGATATTGAGCCGGGTGGCGCGTTCTAGTGACTTCGGTTATGTTCCGGCAGACCTTCTCATGTCCATACCAGCTCGGGGGCCCAGCCACTATCCTGTGTTGTGGGTACCGGTGATTTTTGTTTTCGCGAGTAAAACGGCGTGGCTGGCGCTAATGGCCGAGGTTAAGACTGCCATGCCAAAAACGACATATTTCATTCAGAAACATTCTTATGCCATTAATGTCATGAATAATACTACAACCGTGGATTACAAGCTTCATCTGCAGGTAGAAAGGGCCAAGTTTTGGATCTTGCGGGTTCGGAAAACCACGACACGATTAATTTAGGTAGTCCTTCCTCGGCCAAAATTCGTTCCCACTGTTTTTGTGTCAGCACTTAGTTTGCGTGCTGAATTATTTGTGGACATGAAGAAAGAATTGCTCCTGTCAGGCCCATTGATCATTGCCAGTTCTGACCCTCTAAACCAAAAGACACCTAGATCGTTTATACGTGCCCGTATGAATTTGTTTTCGCCATTCCCGTAAAGTACAATCGACACGTCCAGCAGAAGCATTTGTACAGCGCATTCCGGAAACAGACTGGGACTGGAGTCACATTCCAACCGGCCTAGCACAGGGAAAACGCGATGTAAATTCGGAATCGTAGGAGGTTTAACCTTTTAAAGCCTAGCGGTAACTTGGCGTACCACTAGATCCAACATTCAATAATTCTCCATAGTGCTCAAATCGCGTTTATGTATTTTGTACATATCTCGGAACAAACTGCAGCTTTTACCGTAAACATCAGCAACTCATTCGTTTTTTATAACCGAGGGTGAAAGTGTTTACTGCGCGGTACGCACAGAGTCTTTATATAAAGCAGATTACTTTTCGTCTTTAAAGGGTTAATTTCATACTACTCGGTTTCTAATGCTTGCAGAGTTACGTTGTTTATGATACGCCACTATTGGGTTGACATGCTTATGGTTGAATCAGCGGTAGTGTAATTTAAGACAGATAATTAAACTGGTAACAGAAAGCTACAAGTTTGGTCGACGTGTACTGCGTATATGGCAGTTACCATATACACTGTACGTGTGCTGTAGAATGTATGGCAGTTGCCATATACACTGTACGGATATACCACATGTGTAGCTCCCTCAAGATGGCCAGCATATACGCCGGAAACATGTAGGAGCCTTGTGTAATAAATATGAAACATTGTGCAACTACTTGGTGGTAAATTTGTGTGTACTGGACTGTTAACACGGAAGATGTACAACTTCAAATATCCATTTGATCCGTTGCGTCAGTGCGCCTGTGGGGCTGTATTTCTCATTGATTTTACAGTCTGCCATTTTTCTCTGAAACGGCAGATCGCAATTAGTACGAGTGCATATCGTGTTTTCGGAGGGTGATTTTGCAGGTAGGGATTTTATGGGTTTCGAAATGGTTGATTCTGTAACAGACAACCCAGGAAGACGACACGAGAAACTGAAATGTTGTGGAAAAGCGTTAATGTAGCTGTTGTCGCTTGGCAGTGGGAGGCGTTGGGGCGAGGGAGTATTAGTCAGCTGATAGGTTGCAGCGCCGGCACGCGCCACGCACGGACCTGTTCTATGTTTAGCACGCGCGAGCCGTCAGAGGGCCTGTCAGAGGTCATCTGGAGATTAGCAGGGGGGGGGGGGGGTTTGGAAATATGTTTCTCTTGAAAAAGGAGATTCCTCCCGTCGTGCCCTGGTTGAACAGGTTCCGTTACACAAACGTGTACTTAATAGCTTTTGTGAGACGGAAGCCAGCGTTCAGTTAAGTGACACTGGGCGTCTGAGGTTTTTTCCCTTTCGCCCCCACCGGTTATTTCGTAAAAGGAATCCTCACATAGTAAAAACAAAGCTTCTCCCTTTCAGTGAGTGTGTTCATAACCTACTGTCTTCCCGTAATAAAGAGAAAAAATATATGAATGCACTATGCAGTCTGTGTGTTGTCCGTTGACTATTTTTGAACCAGTTGGCCGATTTTTACAAAACTTGTTAGGGACGTATGGTGTACATGTTAGTTTCATTCATGTAGTAACGGCAACATGGCCGAAGCGCGAACGCGTGTTACGGAAAAAACAAAGGCATGCGTTTGGACTAAAAACGGAGATTGCTTGGTTTGATGTTAGGCTTCGCATATAAGGCTACAGATCCGTTCAGTGGGTAGGCATGCTATGTGAGTTCTGCGCCGAACTTCGTTGTACAGTTTTGTAGAGTTCAGTATTGCATTAATCACCATTGGAAGTTCCTGTATTCGCGACGTCATGTTTCGTTCACCAGCCATCAGGTCTCACCTGATGCAGTATTTGAGGACCGATATTGATTTTTGTCAGTTGCTGGATTTTTCTTCTTTGCTGCCGCGTTTAGGCCGGATTGAAGGTCCACTCGGATACGTGTTGAGTGGGTAATCTCTTTGTGTTGCTGTTAAAGGCGGCAGAACCGAGAAGTGGGCTACAGAATCTCATGCGCAAGTTAGTAGGTTGTGTATCGGCACGTTTTCTGTTGGCCTTATCAGAGCACTTATCTCCGGAATGACGACACCGATAAAGATTACGGTAATAAAAAAGTGGTCTCGTCTGTGGAGGTCCAGTTTGCAGTAGTGGTACTTCAGTAATTTTATTCGCTACTATGTTCAGAACGGCTCTAGGCTCACATCCTTCAGAGTTTGTCATTGGGGGGGGGAATGGTGTCCAAAGCGTGGAGCTGTTTAACACCATCTCATGCTCGTACCTTTGTTCGTTATGCTCTGTGTTTAACTGATGGGTAGTTTCAGTGTCCTGAATGAATAACTGTACGTGTATTGCTCCATGATCTCACAGGTAAATTTATAAATAATAACAGATAAAGTTCACCCCGTGGCATGCTTATGCAGGCACACAGGGGAGGCGGAGGTGTAGCTCGAGCCTATACGCAACCTCGGCGCCAGAAGGAGGTGAGTGGTCAGCACTACGCTCCGACCGCTTTACCCCCGGGAAAGGCCCACTACCAATTGTACAGGAGGCAGGGTGGGCCTCAGAGCTGGTCTGGACGCCCACAGAAAATCTCTCCCCCACGGGGTTTCGATCCCCGGACAGTGCAGACCGTAGCGAGTCTATTCTGACTACGCCATCCCGGCTGCTAATATATATATATATATATATATATATATAAATAGAACCTGTAATATTTTTATGTTTCACGTTGCCCTAAGTAACTTCAAGGTGTGTTATGAGAAATTTCGAATGCCAGTGCTCTGATCGTCTGGATTATGACACCGTTTATTGTGGGTGGATGGTGAGTACGATCGTTCCGGTGGTTCACGATGCCGCCAGCCGTAACGTTTCGAAGGTGGAGGCGTTGACTCGAAACCTGCCCATGTGCCTACCAAACTACACGGCGTCATTACCCAGGCCTAATTATGAGCCTTCGCCTCCGTGGATCGCGTTGGTTATGACGGGAAGCATGATCGCCACTTGTCAGTGTAGTAAGTGCAATGTTTAGACTGGAATGCACTTTCCCGAACCGGCTGCTACGTTAGTAACGTGGATTGGCTTTGTCGTTCGACCTCATTACCCCTCCCGGTAGATCTACGTCACACTTGTCAACTCTCTTCGTGTTGAAATCGATGCTGCCACTTGGCGTCTGGGTAGGGAGAAAGCGAATATAATAATAGTAATAATGATAATAATAATAGTAATAATCGGAAAGTACTAACGTAGAAACTAATGTAGAAGCACAAAAGAGTTTAATAGTGAAGGCAGCGTTATATTCACCATTAACAGTACGTGCAGAATAGCTGCGACACTGTATACCCTAGGAACATGGTTTGTTTCAGGGATACAAGTATGAATACCCTGCATAAAGGAGACAATGTAATATAATATATAAAATAATAATAATAATAATAATAATCCAAGTGTTACGTGTTCATCACAGGTCCAGTGTTCACCGTTTTTCACTTCTGTAAACTCTGAACTCACTTCTGTGTATTTGTCTTAGTAATGCTTCCATTCTTTTCCGATTCTCGTACGATATCTTAAATTTTTAAACAGGTTAAAAGTCAGGGATGCACAATTTAAAAAAATATAAGAGCCACGTCAGCGCCAAAAGTCTTAACATGAAGCAAATTCCGTGCTGACTACCAAGAGATATTAGGGGTCACGGCGACCTGGCGCCCGGGTTTTGTACACCCCTTGGTTGCCGTGTTTTGTGATAGAATTCTCAAGTGCCAGTACCGCTCTTCCATCGACCACGACTCTTAACGGTGCTTATCTTCTCATACTGACATTATCTCTGTTCCTTGCACATTTTAACATCTCTCCTTTTTCCAGGAATCTTTCCCTCCGGGATTTTTAAACAAGACGCACGCTGTATTGTGGCGCGTTCCGCAGCCATTGTTGCAATGGAAACGCAGTAGTGCGTTATTTGTGCCTGGTGCAGCTACATCTCACTGTCAACAGTGTAATAATGCGGAGTGTTGCGCAAAAATGCTTTTAGGTTGAATTTACTTCGCCGGCGACAAGAAAACGTACTTAGATCTTCATGATATTTTTGTCTGGTTTTAACCATATGTGGAGTTTCTCGACAGGTTTTCATAAAAGTGTCCAGTATCACGTCTCACGGAAATCTGTCCGGTGGTAACCGTGCTGATTACATGAGGACAGACGGACGGACATGACGAAGCTGATAAGCGCTTTCCACGACTGTGCGAACGCGCATAATGAGTTTTCTCGCCCGATCATCCACTGACAAAAGAATAGTAGGTTAATTGTTTAAGATGCAAGTTCCTCTGCATGTAATGCCCTAAATTGCCCCCCTCTTTCCTCCTAAGGTTAAAACAAGAAAACTCAGCAGGCCACCTAACACAGTCGTGGAAAG
>BLKM01012990.1:2502449-2672449 GCA_013340265.1 Coptotermes formosanus
CCCCCCCCCCCCCCCCCCCCGCCAAGTAAAAGAGCTGTGTAATTTTAGCTGTTCTATATTGGTGTGCAGGTTCTTGTGAACACAATCGTCGTGTCTCATTCAAGGCAGTGAATATCTTGACCAGACGAGCGGTTGAGGCTATCCTGAATGAAGGTCATGCTGTACTGGTATGCAGTTTGGTCAAATACTTCAAGGGATGTCCTGTAGTTCGAGATGTTTGGGAGCAAAGTGCAAGGACATGTGGCCCTTGTGAGTTCAAGTAACAGAGGATTGTAGGAGCTTTGAAATTGTACTTAGCATATACGATTTTAGGGCAGTGAAATGAAGGAAATGTGATGGGCGAGGTTGGTAGCGCTCATGGGGGAAAACGAAGAACGTGTACAATGTTTTGGTTAGAAAATTTCGAAGCAAACTGTTGAAGAACCTGACACGGATAGTAGGGTAATATTATAATAGAATTTGGAAAATTGACTGTGCAACTGGACTGGAGTTGCTTTTATCTAGAGGTTACGAGATCTCAAGTTCCGGTTCACACTAATACCTCCGAATGGAATTGTGTTTGTGAGTGTGTATTTGAACTTGAAGAACGCTATTAGAGATTTAACCCTGTAAAGACGCAACGTGTCTGTTTTATATAAGGACTTTGTGCGTACCGCGCTGTAAACACTCCACTTCGGTTATAAGAACCAGTCTCTTAATGTTTTATAAGGCCGAAGTTGCTGTTTGTTCTGAGATCCGTACAAAACACATAAACGCAATGTGGGCACCACGTAGAATTTTTTAATCTTAAACCTAGTCGTATGTAAAGTTACCGCTAGGCTTTAAAAGGTTAATAATTACCGTTGAATAGATCTAGCAAGTGACGACCCCCAAATATTAGAAACGGTCCGCAATGTTGTGACTGCAGCTTACTGTTGCCGGCAATAAGCATCGTGTTTTCATTTTGCCTGTACGTGCTCCGTGACTTTGTGGTTAGTTACATCATGCTATTATTGTGTGGTTAAAATACCTGAATTTTAAAGGACGAGCGGGCTGTTTAACGTATGGGCTGCCGGGGGTAGTGTGGTCGGTAGAGCGACTCGGTACGGGCTGGACGGTTCGGGGATCGAATTCCGCTGAGGGAGAGATTTTTCTTGTCCGTCCAGATGGGCCCCAAGACCCACCCAGCCTGCTGTGCAGTGGGTACCGGTTCTTTCCCTGGGGTTAAAGCAGCCGGGTCGTGGCGCTGACCACCCACCCCATCTAGCGCCGAGGTGGCGATGGGGGTTGGAACTATACTTCCGCCTCCCCTCTTTGCCTGCATAGACATTTCATGGGGGTGCCCTTTAGTACTTTGCAAGAGTGGTTGTGACTGCATTAGGTGTAAGTTGTATGACGAGCCGATAAGTTCATCTCTGTCGCATTGCTGCCATTACTATACCTCAGCATGGGATTCTGTGTATTCTTTCTTGCCTGCTTTTATTATTATGCGGTTTTTGACGTGACGTAGCAGAGTGACGCTGTTCATTTTAAGTGAACGTCAGAACCGCATATCGTCGCTATGTTTTAACTGGAAAACTGTTGGGCGGCTTACGAGCCCTTTAAAATGCTGGCATTCCTTTTAAATTCTCTTGGGGTGGCTGCGGTGGCGCAGTTGGTTGAGGCACTGCGCTACAAACCGGAAGGTCGCGGGTTCGATTCCCGATGGTGACATAATCCTTTCGGTCACACTATGGCCCTGGGGTCGACTCAGCCCCTGACAGAAATGAGTACCAGGAATATTTCCTGGGGGATAGACGCGGCCGGTGCGTATGGCTGACAATCTTACCACCTTCATGTGCCGATTGTCTTGAAATCTGGGAACCTCAACCTCTTGGAACCCTAAGGGCCTGTCCAGGCCTGTAATGGGATTGCTTTACCTTTGCCTTAACCTTACCACCGTTCTCTTGATACTTGGCACTATGAGAACGTAAACCTCACTACTGGATTGCAGTTTTTTTCCCCATTTAGTTAGCACTTGTGTCTGTTGACGACCGCTCTTTTACAGGATGTGACACCATGTAGTCTGGTTGAGATTTACTGGCATTTGCGAGGAATCTGCATCCTTCATCTTCACTGATGGGAGAATGGCCGTGGTTTCCCACGTTCTAGCAGCCGACAGTTGTATGAAGTTGTTTTACGAGCCTGCGAATTATTTCGAACAAGGTGGTTGGTAGTGAATTAGGCCAGAGAAGGGAAAACAGAGGGACTGTGGCGCACTGACGTGGATGCGAGGGGGTGGGGCCCGTGTTCTTTATTGATCCTTACAGTCCGTTCTCACCAGTGCGCTGCAGGTTATGTTAGGAAAATGTCGAGATGCCATGTTGCCACATTCTTTCTTTCTGGTCTGGAAGGAGTGATCAGTTTTCATAATTGAAATTTTGAACGGCAGTTTCACCGCCTTCATGTTTGTTAATTTAAAAAAGATGGGATCTAATTTATAGCCTTGGTTCTTCGAACGCTAGCTTGGCGTCTTTTCAGTATTTAATTGCGTTGAAGATTAGATCGTTAAACGGGATCTTGAAGTGTTACTGAAAGGCTGGCACCCATTGCAGGTAGTTAAGCTGTTTCAGGGTATTGGAATTCAAACCCCCTCCCTCTCCCCAGTTTAAAGTGCTTCTCACATTATAGGCCTCTGTTGTTTTAAATGACCAGAAGCTTGACTTTGCGAATAGTCAGCTTACTAAGTGCTGAGATCTTCGCTCTTCTGGGATGTTACGCAGCGTAGGTTGGGGGTACCGACGTTTCGGGACAACCTGTCCGATCTTCATGGGTCAAGCAGTGTTTTGTAACTGGCGTAAATCCTTTCCCCCGAAATTCGACAGCTTGGAATAGGCCTGTCGTTTTCATGAAGACCAAGGCGAATTTTTTATATTAGGTTTGGTTACTGAACAGTGCTGTTTCACCGGCACAGGCTTTTTACCGTTCATTTAGCCTTATTACGGGTGCTGGTAAGCACTGAGCTAATCTACCATGAAGATGGAGGTAGCAGGTATTACCGAAACATTGGTATGTATGAACCAGTCTGCACGGCGCTACATCCCAGCAGACGAACTCCGAACGCTCATGACTATAGGAGTCTCATTATCAAATCTATGCGATGAAGACGTGAAGTTACCATATGCTTATATATATATATAAATATAAAACGCCATAAAGGCGTATAGGGGCGTGAAGAAAGGCTCCGCACTTTTTACACGTCAGCTGTAGATGAAGGTGTGTCAGGTCTACATTGTGGCTGTGTTAATAGAGGCTCCCCGTCCCGACTGTGGAAGTCCGTGGAATTGATTGCCTGTTTGAACATGGTGCAGCAACTGAAAATATAACCCCGACGATGTGGTTTGTAGTCGGTATTCTTCTAAGTGAGCTTTTCCGACTGCGCTGTTTGTCAGTCACGTGCTTGTTCATTCCCTTCATAAAAATCGACAGGAATGCCCGCAATATGTGAATTTCGCTTTGCTGGTAGCGGTTTGTTATCCCTGGGGCTCCGTTGTTTCTATCCTGGAAGACAGGGACCTCGACCGCCCTTCAGCCAATGCTGACTGGACATTTTGGTGGGTTTTCTTAGTTTGTGCAGTCGTGTGCCGAGTTAACAGCGTTAAATTAGGCCACCCTTTCCAGTTCGTTGCATACTAATTATCCTATCTGCCCGCGGTATTCCGGCTTAAATAGAGCAGTTCATATCCCCAGGAAACAGTCTGCCTGTCTTTTGTGGGGCCCTGTGTTGTGAAGTGGCTGATTGGTGTCCATCGCCGCTCGGTTAGGACCATAGGCGTGATGGTGTTAGGGAAAATGCACTGCAAAAATGGGT
This sequence comes from Coptotermes formosanus, assembly GCA_013340265.1. NCBI lineage: Eukaryota > Metazoa > Arthropoda > Insecta > Blattodea > Rhinotermitidae > Coptotermes > Coptotermes formosanus. The sequence continues at coordinate 2,506,279 of BLKM01012990.1, forward strand.
GTAAATGAAATCGAGTGTTAGGCCACAGAATCATTTGTAGTTCCCAGGTCTAATAGTTTACGATACAAAACTAGGCATGTTGGTGTAGAGGTTTCGCTGTAGACTTGAATTCGGAAGGCGCACGGTTCGAATATGAGCGGGGACACTATCTTGACAGGTTTTTGTAGCCTTTCTCAACCCTTCAACGCATATGCTGGGGTCATCCGGTTTCCTTCATTCACTAATCAGCCTACCATGGAGGACGATGTATGTAGTCTGAGATCCTGAGACCGTCGTAAGACAGGGCACAAAATATGCTTGATACACAAAGCACTGTAGTCGTGTACGCAGGTGAATTGTCACGTGACTAGCTTGGTAAATAAATATCTGGTTCTGTTACTCATAGTGTTTCTTTTTTGTAGAAATTTTACTGTTTTCTTTCTTTTTTTTCTGTTACGTTTACTCGTATGTATGCATCTGTGAGTAAGTGTGAGGGCAGCAGATCGCGTTCTTCTCCCGGGATGTGGCAGCTTTTTCGGGAAAATTTCGAAGCATCTAGTGGCTAGAATTTTAAGGGAGAAACCAAATAGAGAAATAAAAGCTTATTCAGGGAGCTAAAAAAAAAGGTATTGGGAGTGAAGGTACGAATTATGCTGAGAAGCGTTCAGGAAGAAGTGAACAGCGCCATGTCAGCTGTGGATGCCACACATATTGGCCAGAGGGCGGGGTGAATACCGTATCTTTTTGGTGTTCTGTTCGGTCTGCCTATAAATTAGGTAGGAAATTTGCAGAAACTTTACAGGAGGAGTGCGTACGTTAGATTTATTTACTCGGCCTTCGTTTGTTTGACGACTGAAATTGTTGAGTTTATACAGCCGTGATGATTCGTGAATCATGAAGTGCGAGGATGCGGAAGGCAGTAGTCGGGGCCTGTTTATGGTGCAGTTCCGGGATTTGGGTTTTGGGGTGGGCTGGGGTGGGGTGGAGGAAGGTCGCAGAGAACTAAGTCTGTTTATCCGGTCTCCTGGTTTTCGAAGGCGTGTACATTCGTGAACACTACTTATGTTGAAGTAGAATAGTAGAGGGACGTCTTTTAATGTGGCTTCCGCACCCCCTCGCGCAGGACTACACTCGCACTGTTTCGCGTGACAGCAGGTAGAACAGCGTTAGCCGCCGCTCCAGTTTGTCATGAGTCAGGGTCTACGTGTTTTGGTGTAATGGGCTGCAGTTAATATCAGGGTTTTGTTCGCCATATTTAGAAAATGTGCATATTGGCTGTTAAATTCTCTTGCTAGAAAAGGTACATGATCTCGTAATCAGAGGGGTGTTCAAAAACCGGTGTCCGAATGTGTGGTACATACCCGTGTAGATTTATGGTCTTGGGAAAAACAAATGTCCGGAATCTAGTTGCACTGGTAACACACCACACGCGACTTTTAACGTAGTGTAATGGCACTCTGTGGATTAACATGGAGATTTTCTTGTATTCTGAGAGTCTGCGTACCCACTGACATGAAACCGAGCTTTGTCGCTAAACAAAACGAGCAGTTCTCTCCAGCATACGAAGGTATCATCAGTTCGCAGAAGTCAGTTTTACTTCACAATCTGAGTCGTGAGTTTGTGTTATGTTATGCGGATGAAAATGCATCCATTTTGTTGCATTTCTTTGCAGTAATGCAGACACACCAGTCTACTATGTAATTCGCGCTGAAGTTTTCCTTGGAGATATCTCTAGTCTAGTACCCATTTTTTTTGTCAGTTTTCCTCAACACGTGATTTCCACATGTTTTCTTCCTGTCTGAAGCGTAACCTGTTGCTTGGGGCCTTTTTCACTTGTTTTTGGACTGTTTCGTATGTAGGACTGGCTCGTTTGCTGCATTCACGGTGGCACGTGTTGTAGGAACTGTACAGTATTTAGTGTATGCGTCGAGCAGAAATCCGCGTAGTGAACGTAGTTGAGTCACGGGGTCGGCCAGACTGATAATCAGCGTGGGAACGAGCCGGCGCTTTTGTTTGGAGTGTGATAAAGGATAAACAGATTGACGGGTTGTGACATGAGGCGATGGGACGGGACCGACGATTGCGGTCCTTTAAAGTGGCGGCGCTTTATTTATACAACGTCTTCACTTCGTATTTACGTGAATGAAGTAATGAGTAAGCCGTATGTATTCAGTATATTTTTGTGAGAACAATGAAGTTAAAACTTTCATAGAGGACAGCGATATCACTTTTTAGACGTGTTCGCAAAATTGCGAAAAGCGACTGTTTGCTTTTTCATGTCCGTCCGTACGTCCGCATGGAACAACTCGGCTCCCACTGGACGGATTTTCGTGAAGTTTGGTATCTTGGGTATTTTTCGAAAATTTGTCGAGAAAATTTTAAGTTTCACTAAAATCTGACAAGAATAACGGGTATTTTATGTGAAGAGCTATGTAATTTGTGATAAATACTTGGCCGAAGTGTTTTTATAATGAGAAATGTTTCAGGCAAAAGTTGTAGAAAAAATCAAAACATGCTGTGTGCAATAGCCCTTTTCCGAAGAATGTGCCGTTTACGAGATAATGTGTAAAAGTGTGGTAGAGCCGGATAGGCCACAGATGACAATATAATGTGGAACATGCTCTTTGCATGCTGGGTAACTAAGGCTACAAACACAGAGAATACGTAATACTTATTGCGTCTCCACAGCAACAATGGCTACGCGAACGCTCCTCAGTGTTAATTATACGTACAATGTACGTCTTTTTCGGTCGTGTCGGTGTTGTGGCTAGCACTCGTCCAGTCCCAAACTTGTCGGCATATTGGTTAGCACTCCTTTTCGCGGAACTGTCCTTGTAATGGTTGGCACTCCTTCTCTTCCCGAAAATGTCATTGTAATGGTTGGCACGCCTACTTTTCTACAGTTCGCAGGTTCGACCCGAAGACCCGTTATTCGAACTATTTTTTGAGTCCCCGCAATCCCTTTATACAGATGGGTGGATAGTGTCGTAAAACGGCCGTGACCTCACCCAAATATCTCGGCAGTCGATACAGCATAATAAAAGACCTATCACAAACGGAAAAGTGGGTTACATTGTCACAGACGACTTGCTAGTTTAATTTGCATTTTCGTGTGACTTTTGAAATGTCGATGACTGATCGAAGGTTGTTCTCAAGGATATTTGTATTGATGAGCTGTTAGAGAAGAGAACGTCTAGTGTTGTGCAATTAATTTTATATAAACACGACAAGAATAGTGAAGGAAAGTTTAGAATGAACAGGATTTGTAGTTAAGTTTCCAAATTAGGGAACTGTTGTTGAGACTTGGCAGCTGATGTGTATACACTGCAGGAGTATGGGCCAGGTGGTAAGTGCGAACGTAAATTTTGCAATGATTCAACTTCTGGATGAATGCTAGGGGTCGCAGAACACGTAAACTGCAGGCGTATGTTCAGTCCAACAAATCCTGAGCGTCCCTTGTCTTCATATAGTCCGTTATAACGTCATGAAAGGGACTGAATATTGTGTGTCGTTATAAACGATTGTTATTGTTGTCGAGGGCTACAGTGTTATGGTTAACAGTGACGAGTTAATTGGCACCACAGCAAATCTGACGTTATAGACGAATTATCGTATAAACCGATGTCGTTATAACCGGGTTCAACTGTAGTTAATATAACTAGAAAAGTTCGAATTTGCCCTCGTATCTCGTAGTCCAAGGCTGTAAGCAGATCTGTACAGTCGCGGGGGCAAATTTTCGTACTTTGTGCTTTCGCTCTGGAAACGTCTTCAGTTTAATTCTTGTATTTAGTTAAGGGGCGGGGAGCAGATGTTTGAGGTGTTGTCTGATGTAGTGTTGGGCTGGTGTTTTTATCGACGTACTATGCCTAAGCGTGTTTCGATTTCTGTAAATCAACTTAGGAAACGTCCGCAGAGCGTAACGCGCTGGCACGTTTGTCCCTGTGGTATTGTCCCGAGATGTTATATTTGCGAATACCTTCCAGAAAAGCACTGAGTGTATCAACACACACTTTTTAAGATTTCCCTGTATCTTAGCAACATATACAATCGATCATCATCGAATGATAGAGGGGAGATTTACAACCGATTAAACCTCGATACTTTTTTACACTCGATCATGCTCGGTACCCAATTTGATTCTTCTCAATCTCGTACCTCACAGAAAACGGCCTGTATCAGTGTATAGACACTGTATTATCGGCCTGGGCGCTAAGAAAGACGAATCTTGGCGAGAAATAGTAGACGGTAAGTGGGTTTTTATGTAAAATGTCTGCCATTTTTGTCCGATTGTAATCAAAATTGGGATTGTCGGCATATTTTACTAAGAATACGAAATATGTTCATGAAATTTTGGCGGGAATAGCGCTTATAAATGCGCACGGACAGACATCACGAAGGTAAGAAGAAAAGCAGTCTCTATACAGGCCTGGACAGGCCCTGACGGTTCCAGGACGTTGAGATTCCCAAATTTCAACACAGTCGGCACATGCAAGTGGTAAGGTTGTCAGTCCTACGGACCGGCCGCCTTTACCCCCAGGTAATACTCCTGGCATTCATTTCTGTTAAAGGCTGATGAGTTGATCCCAGGGCCACAATGCGGCCGGAAGGATTATGTCAATGAAAAATTCCATTGACATCATTGGGAATCGAACCCGCGACCTTCCGGCTTGTAGCGCAGTGCCTCAACCAACTGCGCCACACAGTACGAAGGTAATTGTCGCTTTTAGTTTGCGAACGCGCCTGAAAACGAAATACCCCAGTAATCAACAATGGTACTGGAACCTGAAGTTTTAACGTCGCTTGTGTCAAGACCGAGCGTCGGGCACGATATGCTGAGCCACGTCCCATCCGTGTCGGCCACTTCTAACATCATATCCGCCTTCAAAGTGGACATTTCATAAGAAATTTGTCTTGGTCCTTCTCACTGGCCCTTTACTTTATGGTTGTTAGGTACAGATACTTCGACCACTGTTTTATTTGTATGTATCTCTTCCATAATTTTAATACCCCTTGAAGCAGGCACAGAAATAGGAGGACAGAGTTATCTGCAGGCACTGTGTGCCAGAACACTTTCAGCCACGAAAAATCCATTGAGAACGTTACACCAGTATCCAGTGTAAAAGAGGACTTGACGCTTTGCGTATTGTAGGGCTAGTTAGTTGTAATAATGCGTAACTACTGTATACGTAGACGACTGGAAGTTAGGTGATATGATCACCGGGTGTGTATTGCTTTTGGTATGTCCGCATAGGATGCAAGCAGTGGTTCATCAGGTATGTTGCGTTGTAGATCTTCAGTGATGTATACGTTTGAGCAAGAGACTTTGTAACTAAGATTGTTGCAAAGTTTTAATGACGTAAGTGAAGTACGTCATTTAGAAAACAGACTCCCAGCCAACTTTGAATGTCTTTGTCAATTCTAAATTATACTTGGAACGTATGTGACTTCCTATCGAAATTGCGAGTTGTTGCGATAAAATGAAAAATGTAGCGTGTTATTTTAAGAGCTTGGCATGGAAAGATCTTACCAGGTCTGGGCAGCAGCGGGTAGTGTGTATATAGGACGCCAAATTGCATCCATATCACAGAAACAGGTTTTGATTTGAGGCAGTTTTTTAAATCAAAATGGATGGATGGATGGATGAGGTCTTTAGTATCGTATGGTGTGGGACTATCTAGGGGCATAACGAAACATACCGTTAATATAGTCCTCCTTGTAGCTCAGAATTTGAACGTACACGCGCTCGCATATCCGCGGCGAGTGCCAGGGGAAGTCGCTTCTGAAAAGTTTCGCAGGCGGCGGTTGGTGCATCACTTGTGCGTGAACGGCGCAGTTGCAGTGCTGTTCAGTACGAGGAACTTGGCAACTGAGCAAGAGGGCGACTGGCTGGGTTTGTTGATAAACAAGGCCGCGTGCGTCTTGAGAGGGCTGTGGCGCCGCCGAGTCTGCGATGGTTGTGATAGCTGGTTTAGCCCACTAGGAGGAAAGAAATGCGTCGATAACCGTCCACGGAACTTGAACACGACCCGTTCTGTGCAAGTGGTCGGTGTTATACCGTGCTCCAGAGATCCACGGATTGATTCCCGACGTTGATCTGTCTGAGTTGTCCTTTAGTGATTGTTATTTATTTAACTATGGGCCAGCGAACACCACTGGGAAGAGTTCTTGAGAAGCTTATAGTTCCTGAGCTGCACAAATATTAACACCGTTTTATGGAACCTGAAGGTTCTTTTCCGTGTTCACAGGGAACCGCCACTGGTCTGTATCCTGTGCCAGATGAAGCCAGTCCACACCCTCGCGTCTTCTGTCTTGTTACATTTTAATTTTATTCTCCCATCTGTGCTTAAGGTTGAAGCAGGTTTTTTCTTTTTTTTTTCGCACCAAAACCCTTTATGCCGTTCTGTAGATGCTACATTCCCAGTCCATCTGATTCTCCTTGATTCGAACACCCTAATAATATGCAGTCATGAAACTGCTTTATGTAATTTTTGTTAGTTCGTCCCCTGCAGAGGTTATGTAGTTTAACATGAGACAGCAGTTACGCAGTATGCATCATTATTTTGGAATGTGCCTGGTCTGATTTCGGAAACCATGAAAACTCGAGAATAGTCGGTACCCATCCCGAGATACGAACCGGATACGTCCCTCAGGAAATTCGTATATGTACGAATACAAAGGTATGGCTGTCCGTGTTTTAACGCCATGAAGTTGCGTGGGAGAGTGGATGTGCTTCTTCGCATGAACCAAACGCTGCTGTCACGTCTTGTTAAGGAAGACCAGGGTAAGGGTATGTCCGATATAGGTGTACTTGTTGGGAATGTACGTTTCTGCTACCTACCTTTGGAACGCAACACCGTCCCCCCAAATTAGGTCCTTGATGCATTAGGCTACCGAGTCCTGTAGGCTTTTGAGACCGAGTCGATATGTACTTCGTTCTGTAATCTGTTACGTAATCTGAAGCTTGCACGGCGACTGAATTTAGCAAAGCATGTCTGTTCTGTTACCAGTTCCCTGATAACGAGCGCAGAGGTGGTTCTTGAAACACTGGTTTACTCATCGTTCAGCCAACTGACGCGGCTTAATCCCTAGAATGTGATTTTGGCGTGTATATGTGTAACCTGGTGTGTAAAGTTAGCGTTGTGATTGTTCAGGTTGTCCTGGAAATTCGCATCCATCGCTCTCTCCAGTGTAAGGTTTACTGCTTAGACTGCATGACATAGATTTTTAATAAAACCACTCTGGGTACGTTCCTAAGCGAGTTTATTTCACTTACCTGCAATACATTTTTGGATTCATTTTAATATTATCTTTCCGTGTCGTCGGTCTAGCTGGTTGACGTGACTGGCCAACGAACACTACTACCGGCTTTGATTCGTGGGTCGCATTTTGTTTCATTTATATCCAGACCAAAGATGACCTTTGTGTTTAGGTCAAGAAGACGCCAACCATACGTCTGCTGAGTTGTCCACAAGACTAGAAAATGGAGAACAGAATTTGTAAATAAAATTGATTAATATTAATGAGAAGTCAGCTTATAAGAAGGTAGAAGTACTAACAAGACTTTGGTTTATAGATTTAGGTAGATATTTGGGCAAAGTTAAGTGTAAGTGGTTTCGTAAGGTAAATGTTAACAAACAATAAGCCTGTATGTGTATTTAATAGAAAGGGTGCTGCCACTGTGGCATCCGTAGGCTAACTTGATTGATGTCATCACGTGTGTTTTCATTAATAAACGTACCGATTTGGCAGGAGAATCGGTGCAGCCTGGAGCTAATATGAACACAGTGCGGAAGAGAAATCCCCGCCTCGGCTCGAACCCTGATTTTCTTATATTGCAGCCCGTAGGTTAGTCTCTGTACGGCCTGAATTACCCAGCTGGAGAATTTGGTTTGCTGTAACGTAACTGCTGGAATTTCGCACTTGTTTCCGAATCACAGAAATGTTATGTTGTGGAATCTCGCGGCTGTTAACACGCCCAAAACGAGAAATTGAAGGGTGACTGCATCGGTTGTCATTTCCGGCCGAAGACGGGTTGAGAAATTTATTGTAAATTGTTTCATCTGTTAGAAGAGATGAATGTAGTGGCATTGGGGTTTCTGGTATGTTGTGTATTGTGTTATGTAGCAGATTCGTAGAGTGAGGATTTTATATATTGGTGTGTTTACTCAATTAGGGGTGCACAAATTCCGGGCCCAGGTCGCCCGGGCGACTTAATTTGCGGGTCTTCAGTATGGAACCTGCCTTGTGTCACCCTTTTGGCGCCTAGAGTTTTGAAGTTAGGCCTAGGTAAAGGTAAGGGTGAAGTTCTCCTTGTACACGCCATGAAGGCGTAGTGGGGAGTAGAGGTATACCTCCATTTACACTTAACATGGGCGCTAGATAGAGGTGTATGGTCAGCGTCATTCCCTGGCCGCTTTACCCCCGGGAAAGGACTCCGGTTCCCATTGAATAGGAGGGTGAGTGGGCCCCATAGCCGACCTGGACGCTTTGGAGAAGGGGAAAATCTCTTCCTCATGCCGGGATTGGAACCTCGAACCGTCGAACTCGTAGCGTAGCTATACTGACTACGCTACTCTGGCTACAAAGGTGGCGCCTAGATTTTTGGAAGCTATATTACCTTGCATCCATTGAGAGGGTGACTTTGACGAATTCATATTACTGTGTGATAAAACTGACATATACGGATTTTTATAATATCCCTGCATTAGTCTTTGCCGCATGGTCATTGTGCAGCCTGTTATGAATGGAGACGCATTCCGTTGAAGATCCGTACATCGCGGTTGTCGGTGTATCAGAGCAAACCTGCCAAATGGGCTGCGTACGAAGCTATCATGAGACGCTCCGATTGAAACAAAGTTTAAGGGGGCTTTGTATTACAAGCAGTTTGTCGCAATTTTCTGTGATAGAATTCTAGTTCAGGAGATTAGACAGCTTTTCCTCGGGGGGGGGGGGGGGGGGTGCGCGCATTGGATTCCCATTCAGCATATCATTTTTAAGGCTAAGTGCAGTATGTTGTGTTTCAAGTGACATGAATAAGTCTCTATAATTTAAAAATAAAGCATCAAGTTAATGCTGTAATACGTAGAAACATTTCCAGTATCGATTAGAGAATGTTTTTCTACCTCTAATGATGTTTGCCAGACCGTAGGCTTATATTACATTATAACATTACGACTGAGGCATGAAAATGTTGGACAGCTCTGACTAGAGGTCTGTAAGTAAGGTTTTGCTGTGTAGTTTTTGATATTGTTATAAAGTTCTTAAAATGCTTCTACATTTGCTAGTGTGTATGTGTAGTTTCTCGTGTCTGTCTAATGAAAGCATATGAATTGCCGCGCAGTCCTTTCTCGGCTGTGTTTTTCCATTGCGCGTGTTACTTTCTAAACAAAGCCTGAGCTGGCTGGAAAAAGTGTTACAAACTTGTTTGCTTGCAGTTTGAGGTTATTGATAAGAGATTGGCAGAAAGCTGTTCACGTCAACATAATTGTGATCTCGTTATTGCGGCTGTGTAGATAATTGCTATTGCTTGAAATTGGAGTCTTTTTTGTTACCAGTTAATGATCTTTAAGGGATGGCTGTGGTGGTATAACGTTGAGTATTTACGTGAAGCCCTTTCTTTCTAATATTTTAAGTTCCGGATTTCTCGTAAAAGTAATAATAGGACGCTTTTAAAAAGACACCTGAAGTGTAGACAACCCAACGCACAAAGTTGTAGGAGAAGTTGCCGCGCTATCAGGATCCAGGTTTGTAACAGTGAATCAGATGTTTAGCTGAGCGTAAAATACAGTTATTTCTGTGTCTGAATATGAGCGTGCTGTGTTGTGGTGTAAGAAGGGTGGAAGTAATGCTTGCACGCGGTTTTAAGTTAAGCTAAGCTGGTTCGTTCCAGTTCGTTTTGAATGTAAGTGACAAATGGACTTACTAGTGATTAGGATATTGCTTCTGCACATAATAACGCTTATAGGGTAGTAGTCAGCCTGTGTTAAGGTGTTTTATGGAAATAACGGTTATATTTCGTGCATAATCTAACAGTGTGAAGTCGCCCTCCCACACCCACACCGCCCATACGGACCCTGCGTATTGGATTGTGCATATAATACGATTTTTAGCGAAGTATGAATTGCATTTAATGCAGGCCTGTCAAACTCAAAACAGGTGGGTGGCCAAATCCGATATCCAACTCGACATCTTGTGCTGCAACAATAATATCACATACCGTCTTCATTGTTCATTTGCAAAATTGTCATTGTAATGTACTGTTTGTATTCAGTTTTGCAGGGTATTTTGGGTGTGTTATGCAATAAAATAGTACGAACAGTAAACCTTTATAAATATCAAAACGTGAGAGGTCCCTCATGTTGAAGCTGTGCGGGCCGCGTGTTTGACAGGCCTGATTTAATGATAACACGGTTTGCCGCCGTCAGTAGTTTAGGTAACTGCTGAGGTGTGTATTAATTATACGCATATTATTATTATTATTATTATTATTATTGTGGCGAGGTGACAGAGTGGAGAAGAATATGTAACGAGGAGTTGTATTACTCACCAAATATTATTCGGGTGATCAAATTACGAATATTGAGATGGGCGGCGAATGTAGCACGTATGAGGGAGAGGAGAGGTGCATACAGAGTTTTGGTGGGGAAACCCGAGGGAAGTAGACCATTCGGAAGACATAGGCGTAGTTGGGAGGATAATATTAAAGTGGATCTGCAGGAAGTGGGATGGTGGGCGTGGACAGGATTGATCTGGCTTAGTATAGGGATAAGTGGCGGGACGATGTGAATGCGGTAATGAACGTCGTTTCAAAAATTGCGGGGATCTTGAGCTGAGGAACGCAGGAAGGACTGCGCTGCATGGGTTTATTATTATTATTATTATTATTATTCGTGATTTTATTCTACGCTACGTGCGTTAAGCCTTTAAAGCCTAGCGGTAACTTTACATACCACCAGGTTTAACATTAAAAAATTCTACGTGGTGCCCACATTGAGTTTATGTGTTTTGTACGGCTCTCAGAACAAACAGCAACTTTTGCCTTATAAAACATTAAGAGACTGGTTTTTTATAACCGAAGTGGAGAGTGTTTACAGCGCGGTACGCACTGAGTCCTTATATAAAACAGATATGCTCCGTCTTTAAAGGGTTAAAGCAGTTTCACTTACGCCTGTAAAATGGGTGTTACTGCGCCGATTTTAACGGAATCCACGTTACTTTTTTTGAAAATTTGTACCGAATTTTATCCACAAAGTGTGTAGAAAATACGGGCAAAATTTCGTACGGCCGTAAGTAAAGAATCGCTTCCACTGCGCCAATTTAAACAAAACTCCCCCCTCGAATTCTACCCAGATGAGTCAAGAAATATTGAAAGTACGTGCACGCCGTTCAGTAAAGTGTGACTTTCACACCCGATGTTGGCGACACTCACGCTGGCGCAACTCGTAAAGATCTCCAACCGAATTGCATGAAAATACTATAGACGGTTTGGTTGCTAATACTAGATCGCAGGCGGACGGACAGACGGCCATGGTCTCCACATACGGCGTCTTTTTTTTACTTCGTAAATAATGTGTAATAACTAAATACTTTAACGAATTGTTAGGAAGATTGGTGAAGGCCAAGCGTGACATTAGAAAGTGCAATATAGAAGAAAGTGTATAAGGAACTGTCGAGAGACATGCAGTGTACCCTAACAAAAAGCAACTCTTCACGGAACAATGAGAAGACAAACCCATATTGTGAAGTATTTTGTGGCTGTTAACGGCGCTTCAGGAAGTGACATTAAAATGTGTAGAAACGTACTGGCATTGAGAACGCCGGAGCGCACACGAACTTCTGCATTGTGTGACTGCCATATGCTGTGTACACAAAGTAAACTGGTGTTAGGCGCTTTTCGCATCGCAAAGTTGCGAAAAGCGCCTATTAGCGTCTTCATATCTTGTCCGTCCGCATGGAACAACTCGGCTCCCACTGGCATGAAGGCCTATGTACATTTATGATAATATCTCTCTGAATTCTTCTTAGAACGAGAAATGTTTCAGACAAAAGTTGTAGAGAAAATCAAAACATACATTTTATTATGCTCAATGCATTTTTTTTAAATCGTGCCATTATAAGATAATGTGGGAACAACTGGTAGAGAGCCAGACAGGCTGCAGATGACAGTATGATACGGCGCGTGGGCTTTGCATACTTGATAACTAAGGCAAAAGGCACACACTCGGAATATGTAATACTTATTGCTTTTCCACGGCAACAGTGATTACGCGAAGGCGCCTCAGTTTACGTTGCACGCACATTGGCTGTCTTGTGTTTAAACTGGCTGGTGGTGTGGTCATTGTATTCTGTACGAATTACAGCATCATGACACACAGACTGAAAACTGCTGCATGGATACGGCCATCCGCAGTGCACAGAAGGTACACTGTTGTTTTAAATCAGGCTGTAATTTAGTTCGGAGTTGAAATATGGGATAAGGACTGATGTGTCTGCTGTAAGCGTAAATTATGGGTGGACACCCCTAATATAGATTTTTTTTTAAAAGTGCGTCATCCGCCTTATTGATTCATTGTCTGTGGCTGTCACGACTCATTCTCGCGCGCGCGCGCGCGCGTGTGTGTGTCCGCGTCCGCGATTACTGATATCGGAACATGCTATTGGGCTCGCCTGTTTGTTCAAATATGTACGTACAACTTGTCCCAGTACTTACAAAAGTGTGCCGTGTAAATACCAGTTGTCAGTGGGTTGGGATGTGACGTCATGTTAGTAGCGTTTAGCCCTTCTTTCCTTTATTCGTAGTGCCTTCCTCAGCATTGCGTTGTTGCGAGTGTGTGCATATGTCTGACGTCGTCAAAAAATTGCGTTGTGGTTGTTTGAGGCTGTTAGGGTATCCCATTGCGTGCAGCACGTGATGAGATGCGTGTGGCATGCAGCACACATGGAGAGAAATCAACGCAAATATTTAGTCTGAAAACATGAAAGAAGAAGACCTGGCCTTGGCTGAGTGGAACTATTAGCCCTTTAAAGACGAAGCAAATCTCTTTTATATAAGGACTCAGTGCGTACCGCGCTGTAAACACTCTCCACTTCGGTTATAAAAACCAGTCTCTTAATGTTTTATAAGGCAAAAGTTGCTCTTTGTTCTGAGATCCGTACAAAACACATAAACGCAATGTGGGCACCACGTAGAATTTTTTAATGTTAAACCTGGTCTTAAGTAGAGTTACCGCTAGGCTTTAAAAGGTTAAAATGAGCCTGGAATGGATGTACGAAGTTCTATCAGAAATCAAAGGCAAGACTTTAATAGAGGAAACTTAACAGTACACAATGAAGGTGTCAGTGAACGTGTCACTGGTACGCCATTTTTCAGCGTAAGTCTCCTTTGCGGGTGAAGCACTTGTCACAGCGTGTAATAAGTTTGTCCATTGTGGACTAAGAACGTATGTCCCTGTTGCGTCATCCGTGTGTTGGTAGCACGTTTGACGACCTCACTGCGGGTGAAACGATGTCCTGACAGTTGCTTCTTCAAGGCGCGAAACGTGAAAATCGCTTGCTGCCAAATACGGAGTGTGCGTTTCCTAACGGAAATTTTGGTAGCAGTGCCGAGTCAGCTGTGCCGTCGGCGGTCGGGTATTCGTGTCGCTAAGAAGACGTCGACACTTTCCGTTCCCACAAAAAGCGCATAAGTTCTAGGACTTTCAAGCCATACCAATATTCCGAGTGGGTCTCACATTGAAACTGCCGCAGTTGTGCTCTTTCAGGGCTTGTGCCTCGGATGGCATGACCTTGAACACAGGAGCCCCCTGTCATCGTGAACCGTTTGAAATTTCAACGAGTTCTGCGTCTCGAGTAATAGGACTTACCAAATTTCATGAAAATCCGTCCAGTTGGAGCCAAGTTTTTTAATGCGGATGGACAGACATTACAAAGCTAATAGTCGGTTTTCGAAATTTTGCGAACGGTCCTAAAATTATGTAGGTATATAAATAGACGGATAGGTAGAATGAGGTATACAGGTTGAATGATGGCTCCGGTATTTGTTTGGGATGCGCTATGAAATTCTTACCTCACACACAGTCATTAGTGTCTCTGATCTCGTTTTGTTGCTGTTACCGGACAGATTTCTCTATTCGTATTCTTCTCACATTCGTGCTGTATGCACATTTCCATCTCTGCTTTGATCGGTGCAACATTGAACGTGTACGAAACAGGAAGTTGATAACATGCAGCAGAAAATCGCACGGGTCTAAATTGAGGGCAATAGAACTGGAGGCACACGCTGGTAATGTCCACGCGTAATTGACTTTTGGAGCAGTCTGTGTTCTCCCCTGACGCATGGGGAGTGTTTCGTGACACTTGAATGCACCACGAAGTGTGCGGGGCCCGGAGCAACCAGATCCCCCCACCGTGTCATAACCAAAAGAGCGGAACAGTCTTCGGAAGACGCCTACTCCACACATGTCAAGAGAAAGTGTTTTCTTAACATGGGCGACTCGGTTTCACTGCACGCAATTTGAGTTAGATCAACGCCGTGCGTCTTGCGTATTAGGGGAAGTTCCTGCGTTGAATTCCGTTGTTAAATTGGTAGCAAGATTGTAGAATTGTATGTGGTGTAAACTTTATAGGCGCGTTCGCTGTGAGAGTCGTATAGGTAAACCTTGCCGAATTGAATGATTAAGGCTACGTACGATGAAGTGTTACTAATCAAACACTAAGTCACTCGCAGCTATTCTCTGTAAGCTGAAATTTAATCAAATTTTCGAAAAGCCGCATGTTGGCCTATAGGTCTCTGAGTGAATCAGTAAGGAGTGGTAAGGATTGTTTGTCCACTGTTTTCCCTGCTCACAAACTAAAAGAAAATTAGACGAAAGAAGTGAATTAAACCCATTCTGAACGCAAGACCTCGGTTGTTTGCGACATGGGACGGCGGCTGTGGTAGGAACACCATTGTTGATTGTTTAATATAGGAGTTCGGAAATGTTCTCATTGGCTCGTCGGTTTAACCTTTAAAGCCTAGTGGTTACTATATGTACCACCAGGTTTAACATTAGAAAATTTTACATTCTGCCCAAAGAGCGTATTTATGTGTTTTGTATGAGTTTATGAAAAACGGCGGCTTTTGGCCTATACAACACTGATTGTTTTTATAATGGAGATGAAAAGTGTTTACTGCGAGGTACGGACTAGATCTGTAAATAAATGCGATTACGTTTCGTCCTGAAAGGATGTATTATCCCTAGGATTGTTAAGACTTGACGAAAGTAATGTGTTGTTTGTAAGCTGTGTTTCATTCCTGTATGCAATTTGTGTGGGAACGGTTTTTTTTTGGCTTCCGTAAATACTTCGATAGAAACAATCCGGATGCACTCATGAACAGTCATGTAGATCTTCGTCTAAGGTGGCTGTTAAGATGTCCGCTATAGACTGCAATTGAAGTGGCTCGCCAGTTTCTCATAAAATTCTCCTGTCACAGGTTTCGTGAAAACCCCTTTAGCCCTTCTCGAGGTAGTGCGTACAGATAAACGGACACTGGCATTGTATTGGGCGCTCCTCAGGCATGCAAAGGCGCCTACAATGGAATTGAGTGCCCCCCCCCTCCCCGAATTATACTAGATTTGGGGCATGTTTGTATCCACTGCTCTTAATCACACATAGGCCCTTAGCAGCAGCATTGTGTGACACATAATTTGAATATGAAAATGAACTCCCCTTGCACACCACGAAGGCGTATGAGGGTGTGGAGTTTGGCTTCACGGATTTCTAACTTCAGCACTAGATGGGAGTGAGTGGTGAGGTTCATATTTCTTTCGCCTTAAACTCCCCTGGGATGGAGCCCCTAGTACCCATTCAGTGGGAAGCTGGTTGGGCTGGAGCAGATCTTGGACGATTGGAGAGACTCTTACACCAGCCGGGAATCGAACCACGATTCCTCGGTCGCCTAGTATGTAGCGTAGTCATTATACAGTCTACGTCGTCCCGGGATTTTAGTCGCTACAGCGTAACGGAAGTAACCACTTACGAGACAGGCGTGAATGGACAGTGTCCAGTTCTGTGATCGAAGCAGTAAAACTTCCATAATAATGACTTAACATACGTATGTGCCGTTGTTTATAGACTAGAGATGTTGGGTGGGTGACTGAATGGAATAACATGTTGGTATTAGGAGCTTAGATGACTGGATGCGTAGATTAGATAACGTACGTACGCACTGTAGTGTGTGATGGATGGATGGATGGATGGATGGGTTGGTGTTTGAATATCTTCTAAACGGACCTGTTGCATTCCTTTATTTGTTTTGCTTAGAGAACGTGTAACTTCTCAGAAAGTTAGGACCTTGCGTCTATAAATAGTACAGAATTGAAGTTGTGTAACGGAACACCTAGCAGCAAGCCAAGAAGTTATGTATTATCAACGTGATTACAAAGTGACGTGGATTGTCTGCAGAAGTCTCACACTCCGCTGCACATCGAGAGGAAGTACAATCTCTGGGAACGATACCCAGCCTCCTGACATTGGATTTGGTTGGCCGGTCTCTCCGTCCATTTGTTTTGTATACGACACAAACAGAATTGGTTATCTTGTTAACAAAGTGAAGTGTTTCTTACGTCGATCGATGACACGTTCAGGCGCTGTTGTTCCCGTCTCAGCAGTTGGTAGACGCCGTATTGGTATTATTCATTGAAACTGGAAAATACAAAGGTAGAGCGTTTTAATTCAGCTGTGTAGGGCTCCGACAGTGTATGACTCACTGACATAATCTTTTTCGGACTTGGTACATAGTATAATTTTTAACGAAGCATTACGTTTCCTTCTTAAGGCAGTGAAAACACCTAATGTGGTGGGCCCCTTACGTAAAGCTGTTCTCTGTCACAGACGACGGACGAAGTCGGAAAAAGAAGGTTGCTAAGGTGGGGTGGTTTATGCTTTGTACAAAGTGTAATGGAAACCCGTCGGTTGTTTCCAAGATGCAGTCGTCTTAAGTAATGGGCTCGAAACGACGTGCTTGATCGTCGTTGCATGGCATGCCTTACATGAAAACATCGTTTACTTCATGAGCTAAACAGGTATTTCATCGTAACAGTTTCAGGTTTTGTGATAACTGATATTTTAGGGAAGTGGGTACAGGAGTCTTGCGCCGGCGTACGGTAGCGTTGTAGATTCGCGCCGGCTACTGTAGGCAGCGTTGAGCCCCCCCGCCTCCCTATCGCCACCGCCGCTGCTTTGCACGTGGGTATTCAGGATGGAGGAGAAGCTACGTGAAGATCTGCAAGGATATAATGAGGTTCCGAAAGACCTTGATTCGAGGCGACTGCGCGATGCACCTCTTGGTTTCTGTGTTTTAATGTTTGTGTGTGTGTTCACTGACACCACGCTATTGGAGACGGAGTTTGACACAGCATACGCCGTCAGTGGTACGTGGTCATAGAATGCAGCATGTTGTATTCTGTAATATTCTGTTGATTTGGAAACAGCGAAACATCCATTAGCATATCGGGAGGTTTTCGGAAAATCGTTTGAAAAGTGGAAGTTTTGAGGTTTGGGAAAATTGCGTAATGGGTAACTTCTATTAACCTTTTAAAGCCTAGCGGTAACTTTACATACCACCAGGTTCTACATTCAAGAATTATGCATGGTACCCACATTGCGTTTATGTGTTTTGTACGGATCTCAGAACAAACAGCAACTTTTGCCGTATAAAACATTAAGAGACTGGTTTTTATAACCGAAGTAGAGAGTGTTTACAGCGCGGTACGCACTGAATTCGTATATAAAACAGATTACCTTTCGTCTTTAAAGGGTTAATCTGATGAAGGTGAGCAAGTCTAGAAGGATGATTGTTGGTGTACGTTGCACGCTTGGGAGAGTAGAAATGCTGCAGTCGAAGTGTTGGTCGGAGAACCTGAAGGAAAGGTACCGCTTGTCAGTAACACAAATAGATGGGAGGATAATATTGAAACGGATGTTAGTAGTTATAGGGTGTGAGAATGTGGACTGGATTAAAATGGCTTAGAGTAGGAACCGATAGAGGGGCTGAGACTTCTGTGGACTGGTTTCGATTGTCAGTTGACAGGGAGCGTTGGTGCGTTGTTGTGGTTTGATGCTCGTAAAATGCGAGTAGTTCTGATTGGCTGAACAGGTATTGGCTTTCAAGAAGGAGTCTGCTGCATGAAGTTACTGAGTTAGGGACGGGTTATGTATGCGCCTGTGTTAATAGAACTTTGAGAAGAAACAGTGAATGAATAATTATGCTACTTTGTGGACCCTTTCTGTACATAATTTTCACGAATAGAGATTTCCACAATCGTCAGGCTAATTTAATCCAGTGGCGGATCCAGGAAATTGTTCTGGGGTTGGGCGCGTGTTTAATGAAGTAGAAATGGGATTTGTGTTAGGAAAAGTAGAATCACTGTGCCAGTGCTTTATTCTGCTTTTATAATTAGGTACACATAAATGATTCGGGGGGGGGGTCCGGTGCACCCCCCCCGTGGGTCTTCCCCCCCCCCCCCCCCATTTTACCATATAGTTTTGCATGGTCTTTCTTGTAATGACTGACCGACGTATAAATATGCCTGATACAGAGTTTTTAGCCATGTAACGATTTATGCTGATACCAGACATAACATGTCTAGCGCGAATGGTTTCACAGTTAATTATCGCCGTTTAACAGGAAGCGTAGGTAAATTGTGAGTGGTCATCATGGTGGTGTTATCTGTGGTATGGAATTAACGATCTGGCTATTGGTTGCGTGAAAAATCACAAATCTGTTAAATAGATGTATACTAAAAATTCCGTCAGACAGCCAACAACTGGTATATATGTATTTATTTGTGTATAAAACATATATACCACTTGTTGGCTATCTGACGGAATTTTTAGTATATATCTATTTAATACTGACCAACTGGGACAATGATTACCAAAATCAAAAATCTGTTGTTTGATATGTTATATGCCACCCCCCCCCCCCCATCTCTTTAGCTTACAAAGGAAAGGGAAGGAACCCTTTCTTAGGACAAGACATCCAGTTGTGTTGCGTAAATAATTAGATGAACAACGTGCCTGATTATGGCTTTTATGTAATCCGAAACATGTAGCGCGAACGACAGTAAAACATTGCCGAAACCATAGTTTTGATTGACGGTCCGTCAGTATTCATCTGTTAGAGAAACATACGTTACAACGGAAGCCTTCTTTGTTGGGTACAATTAACGGAAGCTGCTGAATGCGACGACGGGAAGTGTAATCCAAAATGAAGGAAAGGTAGCCTCCCTGAGTGTTTATTAGGCGTTCTTTACAATGTAAGAAATGTAAGAAAATGATTACCTGATGCAGAGACTTGTCCATCCGTCTGTGATTTCGTATCAGCAACTAAACCCTCATATTTTCATTGTAGTCGGTATAGGAGTTTTTTTTTGTGGTAACTTGTAGAGGAGGCCCGAGTTCCGTGAAAGTTGGCTGTCACCGTTACACCTAAGAATGTAAATGAATTTGTGTCCGTACTTCCCACATTTCTTGGCCGACGAGAGTGAAGCTAGGTACATACGGTCTCGATGTAACGCCGTTGAGCAGATGTTCCATGAAAATTGGTGTAGTGAAGACATACTCTGCTTAAGGGCGTAAATAAATCTTGCTCGCATTTCCTGTATTTTTCTTCCAGTTCAGATAAAATTCGGTACAGAAAATGTTTTTAAAAGTGTTCTAAGTGACGTGGGACTCGTGAGGGTCGGCGCAGTGAGTAATATACTTTAGGTGACGTATGTAAATTTCTGTCGGTACTTCCCACATTTATTGTCCGATGTCGGTGAAAGTCGCTGTAAGAGATTTGCAAATATTGCTGTTCAGAATTTGTGAGTGTGTAGAACTATTCCTCGCTCGCTGCCCCGGCTATGCCTATTTAATCGCAGGGCTTTGTGGGAGAAAGAGTTAATAAATATTTTATGTCGTATCACAGCGTTATTGTTGGTGAATTTTTAACCATTCAAGGCCTATTCCTAACTACGTACGCTGCTTGCAGTAAGTCATGAAAGTGAATTCTGATACATAGCGTATTTGTGTGTTTCGTGTGATCCTTACAGTAAACAAGAATATTTTGCTAAACAGCTTTAGCTGGCGCGCACTGCACGTGATGGAACGGAAGGTGCCAAGTATAGACAAAATTTTGTTCTCTTAATTGCCTCGTAATAAGAAGCAGTACAGGTCGGCGAGTTATTGTTGGGACAAGTTGTTTCAGTCGTTTTGTCCGCCCCCCCCCCCCCCCAATATAACTGAAAACACGAGGCACGTTACTCGACTCTGTTCAAAATAAGTGCGGTATTTTCTGTCGACTCAGCGCCGCTTAGCAGAACCGCAGTGAAATGACAATGAACCGGCTGGAATTCTGGCGGAACGATATTTCTCGCTTCCGGTCATTTTACGGCCGTGTGGGGAGTGTTAGGTACGTTACGTAGCGAAGTCCAACGTGTGTACGCGTATTGTGGGGAAGAGGTGCTTCGGCTGTTTTCGGCGGAAGCCGAACCCGTTTTAGAGGCCCGCTTATTAAATAAACTGCTGAAGGACAACATGTAGGAGACTAGTGAAAATTTGTATATAGATTGCTTGGTAAACTGTAATGTAATATGACTTATATTGTAATAGACAATAAGAAGATATGTGCACGATGTCTGCGCACGCTGTGAAGACATACAGAGGGCGTAGAGTTATAGCACTACTAATTGTTACCCTCGGCAGGAGATGGAGGTGTGTTGGCAACTTCACGACGCTGCGGCTCACCCCCGGTACCTGTTGGAAGCTTGGTGGGTACCAGAGACGGTTTGGACGTTTTGGAGACGAAAATCTATTTTCCCCTGCCGGTATTTGAACCCCTGATCGTCCAGCTCGTAACCTAGTCACTGAACCAATTACGCTATACCGACTCCGGGTGAGAATAATTAATCGTTAATGTGAAAGGGGTTGTACATCTTTAACAGATCGCTCTTTTAAAGAAATGGAACTGAAATAAGATATGTGACTCGAAATGAGGCAGAACCGTCTGTTTGGCGTGGGATACCGCAATATGAATTAAACTGCTAACTTTGTATTTTAACGGAACTATGAATTCTCATTTGAAAGAAAATACATATTGATAGTTATAACAGTGATTGCTTATTTAACAGATGGCTGAGGCACCGTTTACGCAGAATCAATTGTGTTAATAGTGTCAGCAACTGAACCTAGCATTCATTGAATTTATTTTCACATACTAAGTCGTAAAACCATTTGGGAGCTTGTTCTGTTCAATTTCGTGTTTAAGCATTCGTTCAAGCTTACGCCGGCGACCGGTAATTCAGTTCACTGAGATTCATTTTCGTTCCTTTCGGTTCGGTGTGGAGTGCACTGTCATTTAACCGGTTGTTTTGTTGTGGAGGCTGGTTGTGTTCTGTGTGACGCAGGAATGGAGTTTTTATATATAATTTGGATGAACGCCAATATTTAAAGGGTTCAACTGAATTCAGTGAAAACTGTTTGTAGGCAATGTATTTGGCACAATGGTTGTTTTTTCTAAGTGTTACACATAACGGCGTTATTTGCGTGTGTGATGGATGAGTGAATAAACAGTCACATTTGACAAAATCATGTCCACTAAGCACAGTGTTTACCACAGATCCGACTGGACCTGCATGGGATCGAACCCGGCCTTCCGTGGTGAGAGGCCAGCGACTATGCGCTTGGGCAATGGCAGGGCCGTCGAGAGCGGGTTGGGGTCCCGGTGGAAAAATTTAAGGAAGCAAATTAGAGAGTATCTTACACAAGAAGGCCGCTGGCCGCACAAGCCGTCGGCAGTAACAAGACAGTCCTTAATTGTACGTGTATCTGGTGCTACCGAGAAAGACGAAAAAGTATGCAACTTTCGGACCGCCGGGTCCCGGTAATTTGTGCCACCTTCCTCGCCTCTGGTCGGCCCTGGGTCATGGCACTTTAAATGTACTAAACGCACAGGATATGCTTTGTGGTTCGCAAACTGGTTAGTATTTGGGACTCCGAAAGGAGAGGTGAGCGACAGTTCACTAAAAGCGACTAGCAAGACTTAGCAGACCAGCTGGCATTTAAACGTCGGGTTACTGCATTAAATATCATTCGGCAGGTGCACGCTCGTCAAATTAATTTATTAAAGCGCACGGCAGTGTTGCATGTATTCTCATCAGCCCCACAGTAGCATTTCGGCGTCGTATTGCGTGGGTCCTGGCCCTGGAGACTGGCTGACCTGACTCATTGCTTTTCCAGTGACTTTCCATAGTCTTACCGAGCTGGTGGCGGCATACTAACTGAAACAGGTGACGACCGCTTCCTCCTACTCCCCTTCCAATTCATTATTTATTACATCAAAGTCAATCGATCAAAACGCTTGGATAACATATGACTAACAAATTGAGACTCCGTGTCTCCTGCTTATCGGAAGAATGTTCTCGTCCTCTGATAGCCCACCGTCGTTCTCCCTCCGTTTGGGCTTTACGCGGAAGTTTACACTAGTAAATACGTCCGGGATCTAATTTTGCCACGCATATTACAACCATACAGTGTGAGCACGATCTGGCAACTCTGTGTAATCCAGCAGTGTTTTCTCCTTCGAAACAGCAGATTGATTCTTCAGGCTGCGAAAACAGAGCTGTCTGACTCGTACCGCCGGTTCTGCATCCGTTGGTCCCGTCATTAAATAAACGAAGAATGAACGAACAAATAGGTGACCCTAAAATATGTACGGAAGACGGGCCACATTAAACGCTTTTCTAAGTAATGGTTTTTCCTTTCTTTATAAAACGATCTGTTTAACCTTTTAAAGCCTAGCGGTAACTTTACATACCACCAGGTTCAACATTAAAAAATTCTACGTGGTGCCCACATTGCGTTTATGTGTTTTGTACGGATCTCAGAACAAACAGTAACTTTTGCCTTATAAAACATTAAGAGACTGGTTTTTATAACCAAAGTGGAGAGTGTTTACAGCGCGGTACGCATTGAGTCCTTATATAAAACAGATACGCTTCGTCTTTAAAGGGTTAAACCGTTAAGGCGTTCGTACGACGTGAAATTGAACTGGCCATCGTTGAGTCTGTCGGTTCCGGTTGCAAGGGACCTTGCGCAAGCCTTTGCTCCATGACACAGGACTGTCGCACGGGAATATCCTTGCTGTCTTATGTTAATATTATCACGAGGCACTCCTAGTCCAACGTTGATACGGGAAGTGGACTTACTGAGTAAGAAGTTTCGAATATTACGTCGTTACCAATCAGTGTACAAGTTGTAGGTGAGATCTGGTTTACAACACGAGCGGCATAACAGCTTACATGCTCCCTGGAGATAAGATCCGTGGGTGCGGTTAGTGGTTTGGGCGCCCGTTTTTCTGTGCGAGAGTCTGTGTGTTCTGCCTGATGCCTTCCAGCAAGCGCTGAGGTAGGATGTTAAATGTCCTCAGTTTAATCGTCCTCAAACATGCTGCCCTTCGTGACTATAAACTGTGACGTTGGGAGAGCGTCATGAAACACAACAAAAGCGCGGTAGCGGTGCTTGTTTCTTCATTCAGTTATTGGTTTGAAAACCTACTCTCTTGGAGCGTGCTGAATTTGTTACGTTGTAGGTAGAGGTGAAGAGGCGTTTTTGCGCTTTTTTGTTATGAATGAACTAAATGCCTATTTGTTTTGTGTCGTGTGTGTGTTAACTGGTGCTCTTCCTCCCGCGTCAGACATCCTGCTGCGCTCGGGAGGGATTTTGGGTGCCAACGATGCTGTCTGGCTATTCATAATAAGTTCTTAAATGTTTGTTGATGATCGCAAAGTACAAAGTGATTTCCTGTTGAAGAACCGAACCCCCGATTGTGTGGAGGTGTGACTTTTCATTAAGTGTATTTCTGCAGTGAAAATCAGGTACAAGATATAAAAGAAAATTAGACTGCGATATATTTTATACAGTGCGTTTCTTTTATTGCCTTGATCACTACATCTTTTAGGGGATATTCCGGTGGATTCAGGATTTGTGTGCGGTAAAGCTGCTGTGCTTGGTTAGAGGATGAGTGACCGTGTAATTATGCATAGTATGGCCTGTGTTATGAAGTAGAGTAATAAGGAAATAATGCACTATCGAATGTTCCAGCGATAGAGTACTTTGAATTCGCCGTCTTCCTACCGATTCGTACGTTGGCCAACGCCTTTAACCCTTTAAACACGAGGCGTATCTGTTTTATATAAGGACTCAGTGCGTACCGCGCTGTAAACACTCTCCACTTTGGTTATAAAAACCAGTCTCTTAATGTTTTATAAGGCAAAAGTTGCTGTTTGTTCTGAGATTCGTACAAAACACATAAACGCAATGTGGGCACCACGTAGAATTTTTTAATGTTAAACCTGGTGGTACGTAAAGTTACCGCTAGGCTTTAAAAGGTTAAAGGGCTTGAGGGCCTTTGCTCTAAGCACGATAGGCAGCTGCATGCAATTGAATGTGTATAGGTGCGGCAAGTTTGTTTGTTGGCAAGCAAACCTTGAGCGTTTTTCAGTCGCTTCCTCAAAGACGAGGGACAGTAACACAAAGGTGATTTCATGCTTGTAGGACGTGTCGGAACTTTTTATCGCATTTTGTCGTTGGTTTGAGTGCCAGCTGACGTTGCGTTTCTATATGCGTTTTACTACGATTTAGCAACCTTTCGCTACGTAGCTGTTGATGAGGATTCGCCCTCAAGCTTGGCGCGTGGAACATTTATGGACCGCCTCCCGGTGCGACCCTCTCACCGGAGATACACTGGATGCTTCCAGCGACAAGCAGGGCTGTCCACATCTGCAAAGTTTCGTGTCCAACTGATGTTAAAGCTCTAGTGATATTGCTCTTTCTGGGTGAAATATATGCTATACTCCTTTCGCAGTTCATGCATGTTACATGTAACAATTGTAGCATTATGCTCCTTAAGCTTTGAAGACTGAAATTAATCTTAATAGTAACTATAAATCAGCCGATCCCAGTGGCCGCGCGGTCCGAGGCGTGGGTCTGCGGCCGTGCGCTTGCTAGGACTGCGGTTTTGAATCTCGCCGGGGGCATGGGTGTGTCTGTCTTTTGAGTGTTGTGTGTGTTGTCAGTTAGAGGTCTCTGCGATGGGCTGATCACTTGCCCAGAGAAGTCCTACCGAGTGTGGTGTGTGTGTGTGAGCGTGATCGAGGAACCTGACAGAGGAGGCCTAGCCCTCCTAGGGTTGTCGCGCCATGAGAAGAAAAATTAAAACGCAGTTCCTGCCTCACAGTAAACACATTCCACTTCCATAACAAAGATAAGTAGATACAGATTTTTATGCTTTCGCAGCAGGTAGTGCTCAGGTGTCAGTGTTCTGCATTCTGATACCGTGTAGGTTCGTTGGTCGAAGAACGTGTTGTCACCATCTTCAGAGTAATGAAATTACGTTCAAGAAGTTGCTGGATGCTGGACCAGTGTGCTTTTAAAATATTAACCTTTTCATAATATAGCTGAGATATGGGCACAGGAGCTTAGATTTATTTGTTGTCTTATAAGATCAGTGAAAGAACGGTATGTCGCCTTCTCTCAACAGTTGTAATGCTGTTTGTTTCGTGTGCAAGGTATTAAATATAGCCAGTTAGCATGGGGATGTAGCAGAAGGAAAGGTTCCTGGGTTATGGTTAAAGGGACACAAATGTTACAGTTGGTTTAATGTTTCGTTTTTGCAAAATAAACCGTTGAAATGCGGATATCTTTGGAGGTAAATGTGAATTGGGCGAAAAGCTGTCCACTAAATATTGTTTGCTGCTATTACAGTATACACCCTCCCTCGCCAAACGCGATGGTTACGTTCTTGAAAACTGCCACGGTTGATGAATACAGGGATATGTGGGTATATGGGTGTTAGTTTCCCACGGTCAGTATTTCATTCATTAATCAGTACCTAAACTGTACGTACGTATGTGTCCCGTATTGCGCGTATAAATGTAACAAAAACAACGTGAGGTCAACACGTTAAATGTAATAAAATACACATTTTTACTAATAACGTGGAATTTTACTACGGAAATTTTTTGGAAAAAAAAGAGGAAAGTAGGTGGTTCGCGTTCTCCTTCGTAGGCCCTCTGTATGTCTTTCTTAGGACCTAATAGGTCATCCAGCCCTACCATTAATTAAATCTGTCAGTTCCATTGCCATGGCTGTTCTTTTTGTGACGCAAGAGCCAAAATTGGGCAAAGGCTGCTTGTATTTTAGGTTTTTGCAACACCTGCATTGACACACACACACACACACACACACACACACACACACACACGCGCGCGCGCGCGCGCGCGGTAGGAATCCTCTGAACGAGTGATCAGCCCGTCGATTAGGTCGCTGCCTACACAACACACGACATCCACAAGAAACGAACATCCGTGCCGTCTGCGAGATTCGAACCCGCGGTCCCAGCAATCAGGCGGCCGCAGATCTACGCCATAGACCGCACGGTAACCGGTTCGGCTGACATGGCCATTGGGCTCTTGATACTGGAGAGAATAATTTTCCTCGAGCTTTGTTCATCTGCTTTATCGAATTTTCATTGTCACATACTGTTCTTACGGTTGACTCGTCAACACCAACCGACGTTCCCACGGAAGCACAAGATCCACCACACGCAAGCCGATCTGAAACATGAACTTCTTTTCCAAGCTCGTTACAGCTGCCACTTCTTTCCTTACGCTTAGGGGCCATGGGTTAACATATACATATCACAGTTATCAATCATTTCTGCGCTAATAGCGAATGAATAGCATAAAAGATGGGCTGAACTTAAAACACAGAGACAGGGAGATGCGCGAATGCATATTGTGAATATAATTGAACTGTTTAATGACAAGCGAGTAGTAACACGCTCCGCTGGGAGAGGGGCCAGGCGCTTCAAAACCGCGTATACGTGAAACCGCGTTTGGCAAGGGAAGGGTGTCATAATTAACCTTTTAAAGCCTAGCGGTAACTTTACGTACCACCAGGTTTAACATCAAAAAATTCTACGTGGTGCCCACATTGCGTTTATGTGTTTTGTACGGATCTCAGAACAAACAGCAACGTTTGCCTTATAAAACATTAAGAGACTGGTTTTTATAACCGAAGTGGAGAGTGTTTACAGCGCGGTACGCACTGAGTCCTTATATAAAACAGATACGCGTCGTCTCTAAAGGGTTAAGCGTAGTACGTATGATGAAATGTAATATAGGTATGCACAGTGTAACTTCACTGTGTATCTTGGACAGCGTACCAAGCAGAGAACACCCAAAGATGTTACGACATTCGATCTTTCTTGCCAGTATGTACGATATTTACATCTCTTAAAGCGATATTAATTTGGAAGAGGTTGTGGGTGCAGTTCAGATTGCATATTACGATCGTTTTAAATTACATGAATATGAATTTTTCGTTTCAGCTACTGTGTGTTGTAATTTTAACATTCAAGGATATACCTTTATATCGTTGAAGCACTCAAAATATTCCATCTGTAGTTTACGTTACGAGTAAATTATGCCCGACATGTTTGGAACATATGGGTCATTATCATGGGCTTGAAACATAACACCTGTTGAGGTTACAACATTTCGGGGGATACGATAATTGACATACTAAGTTTGAAACGTGGGGCACCTAATGTAATGTAAATTAGAGTGTATTGTGTTCTGTGATGGTATATTTTGAGTGCGTACACATTGTAGTGTTGGCAGCCATTTCCCGGCCGAAGAACAGCATTGTGCCCGTATTGTATAAGGTCTGACAAAAGAAATAATCAGCAGTCGCGAAATGTAGGCAATCAGCCAAACATTAAACATATTATAGACGTAGCCTGCCCAGCTTTTGCTGTGGTGCGGGCAGTTTAGGCAAAATTTTGTTAGCATGCGGGCAACGTGGAATTCACAATACAGCATACGTACAATTATAGGTCTATGTATAATTTTATCTGTGTGTTTTACGCCATGTGCAACAAAAAGTTCAAATAATAATAGGAAATATTTATAAGAATGCAGTTCACAACATAGGCTAGGGTGTAGCTATTTGTAGCACACTTTTACAAAACGAATTGGTAATGTGTGTCTTAATATATAAGCAGCTCGTAAGTTTTCAATATTACTTCGGCGTTCTGTCTCGGCTTTGAAAGGGAAAAGGGTTCAAAGACGTTTTTTATTTTCAAATGTTTGCGCGGGCAATGTAGTGCTGTGTTGAACAGGCCTGTTACAGACTTTTGTAAGTGATGTGGCATTTTGTGTTTGTCATTTGGCTCCTTCATTGGAGACAGTCCTCTGTGGCCAGGTTCAGAATTGAACTAGGCATGTAACTGGCTGTGTGGTGGATGGTCTTCAGAGTTGACAGCCACTTAACTAGTCAGACACAGTCCGAAGAGTCATCGTCTTGTTGACAAAATTCCGTCATCGAATCGTAGCCTGAACCACTTGAGTCCAATCCACACGTTCACATCTCGTTTCTGAACGATCCATTGTAAAATTATGCATCCGTTTGTATTGCACATAGTTTCTTTTTAATTTGACTTTTGGCCCCCCCCCCCCCCCCGACGACATAGGTTTGTATTAAAATTGTAGTTATGAGTAGGTCTGAATGATTTTAATTTTTTGTAGTTCTAAGTTGGCAGCAGGAAAGTGGAAAGTGTAAGTGATTAGTTACAGTTGAACGGAAGTTTGAGCCCAGTTTATTAGTGAAACAAGCATGATGGATGATTTTATTGGATTTTGAAAAGATACAGACGAACTGTGAAATGAACTGGGTGAATACGAAATCTTATAAATACGATTAATAGAACAGGGCACAAGGCAACAAGGAAAGTGACAGAAACTGTATAGAGAAGGTAAGGACGTTAGTGGTTATGTTAAAAAATTGAAAATGATGTGGGGTTTATAAGACTTGTAGGGATGTCCCAGTACTGGTGGTTGTGGGTGGTAGATTGAGGAACTGGTTATTAGGCGCGTTCACATAATCGCAAGAAGTGCCTGTTAGCTTCGTTGTGCCCGTCGGTCTGTCCGCATGTATCAGCGCAACTCCTACTGGACGGATTTTAGTGAAATTTGATATTTGGGGGACTGCTGAAAATCTTTCGAGAAACTACAGATTTGGTTAAAATTGGGCAGAAATATCGGAGCTCTTTGGGTGAGGAAGATCTTACGACGTTTTATTCGTGCAGGTAATATTGAATCACCGAAGTGCCCGCGTCAAGAGAAATGGTATCAGGCTGTTAGGATAGCCGAGGAGGTATGAATATTACCCGAACGCGGCACCGTGTAACGTTATGGGTACGTTTTGTATCTTGTTAGGTAATACTGTTTGTAAAAGTAGGAGTGAATGCTGCGTAAGGCAAAAGACGTGGTGATACGGGACGCGGTCTTCTGTACGATTTGACTCGGCAAATAAATAGTTGTGATCTGATTTGCGTGGGTTCCCAGACATGTCCGTCTGAGCGTGGCCTCAGCAGCTGCCAATACCTGAATTTCGTAATCCCTTCACGTAGGCCTACAGTTAGTCACGGCAGACCTTAAAATAGATTGCCGTGTCCGAGGATGAACTGCTATTGCGCCGCTTAGTCGGGCGGTTCATGCTGCTTCCGGACCTTCTTTCTCCGTCACGCTCTCTCTCTCTCTCTGTGTAGATGAGGCGCGCAGCTCAATCTGTTGTAAAGTTCTCAGAACATCTGCTCTGTAGCACGCAAACATCCCAAGGAAAGACGTCAGCGAAACCGGACATAAACAGCGCCCGGAGAGCGGGATGATTAGCACAGATGCAGTATGGCCCTTTCTGTCAGTCATCAGGGCAGGAAGGTTTGGGATAGTACAGGAAATTCTTACCAGGCTGCACAGTGTCACATCGTACAAAACAATTCTTTATTTGAATTGCTGGTACCCTAGTTCCTGTTGGTCTGTAATCAGCTAATTGCATCAAGCGTTGGTAGTTGTTTAGATGGCCAATAAATTCCGTACTTTACGGAATCCGGTTCTTGGTAACCGTATTTAAGGAATTCTGGCTATACACCTCTTCCGAGACAGTTGAACCAAGCCCTAAACTTCTCGTTATATTTAACGTCCATTTAATATAGCAGGATTCCATCCACAAAGTACTCGTCATTTTGCATGACAACCTTCAGCGCGATTCTCACGAACCTTACGGTCCACCTACGTCAGTCCCATGATTGCGTTACCACGTAAGCAGGCGAATACTGGTATATCCACCGGCTAGACTACAGAAACATGTTGATCTACTCGCATGTGACTTAGCGCACTTTATCCGACCAGGCTTGTTAAACCTGTGCCTGAAGCTGGAGACTTCGTGGAATTAATTCTTCTGTATCAGCAGTAATCCCTCACCTTGTCTACGCTGTTTGTCTGACCGTCTCATCCGTTAATATTCGTTTCGTAGTCCTTACCTTTTCTACCTACTCACAGTAGGTGTCTAGGTTGTTTATTTTCACTTGATAACACTCAGACACACACCACAGTTGGTAGGACTGCTCTGGACGAGGGATCGGCCGGTCGCAGAGACGTCTACCTGACAACACACTCACAAGAGACAAACATCCATGCCCTCGGTGGGATTCGAACCCACGATCCCAGCAAACGCTCGGCCGCATACCTACGCCATAGACTGTGGGGCCACTGGGATCGGCTCCTTTAATATTACCAAACCAAAATTTAATGAAATTGTAAAAAAATAGTGAAGTCAGAATAGCACAACACACGTTCAGTATGTTTATATATTGTGCCTTATTACACACGACATTTTTTGGTCTAAAAGACCGTCTCCATGTGTGTTTTATATCAGTAGATGCCTTTGGTATAAGGTAACTGCATGCTAGTCTTTTAGACCAAAACATATCGTGTGTAATAAGGGACAATATATAAGTAAATATGTTGAACGTCTGTTGTCCTATTCCGACTTCATTATTTTTTACAGTTTTGTTGATAGTGATTGTGCAACGGGATGGATCGTATTAAAATCAAAATTCATTAGCATGTTTCGTATCTTACGTGCTGCAGGTCCTGTCCGTGTCATCCATCTCGATTTAATGAGTCGGGTGATGTTGAGTCAAGGGTACAAATGAAATGAATGATGATGACTAGAGGCAGCCGGGATAGCTCAGTGTGTAGCGTGACCAATCTAGGGGATGGATGACGGAGGAACTCGGATTCGATTCCCGGAAAAGCAAGATACTTTTATCCGTAACATTCGGATTGTTCTCGTCATCCACCAAGCCAGCTGTTCAGTGGATAACAAGAAGTCCCTGTCCCTGGCGCTAAAGCAGCTGGCGCGCGAACGTGACCACACGCCGTCGTCTAGTGTATAGGTTAAGGTTAAGAATGCATGTAGGTGTTCCTTCAGTTTCCCATATGCCGGTACGACATGCTGCTAATGTAAGCGTAAGGACAGCTTCAGCCGTGCCGTTTGTAGAGCAGTGAATTCGGAACTCTAGGCTAGCGCGGTTTGTTAATTGTTCCATTCAGGAATTTACGTGATGACTAATGCCAGGATGAGTATCAGCCAGGCAGTTGGTTTTCAATCTTGCTAGTTCTCATGGATGAGGTCCATTACTCTGTATCCAGAATAAATAAATTAGGGCACAGAGAATCCTTTAGGAATTTTTCAAGTCTGCAATTTCGGCGGATCGGGGTGGTGTATACTGTCAGCGGACAACAAAAACACACGAGACTGCGGATGAACGGAGGGTTGCCGTAGAGCGGAAGACATCATTGCTGCGTAGCGACATGATACGGGGCGACATGCAGTTCTTCAGTCCGGTGATAAAAAAAAGTCTGTACTTCCCTGCGCGAAGCGAGATTCGAATTAGCGATTCTAGCATTCGAGTGGTACAAGACCTTATATACAGGTATATATGGCCCCGGTGATCTGCTGTGTGTTGCACTTGGAAAATGTGACATGCGTAATTACTGTAAGGTGTTGTTTTTATTGTAGTTTGTAGCGGCGGGGAGGGGGTGTTGATGGCCCTGCGCTTTACCATTCACAGTGGAGGGACAAATTTTATGAGCTTGTTTTACAAGCACTTTAGGGATCCTTTATTTGTGGGGTAGGCTGCGGGAGAAGCTAGCCGCAGGTTAAGAATTTGAACACCCCAACCTTGTGAATGTACCCTACTGACATGTGAGAGTGATTGAAACGTATATTGGGCCTTGTTTAAGGAGATGGTTTTATGACTTCCTCAAAACCGCTCCCCCATACTTAGAAAAATTTCTGAATGCTTCGAAATCTGTATGTACGGCCATGCTTACACACAAAAGAGATGGGTTTGGGTCATTGCCCAATAAGTATAGGGTGTTCAAGCTGAAGGATAACTTTGTTAACTAGCGTAGTTAGAAATCAGGTTTTCTGGGATTTGACGCCGTGTCCTTTCTCACAGCTGACTTGCGGGCAATTGAGAGCCGGATTAGCTCGCTCGTGATGATGACTAGGCTGCGAACTGGGCCACTGCGGAATCGGGGGTCGCTTGCTGACTGGATCTCTCGCTTAGTCTCTCTGTGTAGTTAATACCGGGGGTAGAGTGGCTGGAGCCTGAAGCGGAACTGTACTTCCCTTTCCGCATGTATCTTTGCAGCATGTTGCTTAATTAAGCACAGGTGCGACTATGTAATGCGTAGCAGTAGAACCCGAAGTATCATAAAGGTTCATGATTCAGAGCTACTTAAAAGGAAGTGTGGCTCGGAGTGCTGCTGAATATTATCACGCTGTGAAGGATTGCTCTGTTGCTTACCAGCGATTTGGCATGTAATTAACAGTTGCAGAAGACCGAAACATACCCAGTTGTAACCACCTCACCATCAGGCGTAGTGTTTTTAGTCTTTTTTCGCTAATGTTGTTTATATTTGCTTATCTTTAACTTTTGTTTCACGTACTCGTACTCAGCTAAATTGGTTGTAGGGACAATTTTGTGATTTTTCTTTGTATACTGTAAATACTGCCAATATCGGCTTTGAAATAAATACTAAAAACAGTTGCAGTTTTGTTATGGAGTCTCATATTAACTCTGCTATTGGCTGTTGACTAGCCAGGTTTTTTTCACGTCCGGGACGAGTAAGTAAAATGCCCCCCCCCCCCCAAGACAGGGAACTTAAAACAATTATTTATTGAATTTCCTTTTGTTGGGCTCAGTATTGTAAAATTTGTCTGTGTTAACCCAAGGCGGGTTGCTGTGTGTACCGTGTGTCTCTCGGACACTTAAGTCATGTCGGGAATGGTATTGTATTACTGTCAGCATCTTTGTTTATCGTGCCGTGCCCACAGGGGCTTTGTTGCTTTGGTCGACTCTTTACGATACAGTACAGTGCATGCGACACATTTTGCATATTACGCTGCAAATTTTAATGTCATCTGCTCTCCCGAAGGGAATCACTTATAATCACTTCCGGCCATGTTATAATTCGAACACGAAGTATAAGGACTGCGTAAGAAAAATAAGGACTTTTTATTACACGTAACAAGTACAGTCGAACCCGGTTATAAAGGCATTGGTTCATACGACATCTTGCCTATACCGTCAGATAGTCTGTGGTACCAATTAATTCGTCACCGTTAACCATAACATACTCCTCGGTTATAACGACACTCGTTTATAACGGCAAAATATTCGGTCCTTTTCATGACGTTAAAACCGAGTTCAACTGTACGTAATTGGGTACGTCGCTGAGACGAGGAAAAATTACAGAGCACGCCTAACAGTGAAGAACTTTTGAGGCACGGCGGTGTATGTCAGGATTACTGTCCTTTGAGATACGACGCCATTACGTATGGCACTTAGATGTTGACGTTTCGGAAGATTTAAGCGCCTCCCTGTTAACGGTCTGACGTCATATAGTGCAGTAGATGTTAGCTGCGTTTCTGAGCGAGCAACTTGATTTGTCACTTCTGACGTTTGTCTACTCTTTAAGATGGAAGCAGCATATGCTGTAACGATTGGCTGTACCATACAACATGGTGTCATCCCATAAGACCGTAATGTTATAAATTCTTTCTGCCCTTTAAGAAAAAGCGCATCGCCGTTTCAAAGATCATTCGTTAGTAATGCTGTAAAGGCAAATCTCAAACAGAGAAAATAACTGATTTCAGGCTTCTGCGATGTTGGTGAGACATACGCTTTTCTGGGGTGTTACGCGTCGTCAAATGGTAATCCTTTAGCGACATTTGGGGACAGCGTATCGCGGCCCCATCTCCAATGGTCAGGAAGTCCCAGAAGAAAAGGACTTCTTGACCCTTGAAAATGGGGCCGACACGTCTCGAAACGTCGGTAAAGGATTACCATACGACGCTGCGTAATGCCCCAGAAGAGCGCTGACTCAGAGAAAATAGCTGCTTGCAGAATTATTGGATGATAAATCGGGTGGCGCATGCCGTTACCCAAATAGTTCATGTGATCTGCATTTCATAAGTTTACAAACAGTTGCGTAAAAGTGCAGGTACTCGCGTAAAAGTGCAGGTACTCGCGTAAAAGGACTGTTAAGCGGCCATAACTGTAGTCGGAATGTCGTTTGTGGCCAGTGTTTTGGATTAGCAGTTGCGAGCATCAATTTGTCTGGTATCCTTTTTACTTTCTTTCTTTCTTTTTCTTTCTTTCTTTCTTTCTTTCTTTCTTTCTTTCGTTCCTTCGTTCTTTCTTTCTTTCCTTCCTTCTTTCTTCCTTCCTTTCCTTCCTTCTTTCTTTCTTCCTTTCTTTCTTTCTTTCTTTCTTTCTTTCTTTCTTTCTTTCTTTCTTTCTTTCTTTCTTTCTTTCTTTCTTTCTTTCTTTCTACTTGGTCACAATAGGTATCGAGGGGTTTTGTAATTTCGTTTGATCACAGTCAAGAACACACCACAGTCGGTGGGACTTCTCTGGATGAGGGATCAGCCCGACGCATAGACCTCTACCGGACAACACAAACGCTCGCAAGAGACAAACATCCATGTCGCCGGCCCCGGCTGGATTCGAACCCACGCTCCCAGCAAGGGCTGGGCCGAGGCCCACGCCTTAGACCGCGCGGCCACTGGGATAGGCGTATCATGTATCTTTGTGCCTTGTGTCCTGCAACTCTGTTGCCAAGTGTTCGAAGGGGCATTTGCTCGATGCCACAACTCTGTCGTCATGACTCTGTCGTTAGGCCTTCATTGTTGGCATCCTGTTGTGCTGTGTATTGGAATTCCAATTGAAAAATAGTAGGAGTTTTCCTGCCAGCGCAACATTTATTGTATTTTAGTAGTTGTATGAAAGTCACAATATGTATTGTGTTTTAATTAGCGAAACGAATTACATGACATGTTTCCACCTGTGTAGGTCGTCCTCAGGTGGGGTTTTATTCTAAAACGTAGGAAGGTATGAGTGGTGGTGAATGCTGAGTTGTTTGTATATTGTAGCTTTTGTCCTTTCTGGCACTTTTGTTCTTGTAATTATTGGTGATATTTTTATTGTTAGAATTCCCCGGCGTTTTTTTATTTACGGTTTTTTTGGTGTTACGTTGTAGATTTTCTGCTTACGTTTTTCTGCTTCATGTTATTTGTTGTTGCGGTGTGGTATTTTGATCTTGTTGCCTGTTGAGTGGTTGTCATTTCTTGTCGTACGGGATGAGCGTGTCCTCAGGCTGTCGCTGGGTAAGGATGGATGAGGTTGGCATTAAAGGCATTTAGTTAAGCGCTCTGTCCTCTGCGTTTACATTCCATGACCTCTAGTGTTTCCCTGTTACTTCCAGGGCACAGGTTCTGTTGCGTCTGGGTATGTTATTGTCAGTGTCCAACCAGGGAAAACCCGGAATTTCTTCTAGTTTGTTCCACAGCCCTATATTATAACGGTAAATTGTTTCTTTGCTTTGAAGAGTGTCATTTTCATGTTGCTGGTGGCGGGAATTCGTAACACTTCCCTCAGTGGAGGGTTTCCGATAATTTCTTGAGTGGGCTTGCATAGTATTTACAAGACATGGACTGAGAAGCGAGCGTGATTGTCATTAGCCTAGTGGCTTGCTTCTAAACCCCACAGTTTTAGTTCGGAGTAACTGGGGCGATGCTTGCAGGGATAATTTTGAACTATGAATCAGAGTAAGGATTGGTTTGGGGCAGTGTCCTGGAATCACCTTGGAGGCGAGGTTAAGAGAAATGTCATTAGTGGACAGACTTCCGTGCAGGCTGCCCAGATGATGTGTCGAGCTATCACTAGGTAGAATGCCGGCATGGCTGAGACGCTATATTGACTGGGCTGCAGGTTACACATACAGTGTTCGATCCTCGTGGGGCAGACAGTTTTTCCCCCCGAAGTGTCCGTACCGCTAGACGGGAGTATTGGTGGGCCCGGTAGCAGTAGGGTACTCAGTGCCTCGCAATTACCCTTCCGCTAGACCTTTCCTCCGGGGCAGGATCGCCTCTGCCTGATAGCCAGTCCGGTCGCTGTAGGGACGGTGGACATTTTTGCTTCTGCCTGGAATAGAACCTTGTTACCTCTGCGGTCGTCCAGTTCTTGGCCTAATCGCTATACTGTCGGAATTATCTCAGCTCCTGTTTTCAGGCCTTAAAAAAAAAAGAAGCCGAGATGTTTTGAATTAAGTATATAAATACCGAATCTACGGACCGCGCGAAATATGGCGGGGGTTGGCGAGTGATTGAAACTGGCCATGTGGAATGTGTGTGTTGACGTTTTGTAAATGGAACCCGGGTAGCTCAGTCGACGTAGTGACTAGGCTGCCATGACCGAGGAACGCGCACTGTCAGATTCGTTTACATTCTGTTTTTCTGTCTGTGTTGACAGTGGGAAGTGTAGTTCAAAATAGAAGATGATTTTTTTTTCAAGTGGGGAGAACTAGTTCGCGTGTGGTCATCATGACGGGGGACTGGAGGGTTTCCATGGCAGTGTGTTTACTGACAACGGTATTGAAGTGGCCGTGGTCTGTAGCTTGTGGAGGACGGATGAACAGACTGCCTATGATGTTCTGGGGTCCGATCTATTCACAGGTGTGGGCGAGTGGAGGTAAATGGCCTCGTAGTCCTCACTCGTTGAGCAGCGAACGTGTTAATAGACACAATGAAAGCGTGATGCACGTTGCTAAAATAGTAAAGACGATTTTATTGCCTCTCTCGCCACGCCTCTCAAGACTGGAATGTGTCTTGGAAAGTACTGACTTTTGAGTGACATCTGATATTCTCAAGGCGGTGACTACACAGGTGCGTGTCTTTTTGCATGTGACGCCGTGTAGTGTGGTAATATTTGCCGACGTTGCAGAGGAACCTGGCCTCTTCATCGTAGAACACATAATCGTGTGTTCTTCTGTGG
Source organism: Coptotermes formosanus (assembly GCA_013340265.1). NCBI lineage: Eukaryota > Metazoa > Arthropoda > Insecta > Blattodea > Rhinotermitidae > Coptotermes > Coptotermes formosanus. Next base: position 2,543,528 of record BLKM01012990.1, read on the forward strand.
TGGAGGGCCCCGCAGCGGATGTTGCGGATGCACCGTAGCCAAGAGGCTTATTGTGCAGCCCTGTAGGAAGGTGATTAGTTTTGTCGTTTTTTCCTTTGTGATGGAGCATGGGGGAATGAAGTTGACAGGGGAAGACCGAAGGACACGGGGAAAAAATGTCCCATTGTCACTTTGTCCACCAGAAATCCCACATGGACTGACCCGGGATCGAACCCGCGCCTCCGCGGTGAGAGGCCGGCTACTAACCGCCTGAGCCATGGCACGGCTTAATCGCGTTGTTTATTAGGGTCATATGTGGTGGACGTTACCTTTATTTAATTGGCGCTAATTTTGAAATTACCGCGGTTATGTTTTTTGTGGTTGCGTGAAGTTTTGTTTTGGTTTTCGTTCACCGACCGTCTTTATAGTCTACACATTACGGCTGTTTATAGACTTCGCAGGCACACTTGCTCAGCCGGACGATAGCAGTCAGTAAAGAAACTAACTTCCTGTAGTATGGAACACTGCTCTTGCCAGGCTTATGAATGAGATCGGCGCTTTTCAGGTATATTACGCAGCGTCGAGTGGTAATGCTTTACCGACGTTTCGGGACATCCTATGGGTTCCATCAATTGATGCAAACGATACGTTGTCCCGAAACGTCTGCAAATGATTACCACTCGACGTTGCGTAATATCCCAAAAGAGCGCAGGGGTCGTAATAGCGGCAGTAGCCTCAAATCACGGAAGCGTAACGAATTCCTTAGGTGAAGGTGAGGGTGGAGGTATAGATCCACTCAGTGGTCGCTTGACCTGGGGGAAGGAATTCATATGTGCAGTGGATGGGAGGCGGGGTGGGTCCCAGAGCCTGTCTGGACGTTTAAGAGAAGATCTCTTGCCTGTGCCGGGATTCGAACCCTGGACCGTTCATTCCGTAGCCAGTCGCTATACCGAAAACGCAATTGCGGCGCCGGCCGTATTTTATGAACGTGATGTTTCATTATTGTGTGCAGTGTGTGTCCTTATAAGAGTATAACCGTGGGTAACTGCCCGCCTTCAGTGGAACCCTGAGGCACGTAATTGTACGTATTCACACGATATTGCCACTGGCCACTGTTATTAAGCTGTAGGAAGCCAGTCCCGTACTATCACTCGCTGTTGTGTTAATCTTACCATTATTGTAAGATTGTTCTCCCAAATGAACGCAGGTTTCCCATTTGGTTTTTTCCGTTTGGGAGTTTCTGCAAAAAAAAAAAGTGCATGTCTTTTGAAACCCATACGTGCTACATGTCTCGCACATGTTCACTGATTTGTTGTATACCCGTGTTGTGTGAAGTGTGAAATTGTTGAAAGTCGCCACATCGAAGGCGGTTTAAGACGTTCTGGGCCCAGTGCAAGAGTAAACATAGGCTTCCTGCCTACACGCAGACCAGAAGTAACTTTGCAGGTGAGAGGAGCGTAGGTACAAAATACGTTAAACACAACATTTGGAATACAACGAACGTGTTTGGCCCCCGCCCCCCGCGAAACAGGCCGTGCATCATGTAAGTTCTCGTGGGATATTTATTTGGCATTGAATGGTAAGATTGTGAAGTTATGGAAATGTAGACGGGATCGATCGTGGACTTTGCTTGTGGAAAATCGCGAAAAATTGGGGTACCTTTTTTCGTGTATGAGATCTGAATATGAAGAAGTTTTTATCTGTACACAGGAAATTCCGGTGAAATTATCGTGTCGTTATGTAACCGTATAGTCTTTGTGCGACGTTTAATTGACGTAGATGTGTTAGAATTTGAATTAGTGCTAAGCAGAAGCGCCAGAGGCCTCTCTTTAGGTCATCAGTACTGTGGCGGAAGTTCGTTTCGTTCTTGAGGTGAATAATATATGTCTCCTGAAGATTCGGCGTAATGCTTCCGTTTTTGACGCTGAAGGGCGGTGGGCGGTGTTGACCTGCAGAAAGGGAATTGAGCAGAAGGGTTAGATTTTTATAGAAGAGTTGCTTTATTGATCTGTGGGCAGGGAAGCTATTCAATTACTCCCCACCTTTATTTCTTTCCTGGGAAGATAAAGCGCAGGGGATGCGCCGGCGCGGAATCGCCAGTGCAGTATAAATGACAATTGAGGTAGAACCCGTTCGTTTTCTGGATGACGCTACTGTCCATGTATCGCATGTTCTAACAGTAGCCCGCTTGCTCTTTGTGTGTTCAGCGACAGCCAGCGCTCACGGATTAATAAGTACCAGAAGATGGCGCTTGTGTGGCCATCGCATCGACATTTTTTAACTGACTTGCCAAAGACGACAGGATTTTTCACATTATTTTCAATAAGGTACTCAGTTTCAAAGCAGACAATTAAAATACAGGATCCTTCACATTGTATTCAAGAATATACGCAATTTCAAAGCAGGCAATAGAAGTATATGTACGCGTTGTATTGCAGTTGGTACGTCATATTATGGGCACGTAAACACGCAGGTGTGGGTTATGTAGCACTTGTAGCTGGTAGTGATTCATTTTTAATATTATCTTTTCTAAGATGAGCGATGCGTTTACGAAAACCGGGAGGAGAGCAGTGGGGAGGTCAGTGCGTGGGCGGGAGAATATTACGTAAATGTATCTTAGATAGGGTGTGAACTGGATACAGCTGGCTCAGGATAGGATCCTGTGGCTACCGTTTGTGTCCATGATAATGAACATCCGGTTCACAAAAGGCGGTTGTTACTGACATTGTACTCTGAAACATTTCTTCCCGTCACGGTACTGTTCTATTTATTGTTCATTTAACTAGGTTGTTCTTAGCCATTTCTGTGTTGATGTGCCCAGTTCGTTTCTTTCTGAGGCATGTTCCTCCCGCCAACGACTTCCAACATTATTTATTTATTTTATTTATTTATGGCTTGTTTAACAGCACTGCAAGTAGGTCGGGCTGTGTAGTGTCGAATGGAAGGATATTAACAGTGAACTGGAGTAGGATGTGGAACTGCAGAAATTGTAGCCTACTTCAGGCACTACTACCATACCTAACCTCCGAATCCTGATTCGGAGGTTAGGTATGGCGGAAGGGTACACAGTGCGGCACCGTACCGTTACGCTAGATGTGATCTCCGAATTAGGATTCGCCCCTGACAACTGCGGTATTTTCCTAGAGGAGTGGAGCAACGCCGTGAAGGCATAACTCCACGCATTCGTAACCTTGGCACTAGGTGGGCCAGCATCGCGCTCCGGCCGCGCTGCCCCCGGGGGAAAGAGCCTTCCCGGTACCCCTTGAATAGGGGGTTAGGCCGGCCCCACAGCCAGTCTCGACATTTTGGAGAAGAGATAACTATCTTACCACTGCCGGGATAGAAACCCGGGATCTTCTAGCCCAGGGCTGGCCAACTGTAACCCACAGGAGGGCCACACAATTCGTAAGGACTCGTCCGAGGGCCACAGTTGTGTATACGTATATCGAAGGGGGGGGGGGGATTGACTTCACTGGAACGCCGCTGTTTAAAAACATATTTTATTGGTATTTATTAAAATTACCATATTATATTCTGTAGATATGTTTCCTAAATTGTACTGCTGAAACTATTCAGATGACAGGGCCGCATGTTGGCGAGCCCTGGTCTAGCCCATAGGTCTCGAGCCTTTATACGGGAAAGACCCACATGCGTTAGTATGGGCGGGTTCGCGGCCCGCACGAGGAAGAGTAACAGTAAGTGGCACATTTAAATTCCTAAATTATTGTGTAATTTTTCTAATATATACACGATTTGCAACTGTGGTTGTGAGGGCCGCGGGTTGGAGGCCTGTAGCCTAGGCATAATACTGACTACGCTAGCAGGGAGCTCCTATAGGGACCGGGGATAACCACGTGAATCCGTAGGATTTCTTAGAGTCGATGTCCGGTACATCCCCAGACAACGAACAGGAACGTTACGTACCCATTTGCGACTGGCGGCAACGTCAGTATTGCTGATGTTGGTGCAGATTATGGAACGTTTCACACGTTGTCATCCATCGCCCGCTGTGGCTCGGCAAAAAGTACGTACGTGTCTTGGGCTCGTTGCGGCATTAATTTTATTTTCCGTGGCACAACAGCCTCTGGTGGACCAGGGCCACGTGACTACCGATGCTTCACGATCACACAGAGATACACCACACTCGGTGGGACTCCTCTGGACGAGTGACCAGCCCGATGCAGAGACCTCTACCTGACAACACGTAACACTCACAAGAGGCAGACATCCGTGCCCCCGGCGCGATTCGAACCCACAATCCCAGCAAGCGAGCAGCCGCACACCGACGCCTTAGACCGCGCTTACACCGGGCTCTGCCCTTGCGGCACTAAATGGCGAAGTGAAGTAGGCGTGTGGAGACTATATTGCAGTATTTTTAATCATGTGTTACCGATTAGACGCCGTTTGTGATGGTCTGTGGGGCGCCGTGTTTTTATGGCAATACCTCACGAACCAAGGTGGTAGATACGCAGAGTTGGCCCTTTGCTTAGTTAAGTACCATACCGTGAAGGAATATGGGATACGCGAAGTTCACGCAATAACGGGCCGTGAAGGCCCAGAGGAGGAGTTACGTATAGCTGTACTGTTTCTTTAACCTTGGCGCTACATGGGGGTGGGTGGTCAACGCCGCGCACAGCAGCAGCAGCAGCGACGACGACGACGACGACACTTCTCACCAATAAACTTCAGGTTGTGACGGTGCTAAGTTCCCTCCATATTATAAACTATTATTTTAAAATTTCTTTTACTGTATCTTTTTTCCACGAAAAAGTGTTTTGTGTGAATTGTTGACATTGCATTGTCAATTACGGACTACGCGTAGGTAGAGCTCCCAAATTCATTTTGCCTTGGGCCCAGAAATATTTTAAAGTGGCCCTTTTTTGGGGGTGATATCTTGCAACGTGATACCTTAAAGTAGACCACGACTGCTTTCTTCCGATCCTTCCCACTTTCCAGTGCCACTGGCAAAGTGTTCTTAGGTAAACGAAGAAGTAATCCTTCCCATTCTATTAAAATGAGTTTGATGTAGTTGATTTAGTGATGTAGGCGTGGACTATCATGGTTCGATTTGTGTCGAGGTCAGAAAGTCCTCTTTGCCATCACGTCAGTATCCGCTGTTACCGTAGTGAATTATGAGTTGGCAAGGCGTGGAAAGGAGCCCCCGTGGCCGAATTGAGGGTGCTGTCCCGGTATTTGCCCGAAGGGAAAATACAAGTCACAGCCAGGACCTTCGGAATATCAGTATAAAATCACTAGACTGCGGACTGTATGACCGGACAGTCGGCATTTGCTTCCCTAGAGAGCCGAAGGCTTCCTGTTTTACGCCGCATAGGTCGGCTGTGGTCACCCACACTCCTGCGTGATGGGTAACGGGGACTGTCTCCCAGGGGTTAAAGTGGCCGGGGCGCACGATCTAGTATCGAAGGCAAGATTGCTGGCACTGTACGCCCACTTCACCGTAAGTCTGAAACATTAAGCACGCGGTTTTCTACCTTCACAGTATGCTGTAAGCGACACCAGTTGTTTGATTGTTGAAGCTCTGGGGAATATAAATTTCAGGATTGTGTTGGGGCCGTCGAACGCATGTATTGTGCAGTTACGTTTTTTCTGACCGCGTCTAATGGGCGTTGTCTGTCTGCTGCTGTGTTTACTTGTGCGGAATTGCCACCTGGTCAGTTTTGCCAGCGGCTTGTTTAATTTAGTGTTCTGAGGCTAATGACTGGCATATTGATGCATGCATGCTTGCCTGTGGTTGTCAGAATCTTCCGACTTATTTTATTGTGTTTTGACTTGTGACCCTGGATATGGTGTTTGACCATCTTCGTGAGATGAAAGTGCAAACCCATATTTTATTTGGGAGAATCCATTGGGCGTTATTTCCAACTTACCACAACTTTGGGGTAACCAATATGATGCAGGGTTTAAGGACTTCACGTGGTAGTGACACATCCCAACAGACAGCACTGTTTGGTTAGCACAATGGTTGTTTTCGGGGACCTTATATGCGAATGCCAGTGCGGGGGAGCTTTGGCTTTGTTGTGGTTTAGAGAAGGGGCGGTCATGCGGAATAGCTTGCACTATATCTGGCTGGTTTCGAACTCGAATTTCTCGGCTTAATGCAGACCATATCACCAGGCCGCCTAAACTATAGCATCAACTTGGGCCACATGCATTTCGCTGCCGGGTTTTTATTTGTTGACCTAAGACCAGTGATATTGAAAGCGTGCTGTGGCAGGGTAGAGTGAATAGAAGTGTCAGGTCCATCATCGCGATTAAACCCTCCCCACAGCTTTCATGTGGCCTCAGAATGAAGACACGTGTTGGAGGGATGGGTTTTATTCACAGCCGACTGATAAGTCAAGCAGTTAGTGGCAGAATCTGCCTTTGTTGTCCGAAATAAGGAAGACGTTCCATTCACTGGAGAGTGGACATCATAAAGTAAATGCTGCTCGCTCTTCATTTGTGTGAGACAGTTTGTTGATACCGTCGAGGTTCTGTTAGTGTTTTAACTTTTTCTTTTGGCATCTGGTAACGCTGTCAATGTATCAGGAAAGGAGTTTTGAGTATTTATCAAATGCCACACAATGAATGTACATAGATAAAACGTTATCTGCAGAGTGTGAGAATGAGAATATTCATTGGCCCAGTGCTTTGAAACATTTTCAATTAAAGAACATAATATTGTAGTCAACAAGGGGGTGTAATTTTGTCCGTCTTATGTGGGTATGAATATTGAGTCTCGAATATTAAGGGAAGATCATAAACTGAGGATGTTCAAGGATAAGGTAGCGTGCTGAGGAAGATATTTGAGCATAAGAGGGAAGAGGTGACAGGAGAGGAGCTTCATGGTTTCTACTCTCCAGATTATAATTTGGGTGATGAAGTGTAGGATGATGGGTTGGGTGAGGCATGCGACATGTGTGGCAGAAAACAAATGCGTGGAGGGTTCTGGTGGGGAAACCTGAAGGAAAGATACTACTTACAAGGCCCAGGCATGGACTAGAGGATAATATTAAAGTGGATCTTAAAGAAGGAAATGGGATTGAAGGGTGTGGACTGGATGAATCTGGCTCAGTATATGAAGAAGTGCTGGACTTTTGTAAATATGGCAATGATCCTTTGGGTTTCATAAAATGTGGGGTAAGTTTGGCTGGCTGTGGAACTAGAAGGACTTGGTTCCGTGTAGTTTGTTACTTGGTTGGTTAATGCAACTTTGACATATTATTGGTTTATTTGTGGATTAGAGAAAATAGTAATAGGTGGTTGTGGCCTGTTTTGAACTCGTGTGCGCAGAATCATCGTAATGGAAATTGTATAGTTGGGCGTTCATAAGGTAAAAGCCATTTCAAGTTGGATGGTGTTAATGCAGTTATGCAAGTTTGGATGCAATTTGGAACTTCCTGCATGTTCATGATGTTGTAGTTGTGTATCTGGAATTCTTACATCGTTCCTTCTTGCACAGTATGTGTGCATTATCATCACCATCGGCATTAATATTATATTTATGCAGGGTGATTTTAGAGGCATCTGTCAGAGTTTTTTTTGGGATATTAATGAAGTCATTTTGAGTGAAAAGAGCCGCCTCAACTTCGGTTAAAATTTAGAAAGTTGAAGGTCCATTATTGAACTTGTTGGAAACACTTCTTCCATATGTGCCTTACAGTGACAGGCAGAGGCTTTGGACAGTTGGATATTTGTGACACATTTGATTATTAAATAACCTTTATTTTTGAAACTTACAATGAAATTATTGTGATATTTGTGTGAAATAGTCCTATTTTCAGTATGCGTTTGTTTTCTTTTAAAAGTTCCATGATGCCTTTGAACTTCCCACATCGGATCCCTACTATCAGGACTTTCTTTTACTCTGAATAACTCGATCTGTGTAGCTGTAAAGTTTGGCAGACTTCTTCTAGATTACCCTGTGTTGTTGTTGTTGTTGTTGTTGTTGTTGTTGTTGTTGTTGTTGTTGTTGTTGTTGTTGTTGTTGTTGTTGTTGATGATGATGATGATGATGATGATGACGGTGACACATATTAGAGTGTGCTTTGTGATACTGATTCAATTTGTATGTTTTCAGCAGTCTGCGCCTTTGCCAATCTGCGGGGAGTGCCTGGGCACTGCGGCCAAGAACCGGCTTGGCTGTGCTGAACCACTTAGCTCATGTGCAGAGTGTGGCAGCTCAGTGCATCTGTCATGTGTGGGTGGTGGGCGAGGGGCAGAACTTGCTGCCCTCCTAGCCAAAGGTGGTCGGTGGTTCTGCGAGGAGTGTCGTACGTGTGCAGGATGCAATCAGACTGCAGACCAGGTAAGTGTCCATTCAAAACTGAGAGTGCTTTGGCTTGCAAACCATTGAGTTGAATGCACTGTTGGTCTTCCATGAGGCTTATTAAAGTAATTTGTGGTCTTCTTATGGTGCCAAAAATGTGATTTACTTCATAAATTTCTCACATGATGTTCTAATTTTGCATACTTTACTGGATTTGTGTTTGTTTTGCATAGACACAGACTTATTTGATGGAATACTGTGTGGATTTGTTGTTGCATTGACACTGAAAGGATTTGCTCTTAATATTTTGTGAAATGTTCATGAATGTTAAAATATTTGATGCCGGAGTTGTAGAGATGAGGTCTGTTATTTTGTCATGACATTTTTTTGCACAGTGAGTTTTTTTAATAACATTGACAATGTTTTAGCTTCTTATGGCAGTGAATACTAAGATAATGGTTTTGAGAAATGTGTCACCATTCATTCTGGTAGCTATGTATCAGTGTTTCAGAGGAACTTCGTGCCTCCTCCTCCAGGGGAAGTTTGAAATGAAGTCAGCATGTTACTGCGAAACGATGCATATCTAAACAGTGTTACAGCCCAGATTTGATTCGACATTTCTATTGGGATATGGACAAAGTAATGGTTGGCTGATGTCTGGTGTAGTGCGTTGTGCACATAATTTCATAAAATGGAATGGTTGTAGAGCTGAAATGTAGAAACAGTATCACAGTTCAATGAAAAGCACATCTTTGTATATGGGAGGTGCTGAGTTGAAATCTTGGCCTGGAGATAAGCTATCCTGTCAGAGTAGGGTGAGATTGGGTTGCTTTGTACTGCAACCGCCTATTTCAGCTCCTGAAGATACATGAATGTGTACTATGAGGGTTGCCCACAAGTTTTGAAACACTTTCTATACTTCAGTCAAAGTCAAGAGGAAATGTGTGCAATTTTTTCTGTAGTTGATTTTGAATATCCTGCTTGCTGCTGATGCACTGTAGAGCAATACATTTTCTCGTGCATGCACAGCGGGTTGTCTAAATGGTGTGGTATGGTGATGTGCCTTTTAAACAATGGGCTGTCACTGAACTTCTTGTGGCAGGGAAGGAAACGGTGACGAACATTCAGAAGAGGTTAAAAATTTGTACGGTGTCAGTATTGTTCATAAAAGCACTGTTAGTTTTTGGGCTTCACCAGTTGCAGGTACCGAGAAAGGCCAGGTGGACCTCAGTGATGCCCATCACTCTTGTGTGCCATCAACAGCTGTCACTCAGACGCTGCTTCAGTGTTCTGATGAATGCATTTGAAATGACTGACAGATTACAATCAGAAAGCTTGCAACTGAGCTATCAGTATTCAAGGAAAGTGTGAACAACATTACTGATGCCCTAGTATGTTTACAAGTATGTGCTCGTTGGATTCCGCATAGTCTAACCAGCTATCACAGAACTGTGCAGGAAGAAGCGTGTTCAGATCTCTTCTGTTACGAGGCTGATTGCGAAAGCTTTTTGTCAAGCATCATCACTGGGGATGCAACATGGATCCATCACTTTGAACTGCAGACAAAAAGACAGTCAGCGGAATAGCATCATCCAGCTTCTCCTGTGAAGAAGTTTAAGGCTACCACTTCAGCAGAGAAAATTATGACCACTGTTTTTTTTGGACACAGAAGCATGCTTTGGTAGACATACCACGTGGTCAAAACATGAACTCAGATCTAACCTTTGCAGGAACATTTTAGGAGAGTTCAACCTTACAGAAATGTTGCTGAAATCCTTCTGCAACGTGATAGTGCATGATCCCATACAAGCTCGAAAACATAACAAGCAATCACAGAACTCGGATGGACTTGTCTTCACCACCCACCTTACATTCCAGATTTTGTTCGCTCAGATTTCTGTCTCTCTGGAGCCCTGTAAGAGACTATCAATGGGGAGAGGTTTGAGGGTTATGATGAGGTCTTTGAAGAAGTGAAGAAGTGGCTGTGGGCAACCTTAGCATTGGTGGACTGATAATTGTCAAGGGAAAGTTTTCTCCTTGGATTTCTCTGCTTCACCTGCCTGTCATGTTTCAGTGCAGCACATGGGTATCTTTTGATGACAGTTGCAGAATGATATCTGTGATGAAAGGAAATATAAATGCTGCTACAAGAATGAATGCAGTGTTCCATTGACCATTGAGATATGTGTGTGGTTTTACTTGTGTGTAATCATGATCGTCTCTGTTTATTTTCATGATTTGAGAGATTACACACATACAAAACATTGTGATGTGGTTCTTGAATTCTATGCAGAGGGAAGAACATTTCTGCCTGTCACACTTGTGACAGGCAGGGATCTTTTCTTGTGCTTGTTGCAGTTGTATATGATATGCAAGAATGCATAGCACTGGTTATTCCTTGAGCTGGTTGGTGATGGTCATTCAGCTGAAGTTTTGTTATACAAGAGCTTTTCATTTTTAGGTGCATTCACAAAGTGAATGGTGACTTCCAGCGTTGTGACGTCCGTATGTCCCACCAAATAGATTTTTGGAAAATTTTATATTTGGAATTTTTACAAAAATTTAACACATTTGATTAGGTTAATATCGGAGCAAAATAACAGACACTTTGCTTGAAGATGTACGTACATTTATGTGATGGGTCTTTGTAATAAAGATGACCTGTGTTCTCTGTGAGGTATGAACTGAGGCCTAAAAACATTGTGTCTTTTATGTGCCAGATATTAGATATGGGATAATACACTGTTTATGAGATAAGTACGGGAAAGATATCTTGCCATGTATGAGAGAAGTACAAGAAATACATATTTTGCCATCTACAAGAGAAGTACAAGAAATAGGATTGTTGATATTTACGAGTTGAGTACAAGGAATAAGGTAGATTTGGTGAGGCCAGAGAAACTCAGTGATGTGAACATAACATTGCTTGGTTAGAACAAAAGAAAATGTGGGTTTAGACTGTGTTGAAAGTATGCATGAATGATGGGAGCACTAGGAATAACAGGAACAGTAACAAATTGAACACATCAGAAGTGTTACACCCTACATACATTTACTGACTTGTTTCATACACTGAAACATTTCAGCCATGTGTAGGTTTTCACAAAAGTTTCTGTGTTTGCAGTTGTTAATTATAATGTGATGAAAGGAATGGCACAGTGGAGACTGATCTGAGTTAATCTAACTGACCTGTGCAGGCCTGCTTGCTCTGTTGCTGTGACTGTGATCGAGGGTACCATATGGGCTGCCTGGAGCCGCCGGCTGAGCGACGTCCCAAAGCCCCTTGGCGCTGCAAGCACTGCTTGGCACATCACACCACAAAGCCAGCCAGGAAACTGGATGCTGCTGAAACAGTGAAGAAAAAGTACTCAAAAGTGTGGGAGAAGAACAGGGATGTTAGAAGTTCCAAGTACGTATGTGTATGATGGCATTTTATTTCATGTGAATTGTGATGCAGTGCAGGATGTGTTATTCTGCACATGTGTTGTTAAGCTGTTCACTGTAGTGTAAAGAATGTCAAATTTGTATTTTGTGCATGCACCATCTAACATTGCTTCCCAGCACCTTTACCACCACCACCACCGCTGCCGCCGCCACTACTACTGTTGTATCTGACATTGTGGGTAGCTAGTGCACGATGTAAGCAGTCCCTACTTCATCATGAGATACTTCTGTAAAATCCTTACAAGGATAGATTACCCTATATGTGTCATTTTGATGTATGTTGCACTTTTATTAATTGGTTCCTTAAAAGTGCAATGGATACAGAGCTGTGTATGTCTGTTAATAATCCATTCTAAACAAGTCACAAACTAGAGTATTAAATTAATTTTCTTGCATAAATAAACTCCGTAACCATGGATACAAGAACCAGTGACTGGAAGTAGTGGTTTTTGTTACCATATGTTCATATGTTGGGTATGAGAAACACAGATGGGGAAGTTGATGAGTATCAAGGGTCCATACATTCCGTGTATGTTCGTGGACTAATGTTAAAGTGCATAGCATTTACATCTTGATGTAGTGGAACACTTCATTCCACATGGTGTCGTATTTCGTCTGCTATGTGGTTGAAAGTTCCCTGTATGTCGGATGTAAGTGTTGACTTGGAAGTATAATACTTACAACAAACCCATTGATTGACAGCCTCCAGGGGTGGACTCTGCTAGAAATGTCATGCACGAGGCAGCTCTAAATAAAAATCTATTAAAAACTGATTACTGGCCAAAGAGTAAAATTACCAGTCTCTGTTGCAAGTGGAAAATTCACACAGTTCTTGGATTGCTGCTGCATCTTGCCGACCACACAGCATTATATTTGACACACATAAGAAATGTAGCCAATAGCTGGCATCGTAAAGTGTGAGTGCATTTGGGGCTGACTCATCAGCCATCTGGCATGGAAAGGGTTAACATAATTAAAAACAACAACAAAAATTAAGTTGATGAAATGATATGGAAATGGAATTCAGAAATTCACACTGCCAGTCTCCCAGGTCTTAAAATATGGGAACAGTGACTTAAAGGGTGACATGGGCATGTAAAACAGTTTAACACTTTATAACGCAGTGGTTAACTATACTTACCACCTGCTCGGACATTAAGAAACTCTGCATTTTACCACACAGCATATTTGTGTGTTTTGTATGGATCTAAGAACAAATGGACTATTTCGGTATATACACATTAACTTGATTGGTTTTTATACACACAGTGTCATGTTTACAGCACTGAACAAGCTGTGTCTCTGAAGTATAATTCAGGTTAAGTTCTGCCTTCAGAGGGTTAATGTTTGTTAAGTATGGCATGCTCCCAATTCCTACACAGGATGTATGATAAGGTAATATGTGAAGGTGTGTTGCTCACATTTATTGCTTAGCGATAGATATAAAAAAAACTCAACAAGGACTAATGGGACAACCCAGTATTTTTCCATGTAATCACCACAACAGTTGAGACATTTGTGCAGAATGCACTGCCTGTCTGATTCCAGTGGGGAAGCCAGGGCCCAGTGTTTGCATCCACTGCACGCCTTGGCTTTCAGCCTTGTCATTTCACCAGAAGTGTTTTCCTTCGGAGTTCTTTATGGTCCATGTTGGCAGTCTCTAGGTGCAAGGTGTGTGGTCAAGGAAAAGACATTTCCAGCGAAACTGCTCCTGAAGTTGTATGACTTGTAATATCTGGGGGATAGGCCATGGGGAAGAGGATTACTACGTCTTTGAGCAAACCAAGATTGCATTGGCATCCCTTAGGTGTCACATGGTTGTGGAATAGTGGTATGCATTGATTGTTGCTTCGTGGGTTAGAAAGTCTGCCGACTGCCTTGTGTGGAACCTTTTCTTGTGGGTGAAATACAGTTTTTTTTTTGTTTCACTGAAGCTACCATCAGTGTCAAGGTGAAGTGACAAACATGTATTATCACTGGTGATGTGTGACCAGACTATGCTGAGGAGAGCCTTTCTGGTGGCATTTTGGAATACACAAGGCTTTCTTTCTGTGTACCTAAACCAGATGGCAGTAGGGAATGCAAACTGCTGCAGCATGACTCAGTAGCATCTGCAGAAAGCCATCCGGATGACGTGCCGTAGCTTGCTCACAAAGAAATTGAAGACTTGCCAGGATGGCCCTTCCCTCTGTGCAGTTTGTGTTAAGTGCAGTTCCTGTAGGAGTTATGCTGGGAATGCCTTGCCCATTTACCACACAGCCTGACAAATCTTTTGGGATCACTAAAGAAGCACTTTAAAGGAAAACACATTTGGCATGAAGGTGGCAGAAGCTTCTGCTTTGTGGGAATTGAAGAACTTAAGTATTGTTATAGGCAAGTGTCTCACTTGCTCTCATGATTATGTGGACACAGGTTTCTTGTGCTGCTGGACATCCCTGTTGAGTAATACAAGTGTAAACACACACATTGACATTACTTACAGAACACCTCTTGCATTTGCAACATCTGCCGGTAGCTGTTACTGGTTTTGTGTGTGTGTGTTTTTTAATTGGTAATTTTTCCCCTCAAAATTTGTTTACTTTGGTATGTCAGTGGCAGTACAGTGCCCAGCAAGAAGCAGAAAGCTGTCATAGAAATGAAATTGTCACAGGAGGTTTGTGTGTCCAAAATATGTAGCAGATGGTGTTGAAAATGAAGTACGTCACTTTAGTCTGGCGTTCGTTAACATGTTCATGTACATCTCAAGGAGTTTAAATGAGTTTCTGAGGATTAGCAACATCAAATTTTAGCAGCTCCTCATCAGTTAAGTCAGTGGTGGGAATGTTATTAAATTTAGTATCTGGTGCAGAAGTTTGAATTGATGGCTACAAGTTCATTGGAATGACCAGCAGTGTCTCCATTTCACTAAGCTTGTCCAAAGCCACACGGTATGCAGAGAATAAAGTTGAATTTATTGCATTCTCAGAGGTGTGGACAGTGTGATTTGTTTTAAGTACAAGTGACATTTGTGGTCCAAAAGTAAATATTAAAACAAATCTGTTGTACAGGTTGACCGCTGCACGTGCAGTGAAGGAGTCCAGTGCTGTGTCTGCCACCCCAGGCAAGAAAGTGAAAAGGACCAGCTCATCAACAGCTACACCTGCAGCTGTGCACCAAGACAGCAGTTCAAGCTCTGAGGAGGGTAATGATACAGCCGCTACCAGCTGCTACTCCTCTTCCTTCCTCTCTCAAATGTCTGGTGGCTGCGGTGGTGCGGGGGTTAGGGGCCAGGGCAATGGGGACCAGCAGAGGCTCGAAGAAACAAGTGATCGTATCTCAAAAGAGAAACAGAAATTCTTTCGTCTGAGTGCTTTTTATGCAGATCACAAGTTTAAGCGGGGGGGTGGGTTGGGTACAATACCGACAGCAGCAGCAAATGTGGGGAAGGGAAGGGGGGCCACTGTCACAAGCAGTAGCAGCTCGAGTAGCAGCAGGGACGATTCGGACAGTGCCACGAGCATGGAGGAAGGGGTCAAAAAGGTAAAGAGTCCAGCTTCAGCCAAAGTGTTAGAATGTTCATCAGCTATACAACACAAGCAAGAAAGTAGTACTAGTAATAATAAAGTGAAAGTGAGTGCATCTTTATTTCACACCTTGCCAAGCCGGCAACGGCCCAGGCCTGCGAGGACTATGCCATTGTCAGTAGCGAGCTTTCCCACTATGTCCATGAGTTCCATTGCTCCAAGCACTGTAGCTGCTGCAGCTGCAGAGTCTGGGAACTCACCCTGGGGATTTGCAGCTGCAGCAGCAAGGAACAAGAGTGAGGGTATTTTGGGTTCCTTCAGTAAACCTGCTCCTGTGGCTACAAAGTTCACACAACTGGTTGGTGGCCTTGAAGGTCATCAAAAGGGGAAGAAGCCTAATGGAGGCTCTAGTATTAATACCCCTACATTTGCCTCTCTGTCAGCTAGTTGTGGGGCTATGAAAGTGGGCAGTGGCAATAGCAGCAGCAGCAGCAGCAGCAACCTATCACAAAAGGAAGAGAAGACAACCTGCTCATCATCATCATCCTCAAGTAGTTATAAATTACAGCCTGGTTTTGGACAGTTGAAGGGCTTGTTTGATGGTCTTAGTCATTTATTCACTACTCCTTCACATAATCGAACTCGTACTGGCAGCGTAAATTACAATCCCAGTAGGAGGAAGAAGCAGAGAAGTCAGCAGAAGTTACAGCAAACTCAGGAAACAAGGAAGCCTCCTGCTGGTCAGGCTGTATCTTCACTGCCGTCCAGTTCAGCTACTCCCTTTGCTGCTTCTGTATCTGTTACGGGAGGCATGAAGAGCAGTGACTCTGGAAGTACAAGTAATAAGACTGTGCCTCCCCCATTTTTGACAGCAGGAAGATCAGGCAAAGTTGCCACATTGCAGCAGAATCAGTCAAACGTAATTCCCAATATTGCCAGACTTAAGGAAACGGTCAAGACGGAGACCCCACTGTTTCGTACCGGCCCGGTACAGTCACCCGCACCCCCTGCCAGCAGGAAAGTGCCACGCCCTGGTATATTTGTGCCTAGTTCTGAAATGGATTTCCCATCCTTGATCCCTCCGGCACCTCCTGAGTCAGAGAATCGAATGACTCCCTCCCGCCTGGTGAAGACTGCCGTGAACAGCAAAAAGCTGGAGCAGGAAAGGCGTCGGTGGCTGAAGGGTGACGGTCCACCATTTTTTGGAGCAGGAGCTGGTGGGAGTTTGGGAACTCTGGGTTACATGATGATGGGACGATCGCTCCCACACCCGTTTCTCCCGACGGGCTCATTGCATTCTGTCGCCGATGATCCCAAGCTGAAAAAGAAGCATCTGATTGCAGAAGCCACCCAGACCCACCATCGCTACCACCATCACCACCACCACCACCACCACCACCACCACCACAGATACCAACACCCGCTACCGCTACCAGTACCAGTGCCATCCACATCTATCGTGCCAACACTTATGCAGACGGGTAAGAACCCACCATTCCTACTGCGGGTTTATTTTGCCTCCTGCTTCTTATAATACACTGACTCCCTTTAATTACTGCTTGAAAATCCTCCGTTATTTACATTAGAATGATTGGCTGCAGAGTAATAGCAACCTGCAAGGCGTGTGTGAGTTGGTCCAGTCCGCCTGGTGTGTGAATGTGTGGACGACTCCCTGGAAGCCTAGCATGCTGTGGTGTGGCAGCATAGGGCCCTTTTCCCTCACCTTCCTCTCACATCTCTACAGTGGAAACACACTGCAAGAAGTTGTAGTAACTCCCATAGTCAAAGAGCAAACAGACAAGGCAGGCATGTCGTGGGTAATTGACTGGGCTGGCTGCTGGCAGGGGAATTGGACTCGAATGAAACCATGATCTCTTCCATTGTGCTCATGCGTGCGTGCGTGGCTTGACTTGTATTTGCTTTTTTTAAGTGTATTTTTTATTTCCTTTAAAGGAAAAGGAAATGTTTCATGCTGTACTGCCACAGTATATTGGGGTTAATCATGATTTGAAAATTGATATTAACACAGAAAGTATTACTGCAATACTAATAGCACCATTCACTCAGTGTGTTGGCAGCCATCGATGTTGGTTTGAATGCTGCACTTGGCACCCCCCTAACACACTCCACTGCCTGCACCAGAATTTGGAGATTAAACTTTATGTACTCTGTGTCTTGAATGTTCTTAGTTCTGTGACCACTGTCACATGTTGGTTGCATGAGATTTTCCTAGATAGTAGGATGTAATTTGATTACTTCAGTTGTGTTTTGTTACATAATGTATTAATAAACTATTTCCTTACAACTGTCTGAGTTTCTTACTTTAATGGTGGTTCATTGTATTTGTGGAGGCAGTTATGCAGTATTATAGTGGGATGTCCTTTGATGAGAAGAGTGAATATAATCTGCTAGTGTGTTTTCAGGCAGTACACAGCGTATGGTATACTGACACCTTTCTCATGAAACACAAAAATAGTAGTTTGTAGTTTAGGAGTTTGGTTTCATTTTCATGGAGAAACCATTTCCTCCATTGCATATGAGAATTGAATCTTCTTTTTTTCCCTGCCACTGGCTACAGACCCAGCATGCCTGACAAAAACATGTACACTTTTTTGTTTCAACCAGTGATGTATGACTACATTCACATTCATCATCTGAGGACCTTTCCCATGTGTTTATGTGTTTGTGGTTATGGGTATATATATCATTTGGGTCATGAACATACCTGAATGGTACACTGCTAACGTTGAGCGTGATTTGTGCATGCAAGTAAGGATATTATTTTTGCCAAGGTGTTTCTTGTCACTACATTGGAATCAATAGTTTTAACATTTTCCACATTTTCTGGACTTTCCATA
Organism: Coptotermes formosanus; assembly: GCA_013340265.1. Taxonomy (NCBI): domain Eukaryota; kingdom Metazoa; phylum Arthropoda; class Insecta; order Blattodea; family Rhinotermitidae; genus Coptotermes; species Coptotermes formosanus. Next base: position 2,561,581 of record BLKM01012990.1, read on the forward strand.
TTGAAAGTTTTTTTCCTCACACTAAATAGGTTAGTTAGTTCTGGTGGTTTGGTGACATGTATTTCGTATTTGATAGCCAGGTGCTGATGATGTAGAGGAGCCTATTGCCTGCATTGTCAGAGCAGGCTAACCTGAATATGAAGACACCAGGTTTCTGTAAAATGTAATCATCTGTCAGACTGTAGCAGTGTCATAACATGCGGCCAGTGGTGGTAGAGTCCTCCAAACATTGGTACCTGTCTGCCAGACTACACTGCATCTTTTCCCAGAATAGAAGACTGATCCACACATCACCTGTATTTAAACCTCAGATCTCACATTGTTACATTGGTGATTTCATCATACAAGGATGTCCCCCCCCATGTCTGATAAGCCTTTGACATGAAGCTGTCCTATTGATGTTGGCAAATGTTTTCAGCCAAATCATATCCCATGTCATACAAGAGTATATGTGGAATCAGAGATTCTTAAATGGGTTCTGTGTAGTTGTTCTCTAACATAGGTTATCACTTGGGTCTCAGATGACTGATTTTGTTTAAGTGTGGAATGTATGGGTACCATAAAATCACGCATTGGCTTTTAGTGAATTAGACGTGTCGTAGACCATCCGAACATGTGGGCACATGGTTCAGATCCTGGTGGTCATGAGTTTATTGTTCTGTATTGTGAAATATTTAATCTTCTGAAGAGTTCTGCCACCTTTTTGGTGACTGTTTTGTGGGGTATGTTGTTATGCCCTTTAAGCTGCAGGTATTATATAGTGGTGTATAGTGGGATTGGTGTGAATGGTGAATTCAACGGTATGGGAGTGGTATGTGGTTCATTTTAAACTGCTGTTACAACTGCCTGTAGGGGCTGAGGCAAACCAGAGAAACCTCAGAATCACAAGTCTGCAGCCAAAATTTGATCTTCGGACTTATGAGTAGAAAGCAGGGGGTCCTAACTATTTGCACACATTGTGTGAGTATATTTAAGAGAGCTCTTTATTGATCACAGATGGAAGAAAGGAAAGTTGAGCAGAAGCAGTACAGGTTCAATGCCATGTTGAGGCAACTTGTAAAGGAAGTGCCAGTTTATGCCTATTGGAAGATATTGTGTGATGGCATTGTTTTGAATTTAGGTTGCATTAAATATTTTTTTGACAGAATATGTAAAGTGTATTGGCACCTGAAAAATGTAAAATTCAATGGTAGTTGTATCTTCCTCAGTATTCACTTCTTTTAATTATAAGTATATAAGCTTGCCAAGGACAAAATCTCAATGTTTGTCCAAATATAATCAATGTTTTTCCTTGCATTTCCCTCCAAGAAAATCTGATACAGATTATATCTGCAGGTATTCAGATCTGTTATTGACATTTTTTACAGAGAATTGCATGTGAGATTTGAGGTTTTTGAAGTGGTGAATGTTTAGATTCTGGTATTAGGGGTTGTGACACTGTGTGTCCTGCAGGTGGATATTATAGTTTTGGAAGAACTTGCTGTTCCTGTTGTGAGTACCATTTTAACCTTGAAGATGGAGGCAGCTAGTTGCTCTGATTTGTGTCCACAGACAAGACTAGTAAGTCAACATGAAATACTGCTGTCTTCATGAACAAATATAATCAGCCTTAGTAGTAGTCAGAGATGGAAGAAAGAAGTTCTTATGTGGAAAACAGAAGCAGCTGCCTCATTGTGACGTTTTAATTTAATGTCAGTGTTCACAATGTGGTTTCAGTTTTGGGTAACCCTCATTGCTGTGGCATAGAGTAACAGTTGAAGAACTCTTTTAAGTATTGTGTGAAAGAAGGAAGTTCACATTATTCATGAAAAATCTTGTGAGTCAAAATTTGAAAGTATTTCTTATCTTGATACTTGTGAATTACTTTCTGGTATTACTCATGAAGATGTCTAATATGTGCACTACTCCCTGGGCCTTCAAGGTCTTAGCCTCTTGTTGAATACAGCATTGAAACAGTTTTGGAGTTAACATTTGTCTTTTTCAACAGATTTGGATCAGGCGTCGCGGATGCTCCCTCCTGGTGTCAATCAGAGAGATGTGGATCTGTTCAAAGAAACCCGGGAACGAGCTAATTCGGTAAGTTTTCTGTGTTGTTGTATTGGTGTATCATGTATACAACTTATTTTGTGACAAAGAGAACTTTTCATGTTTTGTGCCAAGTGTCATATGATAAATTTTATAAGAAAGCAGGTTGTACACAGGAGAATACTAATACCAGAAATTTTGTCTTTACATGTTCCAGCCTCTTAAAAGGACATAAGATTGGATTGAGAAAATATTTGTTATTTAATTTAATTGGAAGGGTGATGTAGGTACTTTCTTCCATACTTGTCAGTGTATTGCAGATTTATTCCATCTGTTATGAATTTGGATAGCTAAATCTATAGAGTGACTTCAGGTTTTAAGGCTTTTGCAGCAGTGCAGTTGAGGTCTCTATTCTTCTGGGATGTGGTGCTGCGTCACTTGGTGATATGTGCTCGACATTTCGAGACTGCATGGTGGGCCCATCTTCATTGGTTAAAATGTTCATGAAGAGTGAAGGATGAAGATGAGAACATCACAGTGGCTTGAAACACCAGAAATCAATCACCCAGTGACACAGCACCACGTCCCAAAAGAATGGAGACCTGACTGTTGTGTGAACAGGGTCCTCAGAGGATTTTCAGTGAAATTATTTATTACTGAGCACATCAGTTGAGTGTAAAGAAGATTTCTGCTTGATCAGAAGGCAGCACGAATTTACATACATCTGAGCAACTACCAATATAAAAAGGCTATATTAAAATATGTAGCAAAAAACTTTGTCCACGCTTGTGCATGCATACGTACGTACGTCTGTATGTACGTATGTATGTATGTATGTATGTATGTATTTGTGCGTGCATGCATGCACATATGCATGTGTGCATGCATGCATGCAAGGGTATGTATATTGAACATATTTCTATTGAAGCAGGCACCTGAGTTGTAATTGGAAGGACTGAACTGAGTGTACGTATGTTTGTAACAGACAACCCCTGCAGTATTACCCAACGCAGAAACATTGCTGGCATCAGTAGGAGTGGTGTCCCCCACCACACTATCAGCTTCGGCACAGCAGCGGTGTCCTGGTGCCATTGAATTTGGCCAGTATGAGATCCAGACATGGTACTCATCACCCTACCCTCAGGAATATGCCAGGTGAGCCTGGAGTTGACACTCATTCATGTATCAGGAAACGTTACTGTAATTGTAGTTAGTTCTCTTACCAACTGGCGTGCCATCATATTATTCATGTCATGTTAGTACCAGCTTGGGCCATCGGTGGGGTGTCATGGTCAGGATGGGCGTGTTAAGCCTGTGAATAGAGCAGCAGTGGCAGGACCATGTAGTGACATAACATCACAGGTACAGTGTCCAAGCAGTAGTGTTGAGTTACTTATTTGTAGACTGATGATCCATGCAACCAACCTTCTCTGTTGTTCTTGTATGTTCTTGTTTCACATTGTCCATAAAATGCCAGGCATTTTTGTATTTCTGTCTGTTTTAACCAGTTTTTAGGTACATTACTTTTCATGCCTTTCCAGATTACCAAAACTGTTCCTGTGTGAATTTTGCCTCAAATACACTAAGAGTAAGTCAGTGCTTGAGCGCCATCAGGACAAATGCACATGGAGGCATCCACCAGCAACAGAGATCTATCGCTGTGGTGACATCTCTGTGTTTGAGGTAATTTGATTGATTCTGATAAACCACTGGGTTATAAGACCCCTTTCTGTTGGCCAGTCATGTTAAATTGAATTTGTACTACCATGGAACCAAATTTGCATTTTTAACCCATACCAGATGTGCCAAGTGTCTGATGTTTTTTTCTTTTGCTGGATTCATTGACACAAATGTATTGTACTAATTATCATCAGTATGATGAATCATTTTTCTTCCAAAAAAAATCGGAATTTAAAATTTACTTTCAACCTCTAGAGCTCTCAGATGGCACCAGATTTGTGGTATATTGCTAGTAGAGACATGATGTGGATGTTAGAAGTGATACAGTTGTATTGATTTTGTGAAGATTTCTGTAAAGTTTGTGAATGAAATTTAACTGTGTTCATTGCGCATTCTTAGTCAGCATGAAGACTACAATTTTCATTAATATTAATTGCATCAGGAGTATTTTCACACCAGGACTATTGTGGTGAGCTCTTTGAAGCTTACTGTGCATCTAAATTATGTATAAAAATGTAGTTCCTGCAGGAACGCTGTTTCCCATAGGGAGACAAGTAGGCGAATGCTGTATAGGAAAACACTGTCTGTTTATTCTGAGGATCATACCAAACACAAAAGTTGTTTGTGGACAAAGTGCGATGGTATTTAATGTCAAACTGGCAGGGCTTTAAAAGGTTAATGACGTGAGCATTACTGAACTAGAACATACAGTAGATGGTGCCAATGGGGTCAGGTTGTCATCAAATGTAGGAAACCCCACTTCCCAGGTAACATAAGCCCTAACTTACATAAAGTGAACTGGACATGTACATGTACATATGATAAAGCTGGTGGTGTACAAATGGTGTGTGTCACACACACACACACACACAAATAAATAAATAAATAAAATTACACATATATGTACAGCAAGATTGCTATATCTGGCACCTTCTGGACCAAAGGTTTGCCACATATCGCAATTTTCTGGATATCAAAATATTATGCGTAATATGTGTCTTAGTACATGTACAGACTTATTTTTGCCTTTATCATTAACACTACTATTTTCTGCTTTTTACCGTCCCCTTCCATGACAAAAGTGAAATACCCAAATGAAGGCAATAAAGCAACTGATCATGCTACACTGCAGTATCTGACCACTCTGTCAGTTTGCCGGTTAGTAGAGTTTAATGGATAATCCAATACCGGATATCGCAGATTTTACTGTATGTATGTATGGTAGGTAGTGGGTGACATTTTCGTGCACGTGAAAGTTGACTTAGGTGAATGTTGTTGGAATGGAACACAAACGCATTGCAGAGAATGTTTATTCCTCTCTCGCCTCTGAGGTAGGTTAGTCCTTGATTGCATATGCACTTCCAACCTGGAATGTGGTCAAATTATTCTAATTGAAGTATGTGTTTAGTTACTTTTAAGGTTGGTCATGTGGTAACTAAGGCAGTTTGCTTCTGTCTTCTCATTATGGAGTCCATGGTTCAATTCTGGAACAGTCAATCTGAGACTTTAAATGGACATAGTTGCATGAGAACAGGGTTTTCTTCTTTTAAGCCTGCTCTGCTTTTCCATTCCACCAGTGTTCCATACTGTTCAGCACCACCCTCATCATCAGGGGTTACTGTATGGGCCATTTTGAGGCTGCAGAACCATATTCATGTAATTAGAGTACCTAGGATGGATGCAACTGCTTTGTATAGAATAATATGAGTTGAAGTAAAATGTCTTATTTGTTCAGGTGGATGGCAATGTCAACAAGATCTACTGTCAAAACCTGTGCTTGCTAGCTAAACTGTTTCTTGACCACAAAACACTTTATTATGATGTGGAGCCTTTCCTGTTCTATGTGCTCACCAAAAATGACAGCAAGGTATGTGAGTTGTAGAATAATTTGCATCTTTCATTACTTCCTGGTCCTGGTGACACTTGCAAGTGATTGTCACATCTGTGCAGATGACAGGGAGAGAAAAGCGTTTAGTTTCATTTATTCTGACAGAAGAGTGTATAATTAAGTGACTGTGATTTGTGCAACATGTTTGCACCTGTGAGGTACATTCGAAGGGTTAAAGGTGATACGAATAATTTTGAAATTTTTGGTACTCTGTAAATAATTTTGAAATTTTTGGTCCTCCATTCAGCACACTGACATATCCATTACAAAGATCAGTGAGTGAATGGTGTTTAGGAAAATATTCATTGCTTTTTCTGATGATTAAACAAAAACTCCAAAAGCTTGTGAGTCTAACTGTATGAGGACTGTTTGCCATATGTACATGTTTTCCATTAGGTGCTATTCATGGCTGGGTGCCATACTAGTGTAATTTCTGTTGCATCTAGTTTGGCTGATAGCTGTTTCAATTTTTTTAAATGTATTTTTGTGGCATACTAGTTCAATTTCTGATGCAGCCAGTTTGGCTGACAGCTATTAAGGGTTTTTTTTTTACCATTTCTCTGCCAAGTGTTGTACATTATTTTGTCCATATGTAAGTGTGTTACGATTTTTGAATTTGTGCAGTGGGAGCTGTGCGAGTATGTTATTCATGTTGTGTATCAGTAAAAGTATAATGCTGTCCAACAGTACTACATTTGTTACATATTTTACGTTTGTGCCGTTTGTAAATGGTTTTAATAGTTAAAAGAATATAATAAACGTGAAGTGTGTAAAATGTGCCCTCCCATTGTTTATGTTACTGAGCACAAAACTGATATTTCTTGACCTTCGCCAGCAAGTGCCCAGGTGCCTTTTAAGTGTTCCGAAAAAGCTTTATACTGCTCATCTCCAGGCATTAAAATCAATTTCAGATATGAAAACCAATTCAGTGCACAATTTTTGTACTATTTGTTATGTTTTATTCACTATTTTCCTCCAAAATAGGAAAATAGTGAATAAAAAATAACAGATAGTACAAAAAGTGCGCATTTAGTTGGTTTTCATTTCTGTCCTGAAAAGTTATTCAGAATTATTGTCTGTTGAAACAACTGAAGTCTGTAGTAATAACTGTGCTTGTAAGATGTGTTTCAGATGAATGGTTGTGTGTTCTAATTGCCTAAGTTAACTAGAATTGTGGAATTTAATACTGTGTTGTCAGGGAGAACTGAGGTTGCATTATTTATGAATTGTCAGTGCTTGTATCATCCTGTAATTACACACCCCTCTGAAGAATGGTTCAAAGGAGAGAACCCAAATAACTTCTGCATTTCTGGTACCTAAGCGAGTTACTTGACGATAAACTTTACTTGAAACCATTGGAAGTAATTTTGATTACACTGTGGTTCCGTGTATTGATTAGACTTTCCTATGAATTTAGATTAACATACAAGTGTTCTGTCACATTTAATTTTTAATATATACATTTGATAGATGTGTGGAATCTGTTTTTTTTTTTTTCAAAACCCAAAGGGTTGTGCTGTGAAAAAAAGTTGAGGGAGCACTGCTATATGGCATCATTCCAAATGGCAGTTTAGTCAGAACTTTTGAAGTTGACGTTGCTGTATCACTGATCGGAGTTCTTGCTTTGCATTGCTAAGACTGGTAGCTTATCTGTTACATACAGCTGTTTGAATGAAGTGTGATTTTCAGGAAGTTACTTGCATCGGTTTTTTTCAGGGTTGCCACCTTGTTGGATATTTTTCAAAAGAGAAACATTGTCAACAGAAATACAATGTGTCCTGCATAATGACAATGCCACAGTATCAGAGACAAGGCTACGGAAGGTTCTTGATTCATTTCAGTAAGTATCTGTCCATTGTTGCATTGTTACTGGTTTAGAGATAGGACCTGGCAGTGCTTCAGTGCAATACTAAAGGCTGTAATATGTAGCAGACCAATTTAAATGGGGGCTGCATAATAAAGGCCATATCCATCATTTGTCATCACATAGCCTGACTGGTATACCTGATGTTAGACACCAAAGGGTTAAACTGCATTGCTCGCTGTGACCACGTAAAGCCAGATGACATGCAGTGGGAGGCACACTGGCTTTCATTTCTGTGGATGGCCACAGCAGCAGCCTCTCTTTACTACGAACAACAAGGATCTGGCAAGTTCCGTGATTACAGGCCTGATTTATTGCTTGGTATTGCTTCTCACCTCAGAGTATCCCAGCAGCCAATGATTTATGGTTTCCTTTGGTTAACCAGCCTTTTTTTTTTTAAATCAACTGCTTCTCCACTTCGTCTCATTTACATTAGTTCAGCAGTAGTCTAGCATGACCCTGAAGCAGGTAATATATTTGGGCTGCAAAATGGTAGGATGTATATTTTGAAGGATCATAACATGAATGTTGATTTTATTTCAGGCTACTTGTTATCAAAGGAGGAAGGTCAGCCAGGTACACCGGAGAAACCACTGTCGGATCTTGGCCGAGTATCATACCATGCATATTGGAAGTCAGTGGTGCTAGAGTACTTGAATGATCACCGCACTGGCCAGTTGTCGATTGAGGAAATGAGTCAGTTTACGGGCATGTATAGTCATGACATTGCAACAACTCTGCAACTGTTGGGTATGGTGCACAGGTAGGTCTCCCAAGTGTTGATATTTGCTGATGTTTGTTAACCTCTCATCATTACTGATGAAAATGTGATAAAACAGTAGCAACTTGTCATTTGATGTAATGTGTAAACAGAGTTCATGAATTTCAAATGTAGCAATGTTTTACGGAATTATTGTGAGACTTCATTTTGTATTGCATTTGCAGTGTCCGTGGTATCCACTAACATCTTCAAGGGTCAAGCGGTACAGGAAGAATTTTTCTTGGACTGCTTGAACCTTGAAGGTGGGATGTATAGATTGTCCCAAAGTGTGGGTAAATAACTACCAACCTACACTGCGTAACATTCCAGAAGAGCAAAGATCTTTATTTACGTGGTGGTGGAAGCCTGAGAATATTCATGGGTCTGATTCTCAACAGTTTCAGGTTTATCATTACCTGAATGTTTCCCAAAAAAAGAGTAAGGAAACTAGTACTTAGTTCATAAGGATTTTATTGCTGGGTATACAGTAAACTTGCAAAGTGGCCACCAAAAGCATCAGTACATATCCTGGCATGTCAGTGACGTGACCATCGGGATTGTTCTTTCGCACTGGTTGCAGTGTGCCAAATGTGATGGAGCAATATATCATGAACATCGAGGTTTGTATGGTATTGATTGATTGTGATGATTGTTATGTCATGGGATGTGACACAGTAGTCTGGCAAGAGTGTGCTCATGCACTGAAATATGCTTCAAGGAGATCTTGCTCCTGCCTTTGTCAGGGTAGATGATGATGGAGGCGGCAGGGTTCTCTGAAATGCAGTACATTTCTACCACACCACATGGTGTCATATCTCAGCAGAGAGCAGTCTTGAGTGTCTTGTTTCCATTTCTTGCTGGTTTACTAGATTCTGACAGATAAAAGTCTAAGGTGGTCGAGGTCTGGAGATTGGGTGACCAATATAGTAACCCCCCGAGACATCCATCGATCAGGGAAGTGATGATCAAGATATATTTTTCCCATCTATGTAACTCTTTAATGCTTCACAATCAGACCTGTGTTATATGACATTTCTGGCTGAGTGAGAATGACTTCAAGACTGAACTCCTGAAATGATCTCTTCAAGACTCAAATCCTGAAAAGATCTGAAGTCATGAATGACCTATGTATGTATTTTTGTGTGACAATGTAGCTAGTTTCAAATTATGCAGGGTTGGGGGTGCATTGGGTGACACCTCACCAGCCAGACTGGTGATCTGTGTGGACTGGGGAAAAGTGGATGAACACATGGTGAAAGTGTCGCGCAGCAAGACCCGAATTCATCTTGACCCGGAGTGTCTTCGCTGGACACCATTAGTCACCACAGTTCCCAATCCATACCAGGAAGAAGAGAAGGAGGTATGTGTCGTGCACAAAGGATCGTGGGTTGCCTAATTGAAATGCACTTTGTTTTTTAATGCTGTCAGTGGTTACTTTTGGCTATTCAGTTGTGATGACATGTTTTTACATTGGGATGTCACTACAGTAAAATCTGTGATATCCGGGACCAAAGGTTTGTCGGATATCAGAATATTGTACTTAATATGCATCTTAGTGAACCTTCCAGCCTCATGGACAGCCCTAGCCATATAACTTGTCACTTGACATCCTGTCCTGTTTTCCATGCTGCACTTTCTAGTCCTTTCCACCATTACTTACATAACAAGGTGCACACACACAATGTAAGAAAGACAGAACACCAGTATTTAACTATGTATTTTAATATAATGGGGCATTTTGTCAATTTTGCAGTTAATGGAGATTTCTGGATAACCCAATACTGAATATCACAGATTTTACTGTAGTGCAGTTCTGCAGTGGTATAGCCGTGTAATGTTTCATGGGCCATTTTTGGCATGTTTATATTGAACAGTTGGAAGGATGTGTGTGTTATGTTCTTAACAGCTCAGGAACTGGTGAACAGATTTGTATGGGATTCATTATTAGAAATAATGGACACCTGATGTGAAACTTACATGTATTTCTGCATGCATCTTAAGCATAACTGGGTAATTTTAGAACAAAGACATGTGCCGTGATTTTGTTTTGGGCTTGCTTGAAAGTATTGGTTCAGTGAACACTCCATTGCTGAACTGCTCACTCATAACCACCAACAAATGGTCTAACAAACAAGATCATATAAATATAAATATATAAATACAGTTACCAACTAATGCACTTAATCACTTAATCACTTTACATCGTACAAACAATATAAAATTAACAAGATCAGTTTAGCATGATATGAAAGTACATGGAGGGAACTTAGGGTTTGCCACATTTGGCATGGGCAACCGAATGAAGGATAAATAGAGTAGGACTTAAGCGGGTAGGTGGTTTTGCATGTCCACATTCATTTTCAGGAACAACTTTATTTTGTGGTCCAAACCTGCAGGCTTTAAGTGTTTTGTATACTTTTATTCAGGGCTGTGGAGTCGGGGTCGGAAGGAATTTTAGGTGGAGTTGGAGTCGGTAAAAATGTGCGGAATCCGACTTCAACCTCAGTCTAAAATCTTAATTAGATACTCCAACTCCAGAGCCGTGATAGCTACAGTAACCATTAGATTTATACTTAAATATAGGTTATAAGTCAAAAAAGTTGCCCGATGATTCACGTGGTGGCGATAAAATGTCTTATAGGTTTACCATTATTAATACATATTGAGCTTTTATGAAGGAGTCGGGGTCAGAGTTTTAAAAATTGGGGAGTTGGAGTTGCAAGTTTTAAAAATCGAGGAGTCGAAGTCGTAGCTTTTGTGTACTGACTCCACAGCCCTGCATTTATTCCCATCAGCAAACCACCATGTTCTGGTAATCCCTGAAACTTTGTTCACTGACTCCACACACAAAATCATGTTCTTAATTTTTAATCTCCTACTGCAGGAATCTAGCAGTTAGCCCACCTTTTGGTTAGGTGAGTGCTAGGAATTAGGTCTTACAGCGTTGTGGGTTGGCGTTTGGTAATTTATGGGGTTTGGCGTGCGTAGCGACTAGCATCATAGGGATTGTGTTATGTGTTACTGCTATGTGGGATGTTGCTGTGATGGACTTTTCTGGTTGGTTTTGTTTGTGTTTTAGTGTTACGTAAGGAGTTCTAATAGAGAATTTCTATTTCATTGTACTTCTGAGGTTTTTAGTTTTGCATTTTGATTTTGTATGCTTTTTGTTTTTTAATTAACACATTACAGACCGGCCAGCCTTTTAAATTAAATACCCCAGTTCCCGGACATTTTCAGGCATTTAAACTTTTAAAGAAAGGGATGTTTCTACTTACGTTTCCGTGCTGCAGTTGGTGCACCGTGACGTCACTTGGCGTTTTCATCACACAGATAGCCTAATAACATTTCAGTGTATGATATTTTTCGAAACAGCTTCCTTTGTGAAGTGGCACAACACAGTACTCACAAATATATCTTGTTTCACTCCGCTTTTTGTGTGCAGAACAAACCCTACATTGCCTCACTGGATATTTCTTTTTCCCTTGTCCCCCACCAACTATTTTTCCTAACTTATGCTTACTAAAATTTCCCGACAGTCTTCCCGTTGGGTCCTGTGCTGGCCCCCTTGGTGTAGGTTTCTTCTCTGATGGCACAGCATTGTCTTCATCACTGTTGGAATCTGCCATGTCTCCTCATTCCGTGATCCAGTTTCTAGCGACCTCATGAAGAAATTTCTTGTACTTTTGTTCTTTTAGTCCTTTGTTCAGTGTTTGTAAATCAAGAACGAATTAAACAATGCACAATTTAGTAGAAACAACACCACTTTTTTTTGACCATTTCACCGTTTTTCTGACAATCGAATAGTAGCTCAAATATTGATCCGCAAGATCTACACCTTTCATGAACTTGTTGTATTGCACTATACAGTTTGGTTTATTTTTTTCTTCACTGGTTTTTCTATCTGTCTTTCCTGTATTGGCATGTTTTGAATCATGTATGGTACTTATCATTCTGACTAATCTCTTGTCTTTCCAAACTTGCACCAGTATATCACCTTTCCTTCGAAAAGATGACTGTCCTCTCTTCAGCTCCTTTGCCTCTTTCTCCAGATCTTTCGGAATGCCTCTGTTAGGTCTCATTGTGCCATATACTCTGATTTTGTGTTTCAATAGGTTTCCCACCAGATTCACACTATTATAAAAATTGTCCTGGTAAACATGATGGTGAACACCTAAATTGTTTTGTAGTACTGACATTACCGTGTCATTCAATTTCTTGCCTTGTGCTGTATATATTTCCATATTAGAAATATACCCTGTTTTAGCTTCACAGAGCATTCTAACTAATATACCATATTTTGTAATTTTGCCAGGGTTGTAAGTTCGAAATCTCAGGTGCCCCCTCCATTGGTTCATCCCTTCATCCAGCGATAGTTCTTGTTCTGGACTGTACACGGATCTGAACTTCTGAAGGAGATATTCATAGACGGTTTCAATTTTGAAGAGTCTGGATGAATCAGTTTTTATTTGGCTGTTATCATTGAAATGCCAAGCTTGCCATATTGCCTCGAAACGATTTCTGCTCATTGTTTGTGGAAATACTGGAGTAGCTATCGTAGGATCTGTAGACCAGTAGTCTTTCAAATTATCTTTCCTAACTTGACCCATCAAAAGTATTAGGCCTAAGAATTTTTTCATCTCTGATTTGGTAATGTCAGTCCATTTCCGGGATTTGGGGGACATTTTCCATTTGTCCACATTCTGCCTATGATACAAATTTGACTGCTCAGCAAAGAGTTCAATGAGGTCGTCTCCAATCACAGTGCTAAGAACTTGGGATATGTCTGTAGGGTTTTCTATATTTACACTGACACCTGGGTTCCCTAAAAATCCTTCAACTTTAGGAGTGTTGTCATGTTTACTCCATCCGTCAACAGTTTCAGTGTCACATGGTTGACTTGTTTCACTGTCACTACTGTCACCTAAACGAGACTGCGAAGTTTTCCACGCACTTTTCGTTAGTAAATTACTGTCAACCGTTCCAGTATCACTGGATTCAGAATCGGATATATCTGACAATGGATCAGAATAAAGTTCTGCTATGGTTCCCTCAACTGTCAAACACTTCCTCCTTGAACACATAGTTGTTAGTAGCCAAAACTACGACAGAACATGTACTGAAAACCTGACGTGAGTCAACAACCAACTCGTACACTCAATTCAGTAACAACTGACATTGAAGTCCTTATTTAACCCCACATGTTTCAACGCATCACAGCGTAATCCTCAGGGGATGCGTCCTTTAAAAACACAAAAACAGCTTCAAAAAATTTTACAAGTCTTAAAATCTTTTAAAGTATTTCAAAAGGTGTCGGGGTAAATAAAAGACTTGAATGTCTGTTGTTACTGAATTGGTTGTACGAGTTTGTTGTTGACAAACTTCGGGGTGAATAAGTGCATGGCATGAAAAATATACAAAAACGCACTCAAAATTTTGACACATGGAGAGGACCACTTTTTGGATCATTTATGTTTCCTGGGTCGAAGGGACAGAAGGAATTCATGGTTTGTTAATTTTATGGGTGCCATAAAGCTCGTGAAGTAACTTGAAAGAGAACTTGGGACGATAACAATGTAGCTACAGATGCTATACTTCAATAAAGGACGCGCTGTTCGAAAATGACTTTAGTCGTGACCCGTCCACGGCGCATGGGATTTAAATCACGACTTTCGTCGTGGCCCATACGCAGTGTGTTAAAATACCTGCTGAATATATTGTGATTTATTAGACATGCACACATGCCCCCCACATGTGCGTGTGCACACACACATGCACAAACAACACCAATAGTGGAAGGTTTAAGTTAGCCAATGCAGCAGGAATCCCTCCCTCCCTCCCTACTCTCCCTCCCCTGTCCAAAAGTCCTGGCTTCCAAATCTTTGAGCTGGCACCTACATTCAAAGAAAATTTTTGTCATGTTCTGTCATACTGTTTTTGAGGTAATTAAACTAAAGAGAGCAGATACATGATTAAACAGGCTCCTGGGTTTCATGCAGACCAACACCTGGGAATAAAACATGTGAATGTTTACGTGTACATATGATATGTTACTCTTAATTTTATAACTGGTAAAGTTAATCTGAATTATGGTTAATTCTAACAGGAGGAGGAACCTGAGCTTAAAGATGGAAAATCGGAAGAAACTGTAGTGCCAGCACTGGAGGCTGCTCATGTGCCAGAGACTGGTATGGATCCCCTAAAGACTGAAAATATAGAAGTAGTAGAAAACGCTGTGAAGATTGAACAACCGCCTTCAACAAAGGAAGTGAGAAAGGGTCGTAAGAGGAAGAGTCAGGTTCGGTTCAGTCCAAGTCCCACAAGGGAGGAGACTGCTCATCATGCAGACGTTGAGGATAATATCACTTTAACAGAGACTCCTCCTACAGGAAGGAGACGAACTGCAAGGCCCTCAAAGATGTCTGCTGTATTGAACAGAACCTCGCCAGTCAAAACTAAGCTGATGCCAGAAGTGCAGCCTGTGAAGAGAGGAGAGGATAAGTCAAACAAACGAAGACGAAGGGAGTCTTTGGGTAACCAGAGTAGTGACGGGGCTGCTGAAGCAGTTGAAGTGCTGAATGATAAGAAGAAGGCAAAACCTGATGCACCTGTGAGAGGTGGTAGAGTGGGAGGTGTCAGGCATTCTCCCGCAGCCAAAGAGGAGACTCCGGCAAAGAGCACCAACACAAAACTTTCAAAACCACAGACAGATGACAGTCTTAAAACAAAGTCAAATGTCAAGCTACACACAGCTGGGGAGAATACGAAAGTTCTTGGTGTGAGTAGACACAACACACGTCATCAGCATCATGACACAAGTCCAAGTGAGCCAGAGGTGAAGAGAGGTAGACAGCAGGAACCTGAGGAAGGTGCCATTCGAAGCAGTGGCAGACGAAGATCCACAAGTCGAGATATCAGGAGTGCCACCAACAGCAGTGCCGGTGAGTTGTAATTGTAGTTTGTTTTTTTACCATACTGATACTTTTCAGCCTTCTTTCTCCACTCCTGAAAGTAGTTGGTGTAATTTTTTGGAGATTATGAGATGGATACTATTAAAACCATCCTAAGGGATTTATGTTATATGTGTACAGGATTGAAGTATATCTGGGAAGGTCTCTGTTAACAGTGCTAATACCAAGGTTCCTGTTACAGAACAGTTAATTCAGTTGGCGGTTCAGAAAAATAAGCTATAGTGAATCTT
Organism: Coptotermes formosanus; assembly: GCA_013340265.1. NCBI lineage: Eukaryota > Metazoa > Arthropoda > Insecta > Blattodea > Rhinotermitidae > Coptotermes > Coptotermes formosanus. Next base: position 2,576,996 of record BLKM01012990.1, read on the forward strand.
GGGGTCATTACTGGAGAGATGGTTGTATTGGTTAGCTGTTGTAAAGAAGGCACTGCACTGGCTTCAGCAGTTGTGAGAGAATATCTTGTGCCGCCCACCGCACCCTACCATAGTGGGGCAGCAACACTAAATACAAACATTAAATAACATAAGATAATTATTTAATACAACAACAGTGTACATGACAGACCCTGAATAACAAACAAAACATACTTATAATTTACAATCTGCTTGTTGGTGATGCCCATACGTACTGATCAATACCAAACCAAGGTATCTGTCCGGCATCGTGGGGCTAAACCCAACTCAGGAGTCACCAAATGGGACCATGATGCCTGGGGAAGGACCCCAGCCCCAGCGTGCTTCCATCCAAAGAGAATTTAGACGAGCTTCGCTGAAAGAATGTAGTTGTAGAAACCACTGCGGCTGGAAACCAAGTGAGTGGCTTTGGCTGATGCAACCCAGACAGCCACAGGAGTAAGGAGGGGAGGGGGAAGGGAGGATAGGATGCATGTGCCGATGGACAGTGTTGAGTAAAACCCGGCACAGTCTTATGTACTGATAGCAGAACTGGAAGGTTCAACACCTGCCGTTTGGCATAAGTCTCTGCTACTTTCATCATACTCGTACTCACATCTTCATTAAGATGGACCTTAATCTGTGTCCTACTCCATTTAGAACATTAAAGTATGAAGCTGTGAGCTCAGTATTTAAATTTTAAATGTGATATTATTACACTTTGTCATGTGGAGCAAAGGACTGGTGGTGTTTCTCCCTCAGCCTCACAAATGACAGTTTCAAATAGATTTTCTTACCAAATTTTGTAGGCATTCAATTCCATATCTAGCTATGTTTCATCAGATTATCATCCATTGATATACTGTTACACGTTATACCCACTGAGGGGCACTGATATCATAGTTTCATTGAATATGCATGCTTTGTAAGTTTCTTCATCAAAAGTTGAGACTGCAGTACCAGTAGAATTGTGTGTGCTGCACACTGCCATTTTATTGCTGCCGTCTTGTGTTCCTGTTGTGAATTATAACCAGTGACATGTATTTGTTTATGACACACACACACACGCGCGTGCTTTCATGAACCTGTTCTACTGTATATGAGGATGTATCATGTTCAGCCTGTTACGACTTGCTGTATTGAACTAGTACAGCAATTGTATGTGAAGTGTCATTCTCCTTATATAGTATAAATGAAGTGTGGGTTGTTGAAACCATTATTATTTACAGTTCCTAAAGCAGTTAAAGAAGAAAGATCTAGGAAAGAAAGAGAAGCAGTGGACATTCCTGCAGTAACACCTGCAAATGGTAGTCGACTCAGGGAAATACCTGCATCACTGAGTATGCATAGAACACGAAGGCAGTCACAGATGTTCACAAGACAGGCCACTCCCCCCAAAAGTGCAGCTACAACACCGCAAGAAGTTAAGCGTGAACGATGGTCGCAAAGGCGGGAGATGAAGCAACGTCTAGAAGAAGCCAAGTGAGTCATCTAGGTCCTTTAGCTGTAAAGAGTCACACCTTTTGGTACTTGGTTTGTGTTATATGATTATTCATTATTGGCCATGCATTGCACTTTTGCAGTGACATGCTCATGATTGAGCTGGCCAGGTGTTGCATTTTTTAATCAAATACATTAATCCCCGCGTTACAACCTGATTGCTACCTGTAATTTACAAGGCTGCTTGAGATTGCTATTCCTGGACGGTAAAGATTACGGAGTGAAAGGACTGATAATGGCACATGATGCTAAAACATGTATTTTGATGTAATACGTGGTGGTGCGTGAAGTTTGAGATTGTTCTGTAAAAATTACATTTTTGTATTAAGTAACATGTTGCAGCAGTACTGTTTGGGTGGTACCCAGTTCAGTCTTGTATTATGGCCTCACTGAGGGGTTTGTTGAAGATTTGTTGCCTTTTTGGGCATAAAGTAATGCACTTTGGTATACCAGACTGCATGGCATCACTTAGGAGTTACTGCTGGCAGATTCTTAAATGTTGCAGGTTTCATTTATTGTTTTCTTCATTGTTAGCATAGTACCTTCAGATAGGGCTCTTCTGTTTGTCTTTGTTATTTGCAGCACATGTGATATGTTTCAGTTGTATTACATTTCCATGACAGGGATTGGTTGTTGCTGTTGTCATTTGAGTTGTGAGAAACTGGAATTGCAAATTGGTTGAATTTGTGGTATTCAGACAGTATTTTGATGTTATTTCAGATTAAACAAGAAAACAGCGGCAGCAGAGGCTTTCAAAAAGAACTTGTAAGTCTTTTAATAATGTCCAAAGTATGAAGTCTAGTAATTATTTCCTTCATTAATTTTTTACCTTGTTATTTTATGGTAGTACATCCAAAAAAGTTATTTTTCATACATTAATTTCTGTATTTTTAAGAACTGGATAACAAATCAGTTATATATGTACACAGAAACTTCAGATTCTGGTTTCTCGGGAGAGTAGTGGATATGAACATTAAAGCGGGCAAAATTTAGTATGACTCGATATTGAGATTGTTGACTTACTGTTGCTGAAATCTGACCTTAAGTGGCGTAAAGTGTTAGATTTAAGGACATTACCTGGGGGTTCCACTGTATCGATAAATCATTGTAAGAGAATTCCAAATTTAAAGAATGTACTTCTGTGTGAATAAAATGGATATAATATTAATCATTCAGATCTGCGAGTGAAGAGGCAGAGGATGGCGCTGAAGTTCAGATGCCAGAGTTGAAGCCTGAAGTACAGCTGGAGCCACATGGTGGCAGGGAAAGCAGCCATGTAGCTGCTCCACCATTATCTCCTCCCTCCCTCCATCAGCAGACACCAGTCCATCATGGTCCTGCAATTGGGAAGTCTAATGTGCCACCAGGGGACAGGAAAGCAGAAAGACCAGTCAAAAGAAAGCGTGGCTGGGTTAAAGGTCGGCCTAGGACCAAATTTGGAGCACCACCAAAGATAGATGACAAGAAGAAAAAGGAAGATCGTGGGGAGGGGGATGATGAGGTGAGTATTGTTTACAGAATTACTTTTGACTTTCCTGTGAAACGTACCTTGTACCTTGCTTAGCAGTGTGATGTGTAATAAGTGGAGTTGTTTGTAACTGTAGTGTGTCTAGCTGTCTGCATGGTTGGATTATACCAAAGTTATTTTAGACAGGGTTGGAGGCATATTTAACATGCAGAGAAGGATTTTATCATGTGTACTTCCAAACAGTGTGGTATACAAGAAAAATCTGTTTTCTTTGGAAAGTAAAAAAGAACTACCCATTTTGCTGTTGTGCCTGCCATAATGTAGTATCAGCACTTAAACTGGATTTATTTTTTTATTTTATTATTATTATTATTTTCATGCATTGTTTATTTTTTATTTTACTATTATTTTCGTTATTATTATTTTTTTTGGGCGTGGGGGATTTCACCATATGTTGTTGGGGAATTCTAGTTATTGATCTTACTGTGAACCAGAATGAAGTCCACTTTACTTACTTAAAAATATGGATGGATGAACAGGGCACACATAATCTTAGTAAACTGTAGAGAATGCCATTGTTAATTTTGTATACTTTATTATGGAGCACATCTTTTCCATTCTTGTTGCACAAAAACAATATTTATGTAGTGTTAAAAGGATCATTCTGCAGGTATAGTGAGGTATGAATTAAGCAGAGGTACAATGTATGTGAAATAAAACATTATGCAATGATGTGAAAAAGACTTGATACTGTTACACAGTGGGAGAATGCCTGCTAATGAGAGCACATGTGGCAAAGACTTCATAAAGAGTTACGAACAGATGCATTTGAATGGAAGGCACGCAAGTGATTGACAGTTACAGAGCACAGTTTCATGCACTTTTGTCACATTACAGGGGCATGACATTATATCATTGCACTCACTGCTACTGTGTTTCAGAATAATGAGGGGTGACAATATTTATGTAACTGTTAATTAATATGGTCTTAATTTTGGAATTGTTTGCCATTTGATTACACTTCTTGGTTACCATATCTCTGACAGCAGGTTTCATAGTTAAGTTTCATGCTGCTGTGGTTGTTGCTGGTGGGGTTCTAACCTGAATGGGATAATAGTATTCATGCTGAAAAGCGTAATGCTAGGCTTGCTGGACCATCACATGCGCTGTTACAGTAATGTAACACATGGCTGTTGAAGGTTAATGTACCACATTGAGATGTGAGACCATGTTATCCAGTTAAAGATTAAAAAATGCAGTTCTTTGTGACACCCTTCAATTGTAGGAGTGTCACATGTGGCTGGCCCATGGATATTATATATGTGTGCTGAATTTGTACAATTTGTATTGGTCTTAACACATTCTCACTCGTGTCTGACCATGTAACCATTGTGTCTGTAACCTTTCATTCACAGCTTTATTTACACCTTTACCTATACTGGCATTGACTTCTCATTCACAAGTTCACATTTCATTCCAGATGTGTACTTTTTCTTGAAATATTTTTCAAGCATGGGTTGTTTTGCTTCCCCCCCGCCAAGTAGCAGTATACATCTTCAGATTCCATAGGTTTGCCTTTAGGTAGACCATGAGGTGTGGTCACTAGTTACAGCCACTTTCACTAATTCTGCAGTGTCTTGAATTTATTTTCTGGAATCGCTGCTGTAACGTATCTGCACACAGTCACCACAAATGTTTCACAATCACGCTACATCAGTACGCGTTTATAGTACCACTGGTAAATTATGTGTAAACAAGTTGTCGCAATCGACTGCCCACTTATCTCACGTCAAACCGCTGTCCCCCCAGCAACATGGAGCACCATGTTGCTTCGACTTGCATGCGCCTAAACTTCTTCAAATGTTATTGGCTGCCTTCATGTCTTTCAAGTCCCAAGCAGTTGACACAGCAAGTGAGCTGCCACATGCCAGCGTTGCCAAATTCAGGCTTATGCAGGTCGCAGAACAGCTAGGCTGAGCTTCCGGCTGCCCGATACAAGTTTTCAGTTACTGTGGGAGACCAAGTAATGGGGACTGACTGCAGTCTCTGCGTCGCAGAAGAAACATGACACCCCCACATTGGCTGTGAAGTTGCATCATTCTGCTATGTGAAACGTGGTGGAAATGACCTCGGAGATTAACCTACATGAACTGACCATGCCATTTGAGTGCTGCGTTTTGGAAACAACGAATGGAAACTTGGGAAATTCTTTAAGATTTTGAAACAGAAAATGTATTAAATGGGTAAAAAATTGTTTCATCATGAGATTTGTTACTTCTTAGGTGGGAAATTTCCTTATGCCGGGATGTATTAAAAGGGCAATGTGTAATGTGAATCAAATGGGAGAATTTTGGTGCTTTTTTATCCTGACTTCCTAGGCGGGAAAGTTTCTTAACCAGGGACGCCATGAACAAGTTTTACTGTATATTGAAGGCAGTCAGTGTGTAAGGGATGAACTACAGAGCACAGCAGAAATTGCTGATATCTTTTAGAGTTGGAATTTATCAAGGTCAGGGTGGATGATTGTTGGCGCTTTGTGTAGAGCTGGCACATCAGTCCATGTTGGAACAGTCTTCAGTGCACGTTAGGTATTTTTAAAATGTGAAGTGTGTCAGCACTTTCTGCTGCACCTTATATTACCACAAACCTGTACAAGACACTTCATTTCTGGTAGTGTGAAATATTCTTCTCATATTTTCAGTGTCCTTCTGATGCTCCTGTGGCAGCTACAACGGCTGGAAAGGAGAGTGAAAAGACTGAAACTGAAACAAACACCCCAGATAAGGCTGAATCTGTATGTGATTCAGAGGCAGAAAATGTTCCTAGTGGCACTATAGCAGTTCCTGTTAAAGACTTCCAGGACAGAACGGAAGGGAAAGAGAAGCAAGCAGGGGAGGAAGTAAAATCAAATACAAAGACCCAGAAAGAGGAGGATGAGGAGGATGAGGATGAGAGGAACAAGAAGAAGACAAAGGAGAAAGAGGTGGAAACAAGGAGGGAGAATGAGGAGGAAGAGAAGCCATCTGAACCGGACAGTAACAAATCAGAAATTACGCGAGTTCCAGAAGCTAAATCATCTAGTCCAGAGCCAGATCACTGTCAAGGGAACATTACAGAACCTATGGAGATATGCAGTGGTGTGGACACAATGGGTAGACAGCAAAAAGAGAATGATGAAAAGGTGAGTTTGATGTTGTACTTTTTAACATGGTTATATTTTATACCAACTGTTTGTCTGGGGGCATTATTAAAAATCACATTTTTCAGTACTGAATCATGCAAAATATTGGTAAATTAAGTGATATTTCCTCACTAGAGCGATATGTTTGATGCATAATTTGAAATTGATGTTTATGTGTGCGTGTGTATTAGTATTCTCTTTGCCCTTCATCATACCCTATATAATTGTTTTTTTCCTCTCGTTATTCAAGGTGAATTCTTCATAGAATAAGCGGGCAGTATTATCTGTTCATGCTTGCTTGATAAGTCATCCTTGCCCCTCTTGTGTATCTTTTAATGCAGTTGTAGGTTCCTGTTGTTAGCATTTTGCCATTCATTAGTCTGTATGGCCTGGCAAGCAGTCTGGTTTGAGCTGTCGGCCAGCTCATCAAATGGATTGAATTGTGGGAGTGATGGAGTTCTGATGCATGTTGCCTTCTTTCCAAAGTTTTGAGATACGCCTGTCATTTACGTCTCTTGGTTTCAGAATTTTTTTGTCATTTCAAACAATTTCGCTTACATCTAGAGCATGGGTTCCTAACCTGTGGCCTGTGACAACAGCTATAAATTATGTACATACTAAAAAAATTCCACAATAATTAAGGGAGTTAGGCATACCACTTATTGTTATATTTCCATGTGCAACACGTAAACCAGCCGACAATAATGGGTGTGGACCTATGCCAAAAAAGGTTGGATGCCCTTTATCTAGAGTGTGTTGAAATGAAGAGATTAATGGTAAATTGATGGAATAGTTGAATAATAACATGGGTATGAATTGTCCCATGACCTGTTCATGTAGAACAGATAGTGTAAGAATTTGAAGAGAGATGGTGGTGGCTTGATGTTAGTGCTGGTGGAAATAACTTGTGCAGAAATTTGTAGTTGCAGTCTTTTTATATGGAGGTACATCTCAGTCAGAGCCAAAAATTATATATAGAACACCATTATAAAGAGCACCTGGTGTTAGTCACATATTTTTACATTTGTTTTCAGATATTGGATACGAGAATAGAGAAGCAGGTCTGTGATATTAGTGAGATGCAGGCAGCAGACGAACAGAACGAAACAACAGAAGGACCTGCGAGTGTAGAGGAAGTCACAGCCCCAAGCACAAGTACAGCCAACACAGAGCTGACAGAGACAATCAGAGATGCTGAAGACAAAAGCAGTGAAGGTTTGAGGACAGATGAAGGCAAGGTGGTAACTGAATCCCCTCCGAGTACAGCACCAACAGAAGTTGACTTGACACAGGGTGGGGAAGATCAGGCAGAAGATGAAAGTGAGAAGTCAAAGGATAAATCAGCTGACGTGGATGCTGAAACCTGTGAGATGACTAGCAATGACAGGGAAGAGGAGTTACGGAATGCAGTGATGTTCATCTCTTCTCCAGGACCTGAGGACAGTTCATTAACCCCCCTGAGACCAACTGCTTATGACCAGTCTTGCATGCAGGAGGACTCCAAAGATGAGGAGCCATGCAAGGATGATGCTGAATCCAGGGAAACTGAGGAAAAAGAGAAAGAAGTGTCATCACCACCAGGAATAGTCATATTAGAGGAACGGGAACATAGCTTGAGAAATTCCATGTCTACACAGACTCGTAGCAATTCAGTAAGTGGAATCATGGATGATAGTGACGGGTCAAATTGTGGTGCACCAGAGACAACTCAGTCATCTCTGTCGGTGTCATCGACACAGGAAATCTGCAACAAGCAACATGGACAGTCTAATCCCATGAGTTCAAATGAAGAGAAGCAGTCTGCTTCACAGCATCCTTCTTGTGAGGTGGTGGAGGTCCACAGTGGGAACACAACACCCAGATTGGATAATAGTGTGGAAACAATACAGCCTGCTACTCCTATCAACCCAGGATCAGTAAAACATACACCTCCTACTCCATCCCAGACAGAAATCCCGAGTATGGGTGTTTATACACCTGACTCAACCACAAATTCGGTTCATTCCCTCCATGGGTATGGACAGTGTGACCTAGATGTGAGTCAGCTTGGACTTGAATCACCAACATCTATATCTTCAAATGATATGGCATCGCAGAATTCAGTGGAGCCTCCAAGGCCACCATCTGTTCTTCCCCCACAGACTTCATCCACCCACACAACTCAGACTCAGTGCCAGCAAACATACTCTGATTGTGCACAACAAGGAATTCAGTCTCTTCATCAGCATCACCACCATCAAAGCATCCCATCTTCAACAGCACAACATGTGCACATGTCTATTTCGCATCAGCAAACATCACATTCAGTTCAGCAGCCACAGCCACAACAGCAGCAGCAGCAACAGCAGCAGCAGCAGCAGCAGCAGCAGCAGCAGCAGCAGTCTTCAACAAAGTCTCCACGTCAGATGCAGCATCATCGCAGCAAATCTACCCCCACACAGCACAAACAGCATTCTAATCCCTTGCAGCAGCATAGGTCAACTCCTCCTTCAATTCAGCATCAACACACTCCAGTCCAGCAGCAGCCACAACAAAGGCAAAGATCCACGCCACCATCCATTAGCCAACACCAGCAGCATGGCACAGTTCAGCACTCATCAACATCCATGCAGCAGCAGACTCAGGCTCACCAGCAGCTCACCCTGCAACAACAGCAACAGCAGCAGCAGCAGCATCATCATCACCAGCAGTCAAGCACAGGTACCCAGCAGCAACAGCTGCAGGTGCACTTACAGCATCAAGTGGCCATGGCACACACTCACCAGGCAGCAGTAGGGGGTGGATACCCACATCATCCACACCACCAACTGGCTCCTTCTCCCATGCAACATCACCCCCACCATGCAGCGCATGCTGCTCATGCACACAATGTGGCTGCTGTTATCTCATCGCAAGGCAATTATATTGGAGTCCCTCAAATGGCTGTGTCATCTCAGGCATTTTCAGCACAGCCTGGCAGTGGAGGGACATATGTGAGTGTGCCCATGACAACTGTAATACAGCACCGAATGGCCACACAACAGGGTGTTGGTGCTCATCAGAGGCTGGGGCCTTCCCCAGCATGTGCAGTGTCAACAGCCACTAATTTTGCCACTAACTTTTATATTCAAACAGCAGCTGCATCCATGTCCCATCCACACTCACACACACCTGGACCAATCCCCACACCCACCCCTACGCCAGCACCGACACCTACACCAACACCTGCCCCACAGGTTGCAGTGAGTACTACCGTGCCAGGGACGGTTTCTGGTCAAGCTGGTACCACAACAGGGGCGGCCTCTTCGTGTAGTCTTGCCAAACTGCAGCAGCTGACCAATGGATTGGAGATGATCCCATCCACTGCATGTGGCACCATGACTCCTCCTCCATCCATGAATCTGACGCCACCACCACCTATTCCCACAGCACATCATCCACATGCCACCATGACACCTCCTCCATCAGCTGCCCATCAGATGCTCCAGCAACAAGCTACAAGAACACTATCCACACCACCATCATCTATTCCTACAAACCTTCCAGCACAGATGACTCTTGCAAATTATCATAAGTATTATCAGACCAATATGAATGTTAACAACCTTGGAACGGCAGTGACACCACCCGTTCCAGGGTCCACAAGTGGACGTTCATCTCGTTCAGGAGGTGGAGGCAGTGTGGCAGCAGTACAGCAAATGCAGGCTGCAGCAGCAGCATCATCACGTGTCAGTCCAAATGTAACCATTAATCCAAACCTGATATCACAGTATGGAACTTTGAATGGATATCGCATGGCAGCACAGCAGACACCTGCCACAGTTACTGGATATATCACCAATACAGCGGCGGCAGCAGCAGCTGGATTTATCAACCAGGCGGCTCAGATTCCAGTTCAGATGGGGGTCATGAACATGGCACAGACTCAGTACCAGGACCCTGCGGCAATTCAGCGGGCGGCACAGCAGAATACAATGTACACAACTTACGGATATATTAATGGCAGTCTGATGCAGCCTATGCGTCGGTAGGCACCATCAAATAGTGTTGTGCTTTTAGGTCTGCCATGTATGACTGCGATTCCTACCAAGAACTGTAATGGGTGGATGGGGAACACAACAGAATGTTGACAAGGCAACCTGGAAGGATTTTTATGTGCACGTATGTCTAAACTGTAAGTGCTTTGGGTATGTATTCTGTGACTGCAGGGGAATTTATCAAACATTATTGTGTACATACAGTGAAGAAAGTAGTTGTTAAACTTGTAATACAGATGTTAGCAGGACAAGAAACTTATTTCTTGTCCAGATATTTCTTTTGAAATTTAGAATATTGAGTGTGCCTAAATTATGTTTCCACTTCAGAATGTTTTTTACATTAAGATCTGATTCACACTTAAGCACCTTTAGGATCACATTGAGTGATTTTTTGCTTACGTACTTTAAGTGGCTATGAGAGTTCGGGTATTAATTTTCTTTGCTGTTCCTGATATTAGCAAATGTCAGAAGATTGCCACATGTGCGCGCATGTGTGCACACACACACAAGGCAATAACAGTATATTATAGGAATATTACATTTTCAGCTTGTATGTTGGTGGTTTCCTTTTAACTGCATGAGAAATATATAAAATGCTATAACTGTCATCCATTCATTGCAGTCAACAAATATTGGTTCATGCTTGGCACCTACTGACAGTGTTCTCGTATAGATATTTGGGCGTTATATGAATTGTTTCAGGCATTCAAAATTGATCAACACAAAATGTTGGGTGTTCAATTTATAAATCTGTGAACACTAGTGACTGCTAAGTTTAAAAAAAAAGTATAGTTTCACTTGGCAAGTAAACACATAACACAGACTGGAATGATACAGCATTTGTTGGATTTTTAAATGGTTTTATATCTCTTGTAAGAAAGTCTGTTCTTAATATTCAGGACAGGAATTTGTTAAGACTGTGATTAGTAATAATTTTATGGCTAAAGACTATCTACTTGTATATTTGGGTTTCATATTGAGAGTGTTTCTATTGGATGTGCATTTGTGTACAAAATTGGGTATGTGGATTGAGTGTGAGTGAATGTATGAGAAAAAATCTTGATTCAGAAAAATAGTTCCCCAAGGTACAAATTTTTTCTGCGTGTGGGACCTTTTTATATATGTAAAAAGATTATTATAATATTAATTAGTTTTGTTTTTTAAGTGTGTAATTTTGTAGGATGTCGAGATGAACTATGAAGTGTTAGGTGGTGCATTGAGAGACTGTTACAATCTGCCAACTAGCAGAGTAAGATATCAAAATGGTGGGAATCGTTGAATGTTTCTGTTGCGTTTTGTTGAGATTTATGGTCCGCATGTGAGAATTCTTGGGCAGAGAGCAAACTGGCCTGTCCGTGTTTAGTATTTAGTGTCTTTCTTGTACATGTGGAGGCGGCTTCGAGCTATCCGCCGCTGTAGGATAGAGCAAAAGCACAGGTAAATTAGCTTGTTGTGCTATCTTATATTTATATGGGTACAAGTGATATTAGGTATACAAATTAAATATCTGGCTGTAAGCTATATTTATCTAAGTTTTTGTCTCTATCTGTGTACATTTCTTACAATAATTATTTTTATGATAATGAGCAAGTATGTTATAAGAAAATAAAAAACCTAACACTTAAGTTTAATGTACAGAGTAACTTGAACATGTGGTGCCTAACAGTCAAGGGCACATGTTCCAAGACTGTATCTGTGAAAATAACACATGTAGTTGTCCTACCTTAGAACACATTCTTTGTTAATCTGTTCTGTAGGTTGCCGCATAATGGACTAGAAAGGCTGTACATATGCTGAATTAAAGAGCTGTTAATGCATTCACAATGTTAGAAGAATGTTACTTCCCTGTACTTCAGAATCACATTGTGAAATACACAGGGTTACCAGGAGAGTAAACCTATTGATGACATTTCAAAAAAGAAAAACCTCCTGTGGTGCAGAGTGTATGACCACGTCCTTCCTAATACCTGTTCATCCAGATGCATAATGAACCTGCCATATTTTAATTTTTTTTATTGTTACATTAATACTGGCTCTCAGTGTTTTGGTCTGTTGTCTCCATCAGTCATTGTCAGTGTTTATGAATATGAATAATACAGATCTTTGATTCTGCTCACCTGACTGATGTTAGTGTATGTTTTGAATTAGTACTGAATTGCATGTGTGTAATATTATTTTAGATTGCATAAAGAAACTTTGGTTGACTAGCAGATCTGCTGTCAGCTTCTCGTGAAGGACTTTGCTCTATGGAGTTGATTAGTTTAAGACATTTCTGGAAATAATTGAAATAAGACTAATGTGTGTTATAAATACTGGCAGTAACTGAAGAAGAAAAGCAGGGGAAGTTTCATAGTTTATGCAGTATATAAGTAATTTTCCTTTACAGCATCACTAAAAACAAAATAAAGTTCACTCTCAGTGTAATACTTCTGTTCTTTTTTTGAAGATTTGCTGATAGACAGCCACACAGATGTAACATATTTTTGAGGCTGTATTTGGAGTACCTGCGACAGTCCTCTCATTAGTTCACTTACTGCAGGTTTCCATGTGTTCTGTCTCCAGGCAAATGCTGTAATTAATATCCACCTTCAAAGAAACCCACAACCCAGGATGTTCCCCTGTAAACACTTAATAAACATTTTTCAAAATTACGTAGTACTTCTATGCCTCATACCAATTCGAAGGTAAATTTAAATTGGTCTGTTAGCATTGTAATACATTAAGAGTTGAATGTCACTGCAAGGTATCAGATGAATGAACCACAAACATATCGTAGTTGCAGTGGGATGTGTCATGTTAAATCATTGTGGGACATTTCCACATTGTGTGCTGGAGTTGTGTTGTTCGGAAACCACAAATCTCTGCCTCACAGCTAGAGGTGTATCTTGAAGCAGTACCAGTAGAACAGTTTTCATAAAAGCACAATATCAGCAGTCAACCTGTCAGGTAGCAGATAGTGGCCCCCAATGATAGTCACAATATTGGCTCATGTCACGACACCTGAGTGGCCTTGATACCCATATTCATGGAAAAGACTGCGCCCACAGACTTCTGTAGAAGGAGCTCATCTGCAGTGTGGTGATGTCACGGCCATTAGCAATATTGCATGTGTGGCAGGTGATTGTCATTGTGCATCCTGTGAGTAGTGGTATGTGGGCAACTGTCACAAAATACTTCAAGGACTGTCAGTTGGGAGAATTCCAATTCTTGTGATATCACATGCACTTCTGTGTGGATTATGTTTCACAACTGCAATTATGGTACCTGCATTAGCTGGTACTGCTACAGTCTTTGGGCAATCTGCATTTACAAGTGCCATGCACTTCCCTTTACATACAGACACTGCTGCAGTCATCAGGACACATTAGGATCAGCATTATGTGAGCAGGGTAACAGTGCACATTTCCATGAACCAGTACTAGCTCAATCCTTACAGGCACCAAGGGCATGTGTCACGTACATGTATTCAATTATTCAGTCATGACTGATCCTTTCTGTGCACTGTGCCTTTGTGTATGCGTAATGCTATTTATCATCTAAGAAGTATCTGTACCCATCTGATGGTGACATGTAACATTTATGGCTTACCTTATTTTTTTTAACCAGAACTCACTGTGATGATCTTAAGTGTGAATTTCCTTTCACCCTGTATGTGGCAGGTAAGAAGATTATGAGTAATTTTGAAACACTGGTCAGCAGAGTAAAAGTGTGTGTTAGTCAATGTGGTAAATTTGGGAAATTTGATGCCAGGGTTAGGTAATTTTCTGAAACATGAAGGGGAAACTGGTCTGGGAAGATGGAGCTTTGTGTGTGTTAATACTGTGTAGAGCTGAATCTGTTCAAAATTTTTTTGTTATTTATAATGAAGTTTGCTAATGAAAGTATGTTTGCTTGCAAGACAATTAGCCAGCAGACCAGGGTTTATATCTACAGTACTTCGACCAATTTCCTTTGGTGCAGTATAATGTTGAATTATCTCCAGGCTTATTCCTTTTATTATAGAGTAAAAATAGGCAAAACTGTCTTGGATAGTGTTAATGTTGCTTCTCTGAAACATTGTCTAAGGTGCGTAACATGCCCTTCATAACGTAGGAATCATTACATCCTCATTAGTATTCTAATTCAGGTGGTTATCAGTTTGTAAAGCAAATTTTGTATTTACAGGCTTATATACTTTTCAGTATAAGAAATACTTAATGCACATCATGGTGAATTATTCATTAAAAGTTTCGTTATACATGTATGTAGATTTCGGGCCAAATTACTGGCAGTAAACCAGTTACTCGTGTTTGACGCTGAACAGAAATCTTCAAAATTGTTGGTATAAATTATGACAGTAGTGTCATCAGCAAGTATTATGGATTGTGATAAGGTACTTGCTGTGGAGGAAGGTCATTTATGTGCTTTATGAAAAGTGAGGATCCTGGAATTGACCCTAGGGGTTACTCCGTGTTGTTCACCAGTTTGAGGAAAAATCCTGAGTTTCATTACATTGTTTTAGTTTAACATCTTGTTTTCTATGTGTTAGGTAGGATCTGAACCAATATGTGCCTGTTCCTTGGATGTCAGAACAATGCAATTTACATAGCAAGGTTTTGTGATTTACATAGAAGCCTATGCCAAATTGGAGAAAATTCCTCTTTGTGTTTTTATACTAGATATAAAAACTCTCTCCTAGCTTGAAGGAAGTACTCAAAAACCGTCTGCTACTGGTCCTACTGAGTCAACTGAATGCAGCCAACAGCTGTGCTGTTTCTCAAAGATACAGTGAGGTGAGGATACTGTGGATGTCCCATAATGTTTCCCTCAAAATGTTGACCCAGGAGGTTCAAGGCCTCCCTAATCAGAACTCTTGTGAAGTGAGACAACATTGAAGTTGTCCAAGATGTCCACTAGTCCAGCCTGTAAAGGGAAAGGTAAAGTTGTCCCTGTGCACATCATGAATGCATATGGACAAGTGGTGTTACAATGTCATGCATTTTTAATTTCAGCACTTGCAGGGGAGTGCGGTCAGTTGCACACCCCAGCTGCAGAACCTGTGGCAAAAGAGGCCCTGTCACCAATTGTAAATTATGCCAGTTTGGATGCTTTAGAGAATGCGTTCTTGCCCTGCCAGGAATCGAGCCACAACTCCTAGGTCGTCCCATCTAATAGCCCAGTCATTAAATGATAGTGATTTCCCAGAACCTCTGTCCAGCTTGCTGGAAGGCCGAAGTGTGAGCAAACTACAAACATGGCTGAACATGATGGGGTGAGTTTTGAGGAGGGCTGTTGCCTTCTCAGGAAAGACTGTCCTCCATGGCAGGTGTGCACCCAGAATTTTTCCTTGCGGGTGCTGACCCTGAGGCTAAATGAGTATATAATTTATGTTTGATTTTAAAAATTATGTTATAAAAATCATGTACATACAACATAACACTGCAACTGCATTCATATACATACGAATATAAATACATGTTCCATGATTCGATAGTTTTAATTTTATTAATTTATTTTTCAAAATTCTAATGCACTAGTCCTCAGCCGACTTTAGTGGCTGATTTCGGCTGAAGGAGAAATCACGTAAAACTTTTGATATAATATCTACAAAATCTGAGTTTTTTTAAATTTCAGTTCTGGGGGGGTTGGGGGGGGGCTGCAGCCCGGCAGCCCCGTCTTCGGTGCGCCCCTGCTCCATGAAGTTAGTTTCAGCAGACCCACCTGATGTTTAGGCAGTTCGTAGTCTCCGGCGATGTTCGCGACAGGCCTCAGAAGGACGCAATCTGTATAAATTTTCGGGAGTCCAAGAAGGCATTTGAGAGTCAGGTCCTATTGACTGTGCTATTGGCATCGCGCGTCAAATCTGGCGCTGAAGTAGAAGCACAAACATTTCTTATGCTATAGTCCGATATCCTGCCATCTTTTGCGTGTTGTGTGAATCAGTTAATAGGAGAATGCGGTTATGAACTTCAGTTTTCGTAAACAGCAGATTTTGAACGTCAAAGATGTCAAGCCTGCGCAGTATAAGAAATCCGTTACACTTTGTACTCATCAACAGAAGTACCGGGATTTGGTAATAATGTTCAAGTGTTTTAGGATGAGATCGTAATGGCGAATCGGGATTTGCAGTTCGAGGAATTTATGAAAGAGGTTAGTATACCCACGAATATGGGTTAATATTTCAGTTAACTGTAGTAAAATGATAGGAGAGAGGGTTCGTGATTTATAACTGGCTGTTTTATTTGATTACGTGTGTGGGTTAAGACGCATGTTTTCTTTTATTTCCATTTAAAGCCGCTGTCGACTGGCGAGTCGCCGGACACCAATTCAAGCTCGGGGCAGGAGGCGAATTTGAAAGAAGAACTCCCAGTACCTCGTAAGTTTTGGTGGATGAAAGAAAGATCTCAGGCAGAAACTACTCATGCAGAAGTTGCCAGCAGTAGAACTTCCTTCAGTGAAGCCTCTGGTGATAGTCCTCAGATGGCGGGAGGTTATGTAGCCATTCCACCAACCATTCGGAATGTGAACGTCACAGAAATACCAGTTACTGCATCCCCTGACATATCGTCGTCAATGGCAGAATTTCTTGAGAAGGAGAAATTATGCAAGGTAGTTAAAAATGGTGAAAGTGCAGAATATGGTGTTAATTCCTACAACATAGGTATGATTGTGCCATATGCATGTGAAACATCTGTTGTCTTGTCACAGACTTATGAATGCAGCCATGCTGTAAATTCTTCCATTTATAGATTATGATATAGATAGGACTTGTTTAGGTATACAGTGTGTATGTTGTAAGTTCTTTCATTCATGATTTGAGGGCTCTGCCAATGTGTTAATGAGGCCTTCACTGTTCTGGGAGGTTATGCAGTATTGATTGGTACTTAGTTACTGACGTTTCGGGACAGTCTGTCAGTCCCGTCTTTGTGGGTCATCCTTTTCGGACTGCTTGATTCTCGAAGATGAGACCAGTAGGCTGTATTGGAACACTGGTAACTGACTACCAGTCAACACTGCATAACATCGCAGAAGAGCAACGACCTTCTTCCATTCGTTAATGCAATCTAGTATATGAACAGAATGTCTGATATAAATTTGTTTCATGCTGCTGGTGCAAGTGAAGTTTTCCTTCCATTTGAAGTCATGTTCTTTTGTGAGGAACATTTTTCTTCTTTTCCTGGTCACAGAATTAGGTCAGTAAATAACACCTGTAGGCCTCTGGATTGTATCCATCTTGTGGTCTGTTTAAAGGCTGCCCAGGTTTTCAACCAACAGTCAGGAAGCTCGTTTGGCATGTAATACATTTCATCCTTTGAGCACTGCCTAACTACTTTTGTTTTTACAGAATTAATTGTTTGTGATTGGACCCATGTTATTCATTTTTGCATACTGTGACTGCATATATCTGTCTCTGAAATCAGGTTCTTATTGTGGTTGCCATGACCATCATGATTTGTTTTACCAACCCAACCAATGGCACACCTTCACCCCGTTTAACCTAGTATGTAGTGTAACTTTCTGTGACAGCTCATTCTAGCTGATATCATTCATTTGGCCAGTGGCTTATAAAGATGTGCCTGCCACTTTTTATACTTTTGTGTTTACTGTGACAGGAACTAAGCAGCAGTATCTCTGAAATAGACAGCCCTGAAATGGATTTAGAATTTCCATGTGATGATGTTACTGATGAAGAGATTGGGAGCATCATGGAGCAACTTAGCCAACTGGCTGGCACTGCAGGTGAGCATCTGTTATTTCATGTTTGTATGTTCAGTTTGTTTACTTTTTTAATTTTGAAATTATGGTGCACTGGATGCAGTGCCAAGATGGTATGGATTATAGAGAAAGTGGTTGTGGCTTATTTTAACACTTTCAGAATCTCTCAGCATAAATGTATTTCAGTCAGTGGTGAGCAGACTGTTTAACATGCAAAGTTAAACTGTCAGAAATACTAGTATTTTAAGGTGTGTTTAGCAGTATCCATGCCAAGTTGTCCTTTGTCCCAACAGCACATTCTCAGTTTGTGGATTTAGGCAGTGGCCCCTAGACATTGATAGTGGCCGCCATAATGGATGACAAAGTTTGGTCTTGCAGCTGAGGGCTTGGGCATGGAGCTTACAGTTCTTCACCTCTGAAAACTAGCATGTTCCAACATGCTGCAACATGATCCAGCATGTTCCAACATGTTACACAGTGTCTCAGACTTGTGTGGTTTCTTTGAAAGAACTTTGTATGCTGTTATGAACACAGTAATGAACATGACAGTTGAATTTTTAAGTTGTATTCACCGTGCATTTTCGTAATATAATAACAATAATCACCAACCAATGCACTAGTATATTATTTTTATTGAACACTCACTATTCCAACATGTTTTGACGCTTGTCCGCATCATCTTCAGGCGATTGACACTTTTTTATCACAAGACGCTCGTCATATTTAAAAAGTGACCAAAATTAATGTCAAGTTGAATGTTGACAGAACTGGTTGCAGTATGAAAACAATAAGATGTTAAAATCTTTAAAGGTCAAAAACTATTTACACCACACAATACACAGAGGAAAACTGTGCCACAGTTGTGCAATCGTCTACCACGGGTTGAAGTAGGTTCACATGTGCTTGGCAGTAGTGTTGATTGTTTTATGCAGTCATCTGTAGTGTGCTTGTTTTGTCATTCTTGGTCAGATACTGTCTGTGTACTTTCAGTGTCTCACAGTACACAGTCTCGTGATACGAAAGTGTCAGTCCCCTGAAGATGATGTGGACAAGTGTCGAAACATGTTGGGATAGTGAGTGTTAAATAAAAATGATATATTAGTGCATTGGTCGGTGATTATTGTTATTGTATGTTATTATATGACAGTTGAAGTTCTCATGGCTGTAAGTATGAAGATCATTGTCTTCTGGAATGTGATGCTATAGAGTTTGGCATATAGGTATCAACATTTTGGAGGAATTTGTTGGTTCCTTCTTCTCGGTAGCCAAGTGATGCTTTTGTGTGCTAAATATTACCCAAATACGGATGCCTGGATCTTTCTACAATCTACAGAGAAACTGATTGTGTTGGAAGCATGTGGTGTTGCCTCATGACCTACTATCTGTCTTTCCCAGTAGTGTGAATTGATTCCAGTCACAAATATGAGTGACAGGATATCCCTGAATTTGGAATAAATACCAAATTTTCTGTCTCATGAGATGGTTTTTTTCTGCCTACCCTGAAAAAGTTACTAAAATCACCTTGCATCTTAACACTGGGTGATGAATTGTTACATAAGTAGGCTATTAAATCTGCAAAAATACCTTGCTAATTATAGGGTGCATGTTATCACTTGTAGTGTCTTATGAGGCAGGAAATATAGTAGTTTACTAACTAATGATTGGTGACCTGTTGACACTTTGTTTCCATTATGCATTTCACACTACAAAAATTCAAGCAAGAAAAGGAGGTGCCATCTTTGTTACTGTGATGCAGCAAAGCAGATAAGAACATGATGTTAAAGGTAAAGGTAAAGTTCAACCGAGAACAGGCCATGAAGGCCCAGAGGGGAAGTGGAAGTGTAGCTCTTCTCTTTCTTTCACCGCAGTACCAGATGGGGTTGGGTGGTCAGTGCCATGCCCTGGCTGGTTTGCGCCTGGGGAAGAGACCTGGTACACATTCTACAGGAAGCTGAGTGGGCCCCAGGCCTGATCTGGACAGGTGTGAAAAATCTTGCCCCCACCAGGATTTGATCTAAGGACCGCCCAGCCTGTAGCAAGTCAAATAACGTGATGTTACACATAGTAAAGTGTTGCTGGCATAAGCATATTTTTTATTCAATTAATTGAAGTAAAAACTGTAAATTGCCAGTTTTGTTCTAAATTTATAACCAATATACATGTATACACTGTGAAGGCATATGGGGGGCAGTGGAGATGTAGCTGTATGCATTATTAACTTTGGCACTAGATGGAGGTGAGTGGTCAGCCTCACACCCTGGCTGCTTCCCCCCCCCCAGGGAAAGAGCCCCTGATATCCATTGAACTGTAGGTTGGATGGCCTGCAGGCTGGTCTGGACGTTTTGGAGAAGAGAAAAAACTCTACCCTGTGTTGGGAATTGAGCTGTGCTTTGTCCAACCTGAAATCTATTCACTATACCAACCATGCTAACCCACTTCAAAAATTAATGCGTAGAATATTATGTTCAGGTGTACAAAACTTAAGCAAAATTATGTACATTTTGGTTTGTGTGTTCCAGATGACACTGCAGCTAATAAGAGTGTGGAGGAAATCTTAAAGGAGGCTGTACAACTTATGCGTGAAACATCTCACAGTTTCTCAGGGCTTGGAGACCATAGTGAGCTGCTTATTTCGCCAGTAGAAGAAGGTCTAGGTGTCAGGGGTGCAACTGTCAATCCAGTGCCTGCATCTCAAGCTAGCAAGAAAACAGACAGCAAACGTTTTATTACCGAAGGAAAGGTCAAAGATGGCCTAATTAACATTAGTGGAGCTCACACTACATCTACATCTAGGAAAGTAACAAATAAAACAGGTAGTGGAAAAGCAGGGGACAATGGTGAATGGCTTAGAAGCAGCAGGTTAGGTTCTACCATGGTGACTGGTAGGAGAGCAGGTAGTGGACTTGGAATGAAAGAAATCAGTGGTGTTAAATTTCACGATTTGAAACAAGTTCCATGTTCAGGGACACATGCAGAAGTTGGTGCAAGAACAAGTGATGGAGGAACTAAAGTAGGAAGTGTGATAGATACAAAATCTGCAAAACATTTAGGAAGTTATTCGGATAGTGTAACTAAAAAGAAAGACTTACTAAAGAAAGAAAAGACAGTTACATTTGAAGATGGTCTGTCCCTGTTTCCAGAATCACCACGTAACAGTAGTAAGAAACAGGAAAATGTAATACAAACTTCTAGTCCTAAATTACAACAGGAAGAAAATATTTCTAAAGGAAGGTTAGTTAAGGCATCTAAAGAAAATGATGACTTACATGTTCTTGAAAATGTCACTCAGCAACAAGGCGTTAAAGGTGGACTGTCTGTGAGAAAGGAGAAATGTGGAGACCACCTTACCAAAGTGCTGTTAGTTTCGCCTCCATTGATTCAACATGGTGACATAATGGGCACTCCAGAGGCAGTCTTTCAGCTTATTGACAGTGAAGTGAGAAGTGAGGTAGTCGCAGCATTACAGGAATCAGAGAAAAGTTCTAGTCAGGTGTCTGACCATTCATCATTGAATATAAGAAAAGAAATAGATGAGAGGTTGGTTCATAGTGACACCACTAGAAGCACAATGGTAGATTCATCAGATGTAGGTACTTCTTTTCCTAGAAAGTCCCTGTCACTTATATTGGAAGAATCAAGTGTGTCAGAGTTTCCTGTAAGAGTGGAGAAATTGAAGAAGGATGCTAGTACAATGACAGGAGAATTACGTGGGAGACAGTCAAATGACAGATGTGTTCAAGTGACAGACAATTCAATGGCAGAACGTGTGGCCAGTTTGGAGAAGGAACTGCTTCAAAAGAGAAGCACATCACTGGAACTTAAAAGTAGGTGTAAGAAAGTTGTGTAATACTGATAGCTGATTTATGAGTTAATTCTGTTGGTAGAGCTTAAAAGTTTACCCACGCTGTAAAGCCTGCTGTGATTTAAACCAGTTCCATCCCCCTCCCTACATCTGATTTCCCTAAGATCTATCTTACTGACTGATAGAAGAATCCAAAGGTTCCAATACTGCTGCTACCAGATTGTGCTGTTGGGCATAATCCAAAGCCTGTTTTATTCACCTCCCATCCTCACAACAGATTTTCCCTAAAATTGATCATAACCTTATCCTCCGACATCCATCTCAGTCCGTAGGAGGACACTTTCCACAAGACTGTACCATCAACCTTAGTCAAGCATTTCTTTGTCTGTCCTTCATCTCCTCTTCAGCACTGGCTGTACACTCCATGCAGGTCCTTGGCTTCCTTCAGGATCAATTTCCAGGCGTTTCTGCCCATAGATATTTTTGTCCAGCCTCTAACACGCATTTTCTTGAGATAATTTTCAGCATTGTCAAACCATCTTACATTCCGTATACCAATAACCGTCTTATTATTACTTTTTTCCTCGCCTGGTTTGTGCCAGCAGATCTGCCTGGTTTATCTTTCCTTCAGGTTCCTTAACATTTGGTTGGTTTTATGGGGTGGGGTCATTAGCCCCCCCCCCCGACCTGGAGGACCAGGGTATCCCTTTTAGTTTGGGTCATCACATGTCATTGACATGTCCAGCATGGGAGATGCTGCCAGTAGCTATGCTACTGCTGGCATATCTTTTGGGATCATTTGACCACTCAAGCTCCACTACTACATCAAAGTAGGGATACCTTTGGTGGGGTTGTCCCCCATCACAGTCCAGATATCAGTGTTCTGGCAACACTAGGTGCCCTGCATATATCACTGAGTTGCTCATTGCATGTGAGCAAAGAATGAAACAGAAGATGATCAGGAATTTTTCGTAGTTAGGATTTCGAAGGAGGGAGTAATGGCGTCTTTCAAAGTACTAAGCCAGCAGTTGCTTGGGGAGGCTGAGGGAAACCACAAACACTGCAGTCAGCATAGCCAGTAATACAGTTGAGATTAAAATTCAGAAGTGGGGCACTTATTTATAAAGTGCAGATCTGCTGAATATATAAGGTTTTATTTATGTAGAAATATACATATACTGTTTGGGATTCATATTTTAATGAATTTTTTAAAATTCAAATTTGCTTCGATGTTACGCAGGTCAGGACTGCTAGAGCCTCTGAAGATGGAGGCAGCATGGTCTGGTAGCAATTGGCCAGTTATGCAGTTTAACATCTCACAAGACTTGAATTTTTGTCAGCACTGCTGTGAGAATCGTGAATTGTATAATGAATTTTTCTGAATTGCAAGCGTGTAACCCGCTGTGAGTTAACGAGCCGACAGCAGTGTCACTGTTTTGGGTCTCACACTTAATCTGATAATCTGATAATGGTTTTGAGGTCAGGGGATGGGTGAAGAGGGTTAAGTCAGCCACACTGAATTCTGTGAAAACATGAGTGTAATTTTTAAACATGATGCTTCTCAACATGTGCAGTATAACAGCTGTATTGTAATACGAGATATATTGTACCTCTCTATACCCACACATGCAAAGTGCCTTTGCCAGGTAACTTGATTGTCACAGGTTGTTGACTTACATGTTCACCAACAGTTTTATTTAGCATTTACCACAACACTTCTAGCATAACATGGGTGAGTGACAGGCAGTTTTTTCATTCTGTTGTCATTCTATTGATGGCTTATTTTATATTAAACTAAAATTTTTTCTTATTATTTATCAGTGTGGATTTCGACGTAACAGGTCAACCACTGATCATATATTCAGCATTCGTCAAATACTTGAGCAAAAATGGGAATACAATGAGGCAGTGCATCAGCTATTTATAGACTTCAAGAAAGCCTATGATTCAGTTAGGAGGGAGGTCTTGTACAATATTCTCATTGAGTTCGGTATCCCCATGAAACTAGTAAGGTTAATAAAAATGTGCCTAAGTGAAACATATAGCAGAGTTCGGGTAGGCAAACATCTGTCTGACACGTTCCCTATTAAGAATGGCTTGAAACAAGGAGATGCTCTGTCGCCATTGCTTTTCAACTTTGCTTTAGAATATGCCATTAGGAGGGTTCAGGCAAACCAGGAGGGCTTGAAATTGAATGGTACACATCAGCTTCTGGTTTATGCTGATGATGTTAATATATTGGGCGGAAGCATACATAGCATAAAGAAAAATGCAGAAGATTTAATTATTGCTAGTAAGGAGATTGGTCTAGAAGTAAATGCTGAGAAAACTAAGTACATGGTCATGTCTCGAAATCAGAATGCAGGACACAATCACAACATAAATATAGATAATAAATCCTTTGAAAGGGTGGAAGAATTCAAATATTTGGGAGCAACCGTAAGGAATCGAAACTCCATTCATGAAGAAATTAAGAGCAGATTGAAGTCGGGGAATGCTTGCTATCATTCGGTGGAGAATCTTTTGTCTTCCAGGTTGCTATCCAAAAACACAAAGATTAGGGTGTACAGAACTATAATTTTACCTGTTGTTCTGTATGGATGTGAAACTTGGTCTCTCACACTGAGGGAGGAACAAAGACTGAGGGTGTTCGAGAATAGGGTGCTGAGGAGGATATTTGGGCCTAAGAGGGATGAGGCGACAGGGGAGTAGAGAAGACTACATAACGAGGAACTTAATGACCTGTACTCATCACCAAATATTATTAGGGTAATCAAATCGAGAAGACTGAGATGGGCGGGGCATGTGGCACGTATGGGGGAGGAGAGAGGTGCATACCGGATTTTGGTGGGGAGACCCGAGGGAAGGCGGCCACTTGGGAGACCCAGGCGTAGATGGGAGGATAATATTAAGATGGATATTCGGGACGTGGGATGGGAGGACACGAACTGGATTGATCTGGCTCAGGATAGGGACAGGTGGCGGGCTCTTG
This sequence comes from Coptotermes formosanus, assembly GCA_013340265.1. NCBI lineage: Eukaryota > Metazoa > Arthropoda > Insecta > Blattodea > Rhinotermitidae > Coptotermes > Coptotermes formosanus. Next base: position 2,601,668 of record BLKM01012990.1, read on the forward strand.
TGAATGCGGTAATGAACCTTCGGGTTCCATAAAATGCGGGGAATTTCTTGACTAGCTGAGAAACTGGTAGCTTCTCAAGAAGGCCTCTGCTCCATGGAGTTAGTTAGTTAGTTATTTGCTATTAAGGCTGCTGTGAACAGTGTTTTCCCTGAATGTCTGTAAGGACCAGCTAGGTATGTGTCCTGTAAATTAGAAATTATGTAAGGAATGTTGAGGAGAGAGAGAAAATGTAGATGACTGTGGCTACTTCTTGACATGATATATTTTGTTTTTAGCCAAGCTTGAATCAGAGAAACAGAAACACAGAAAGGAGCTTGATGAATTGAAATGCAAGCATGAAGAAGAAATGTTCACTCTGAAGAAGGATCAGTATGTTTTGAATGCAAAGGTATGAAGGTCTGTTTACTCTTACCATTTTGTTTTGTATTCTCTTTCCTGCAATTTTATTTATTAGGTAAATGTGATTATTAGCTGCACTGATGTGGTTGTTTGTCCACCTGTCCTTAACGTGTGGTATAAACAACCACTCTTCTACAGAACATGTTTTAATAAACATTTATTTTGTTAATTCTAACTAATGCTTAAAGCTGTTACTTTGTGAGGAAGTTCAAAGTTATTGTTGAAGTAATTGTTGAAATGTTTGCCATACAACTCACGAAATCAGTTAAAGAAAATGTTTTGTTGTGTGTCTGTCTTTGACATTATTGATTGTCCATACATAAGCCATAATAACCAGAAACATTTGGATGATAGTTGAGATCATTATGAGACCTCTAATGCTATTTACACAGTGTTAAGATGGTTTGTGCTGTGCAGTAGATATGTTGCATACAGAAATATATGCATGCTTTTAAAACAATACAACGGACTTCTTGATGTACTGATGAGACAGGAACTTTTGTTGCTGTGGCTTTTATTGTGGTAACAGTAAATGATACATTGATGGGGAAGTTTTGGAAATGGAAGTGCATTTTATCAGCTAGATCTATGGCTGCATATGATTGTCATCTTAATGGGAAATGTTCAAGTAACAGTTTGTTGTAGAATCTATGCCTGTGTAATGAGAGACCACAAAATTGTCAGGTACAAGTAGAACTGCGTGTACCTTTTGAAGTCAAGGAGTTAATTACAAATTGTTACCAAGCCTTATGAACTGAATTTGGAGAGGTACATGTGTATATGATGTATACATGTACCATTATAACATAATAGAAGTTGCACTGGAAGGTGTCGTTCTGGAGGAATAGTGTAGTCTGTTCAAATGTTGATGTTGCAGATGGTTAGAAATTGTCATTTGTTTAGAAGGTAGCTGTTTTGTCCAAATTAAAAACTTGCTAGTCATGATCCTTGAAACTGAAAGTAAAATCTGACCCAGTGGTGACAACTATTATAGCAGTCTCTGTCTCTTAAAATTTTAGAAGTAACCTTGAGAAATAAATTTTGATCCATTAATTCGTTACACCATAGAATACAATTTTTAAAATTTAAATGTTGTAGTATGGAATTGGATTGTTACTTCACATGAACATTATGTATTTTATTTGTCACATCAGTTGCTGCATAATCTGGAATTTCTCGCAGATCACAGACTTGAAGAAACAACTGGAGAGCCGTGTGCTGGACGAGACAGTTGGGAATGGCCACATTCATGATTGTGCTGTCCGGGAGCATCAGATCACCCTTTTGGAGACAGAACTGCAGCAACAGGAACAGCTGATGTTGGGCTACCAACGTGAGAACGATAAGCTGTGCCAGGCCATGAAGCAGCTGAAGGTATGGTACTGTTTCCTCTCATGGGACACGCACATCTGTAAAATGTCTTGTGATTGACTTGACTGCAGCCCATGTTTCTTGTCCTACTGGTTCAATCTCATGGGCTGGAAGCACAAAGCCATGGCTGCCTGTGTCAGGAAGCTCAATGGTGTAGGAGTACTTAATTCCTGCCACTCCCTTTGCCCAGTCGTCAGACCCACCTGTTGAAAGGAATATTTCTTTTAGATCAGCATTGCCTTACATACCTTAACCCTGTTATGTGTGTGAGGCTTCGTGTTGGTTTTGTAACCAAAGGAGGAGGCATTTTCACATTCATTAACATTTCATTCACCCCATCACTGATTTTGATTTAAATTTTCAACTTGTGTAACGCAAAAACAAGAAGCAAAGAAATACATAAAAAATAAACAGTGTGGAGGTCTATTATGTGAATCAGATCCCAGAAAATTGATGTGCTATTCGAAGGGGACCTCAGATCTCATAAATTTTGGAAATTTATAATTATTTTGTTGTCTAGGCTTTTTTTGGAACTCCTTAGAGACAACAAATTTCATGCAGGAAGTTCCGTGTAGCTGTTCATTCTATATGCATGAAAACATAGAAGGACTGATAATTCACAACGTATATAACTATGATTTTAAAGCTGATGAATTAGCAACTTACGGTGTTGAAAATTAAAATACATGGTATGAATTCCACTGGTGGAGAGAGAATTTGTTCTGTCTTGAAGATGGTGGCAGCAGGTTGCACTGAAATATTGGTGCCTGGGAAATTATAGACTGCTGCTGCACTGAGGTTATGCAGTGGTATATTAAAATGGCAGAAACAATGCAAATTCAAAGGCACTTCTCTGGATGCTTGTATTCAGAGTTGAATGTCCAGAATCGAGTAAACTGGAGCCAGTTGATATGTCATTCAGGGGAAGCCAGGGTTTGATGCTGTCGATGGGTTAATATTAGAAAGTTCTCTTTGGATGTAATGTGTTCATTTTTAGTTCAAGATCATTTATTTGATCTCTGTTGATGTAAATAAACTGTAAACAATGTTGTTCTTGGCTGTGTGACTGGGGCTGTTCATTCGAGAGTCAAGTTAGTTTTTAGGCAAGGTAATAGAGACCTCAGTGGAACCTTCTGTTCTTGTCATCCGGGCACTGATGGGAGATGTAGACTGGGTATGCTCTTCAGCTTGTTGCACTGTAGCGAGTTACAGTATGCATGTGGGTGATGGCAGTACTGAATGTGCAGTATAACCCTCTGAATCTTGAACCCCAACTTTGCGTGCAAACAGCAGAACAAGCCTAAAAGGTGGTGCAGTGTGAACTCAGATTATGCTGTTGGCTGAGAGACCTTGGGTGAGAGCCACACTGATGGTATAAGGGTACTTATCTACCACATCACATGATATCACATGCGAGAAGATCCATCTTGTGTGACTTCTAAATGTGTGCCAAAGAGACATTTATTCTCTGGTCACCTTAGGAGCTCCTTGAAGTTTAGTTTAAATGACGTGTCTTGCCTGTTACAACACAATGAGAGGCAGGCAGGTAATCAGTGAAATACTACAAAATGTGTACCGTGAGTCTGTTTTGATTATATTATTACAGTGGCAATTTGTTGTGATGTATATGGTACAAAGTATTGCAACTTCTTTGTTAGAACAATCACTTTATTTAGAATCAGGCTCTTTTGTTATCCTATGCGCATATTTATTTGTGTCTGTTGCCAGTCTTTAGTTATCAGGAATGACGGGTAGCAGTTCCTATGTGGCTTGTAGGTTTAGGCTTGCAAGTAAGAGGATTGAGGCAGTTTAAACCATACCTGATGAAGTGTAGAGGAGTTCTGCAGCAGTCCCTAGTAGGTAGTCAGTTCCACGCACAGCTTCTAGGGCTTCCACCCCCTTCTCTGCGAGGATATACATCTCATAGTAATCCTTTGGCTTCTCATTTTTATATCCCCATGGCACCAACCACATTTGTGAATACGAGTGTAGCGTCAGGTAAATCTTAATCTGGTCTTTCCTAGTAAGAATGAAATCAGCCATGGCTTTTGTCTCAGGTTCAGAGAAAGCCCATGGTCCCCTATAGTCGTCCGTGCAAGGATCAGAGCTAGAGGTGGAACCTTCGCCCCAGTGGAAGTCCCAGTTTCTGTTAGGGTCAACTCCATAGCATTTTCTCTTGCCCCACCTTTGATCTGCTTTGGCACCTGAACGAGTCTTCCTCCAAAGGCGGTCAGTCGAGTGAGAATACTCATAGCCATCAGGGTTTGCCACTGGCATAAAGTACCAGTCCACAGAGTCTATCAACTCAGGGTGCAAATCCCGAAATTCCACCAGCTGCAGCATTATGTAGGTAACTGTGGCAGGGGAGATCCACTCTCTTGCATGGAGACCTACAGCAAGGGAGTTTCAGTTAAAATGCTGTCTGCGGAGAGAGCATGCAGTACACTAAGCCAGTGGCTTCCAGTCTTTTGTCTGCCGGAGACAAGTAAAGTGGCTGTGAGTTATCTGACCAGTGGTGCCCTGTCCATTGTATAAATAGTCTACATATGTTGCTTTAGTGGTAGGAATGGAGTGACACTGACAAGTTTTTGGGCATGTTCAAAAAATTGCAAAAAGTGACTGCTAGCTTCATCATGTCTGTCTGTCTGTCTGTCTGTCTGTCCGGCCATCCACATGGAACAGCTCGGATCCCACTGGGCAGATTTTTATGAAATATGATATTTGAATGTTTTTCAAAAATCTGTTGAGAAAATTAAAGTTACATTAAAATCTGACAATAATGATGGGTACTTTATGTGAGGACCTATGTACATTTATATTTATATCTCAATGAATTCTTCTGAGAATGAGAAATATTTTAGACAAAATTTGTAGAGAAAAACAAAACACACATTTTATGTTCAGTAACTTTTTCCCAAAATCGTGCCATTTGTGAGATAATGTGGAAAAATTTGGCAGAGCAAGACAGGCCACAGATGACAAATAATATGACACAGGGTATATCTGATTTGCATGCCTGATAACAAAGGCACGAATGCAGACACACACTTGTAACATTGAATACTTATTGCTTTTCCATGGCAACAGTGGTTACATGAATGTGCATCAGTGTCATGTTATATGTACATTGCCTTTCTTGTTACGCTTACCGCCATCTATCCATATGGCAGGTTTGTTGCTGTCACGACCTGTAGACACTTTTAGCAACTTAAGATTTCGACCTTGAGATGATTTCCCTATCACCTCCGTTTCGCAGATATCAGGGTAGGTTATAGCTAGGTATTCAATGTAGCTGTCAATGTCTGTGGAAAGAAATACGTGTATTATGTCAGAAAAATGAATGATATCCATCAGAGGAGCAAACATGCTTGCCTGGGAGGTAGAGTCCTTAATTCGCCAGAGGTAAATCTTTTATAGAAATTTTGATGCTATTGATATTACAGTGAAAGATTATTTGTGTCATTAAAGAGCGTCTGAGTGTTGCATATTAATGCAAAAATTATGTACGGGTAAAGTAAATTCACTGGCTTGCTTAGTACAAGAAGTCATATTTGCTGTCACAGCACTTAGGAGAATTCTTGAAATATTTTGTACCAAGGCCATGAAAAGAAGTCCCATAGACTGACATCACGTCCACATCTCCCTTCAATTATTACATTTTCCCCCACCAGTTTATTTTCGTATATTCCTTTCCAGTCATTTATTCATTCTGCTCACAGAGCTATTGGTGCTGATGACCTTTGCTAGTAACAAGCGCTTTACACTGTTTGATGTAAGCAAGAGGAGGCTTTAGGAGGATGAAAGAGTAGGCAGAAAGGAGGAAGCCTTGAGTGCTATCATTCCCACCATCCATGGGACCTCTTTCGATGGCCTCAATATATGAGTCAGAAGTATTTGTATTCTGCAATCCAAAGCTGTCGTGGTGACTGAATTCAGTAGAACTTTCTTGGGCTAGCAGCTGTGTTGGGTGGTTGAACGGTTTACTCATTGCCCAACCACCTGATGTTTTGTTGAGTGTGTTACATTGTCAGGTATGTGGAGGAGAATATGTTTGAATGAAGACCTTCAAATAGAGGAAAGCCACCTTGAGGTACAGGGGCTGGGACTGTAGAGCATATGATCATGGTAGTTAGACCGACTGTGGAACGATGCGTGTGATGGAAATTATAATGGTAGTCATGCCTAAATAGTCAGATGCAAGAACGTTGTCGTGTACTTTGTAGGGTTTATGAATTCCAAGATGGTTTTGGTCTGTGTCATCATTTTCATCACCCTGAATTTCCACATCCCCTTGGTTGGAAACAGGATTTTGGTCCTTTTTCCCCCCTCTCTGAAATAATTTTTCCCATTGTGTTGGAGTCCTTTTATCCCTTCAGCTGTGTTTGTTAACTTTCAATTTTCTCTGATGTTAGAATTTCTTCAGTGGTCTGATCTTGTGAAGTTCAGTAGCATTCTTAGAATATACATCTTCGCAGTCTGTACAATGTGGGATTGCTTCTCGTTTAAAATTGAATTTTCACTGTCATAACGAAGGACGGAATTGAGCTGGTAACTTGTTCAGGTGAAATGACCCTTGTTTGAATCTCAAGAAGTGGCAGGTGATTAGAGTTATGACAATAGCATTAGGTATCATCAGACATCACTAAGTAGTCTTAGAACATCTGTTGTAAGTGTGAGCAGTTGATAGCTTTCTCATATGTGCATGAAGTTTAATTTTAAATGGTGAACTAGCTGTGATACTGCTTTTTATTTTTAATACTGTATATGTGTTGTGTGCATGACAGAAGTTTCATGTAAAGCATTATTCAAGATTCAAGTCATCCGGGTGTTACACTGTGCCGCCTGGTAAATAGTTACTGATGTTTTGGAGGAGCATAGTACTTCCATCTTCAGGGTCAGGCAGTCCAAGAATCACTGTTTGTGGACCTATTGACTTTAAAGATGGAGCCACTGTATTCCTCTGAAAGATCAGTAACTTCTTGTATTTACTAGTCAGCATGCCATAGCATCTCAGAAGATTTGACTTTTTATCAACATTGTTGTGAGAACAGCAAGTGTCACAGATCACCACCACCATTTGACAGAAGTACCCATTCTTTGCCTGGGATGTGGTTGCTTTCCTGCTCAGTATCACAGTATATAGTAGCTAAAATTTTAAGTGACAAATAACATTCCAATTAAGAAGTTGAAACCTACTGTTGTCATTAAACAAATTGCTAATGGGGATTTCAATCACGTGCAGATACTCTACCATGATACTTATGCATCCCTTTACTATATGTGGGTACCATGTTGACTGGTAGGAGTACAGATTAAATGTATATCTTCGTGTGTTCTCTGTTAGGTATGTGGCAGGAAACAGATGACAGACAGAAAACTGACAAAAGTTACATTTTTATGTAATTTGCATTAGGTATAAAGTGCAAAGTTGGTACCTCTGGCATTAGGTGAATGTCTGACTGGATGATACAATATACAAATGTATGCGTTCAGTTGTATCAGTACAGCAGAAGCAGTACTGACCTTTGTATCTATGGTAGCGTCTCCAAGTGAGGCGATGGCCACCACGACTTTCCAGTTCTTCATCCTCAGGATCTGTTGGAGGATTCTCACTTTGAATAGCTTCCTGGAAACAAGACAGTTAGCAGAAGTATTTTAATTTGTTGTGAGAAGAGTGGAATGTAGGAAAGAGTAAAAATTCTGTAATACATGGCATGTGATGGTACAGATATAAGTCTGTTGAACATAACACTTGTTCTTCATATGTTCTGCAGTGGTGAAGTACTTTTGATTCCATATTAACTCCACTATTATAACTAGGCATATGTAATTTGATATGGGGACTTGCATTCATATCTAACAACTTACGAAGTGTGCACATGGCATAAACAATTCTGGTGTGTGTGCTGTGTTACTGGTCTAGTCCTTAAATTTGTGAATGCTAGCTTTTGATGTGATCTTAAAAATAGTGTAACCAGCCTTGGACCACAGTTTGATTCTAGGGCACGCTGTCTCAGATGAGATTATAAACTAGTAATGAATCTAATTTATATAGTAACAGAGCAGGTGAAGTTGGGGCTTTGAATTGGAATTGTCATGCCTCACACAAGTGTTCAGTCTGACTGTCGCTGATTTTTGTGCAGTGTTCACTGTAACAGGTGAAACAAGCATGATTTCAAAATAAACATTTGGATACGTTAAAATCATTGCCAAAGAAACTGGGTCCATTGACAGTTGTAAACCAGTCAGTTCTGAATGAACTTCTCTGTGCACTTAGCAGGAATTACAGACTCAGTGGCCTCTAGCAATCAGAGAAGTAAATACAAAATTTGCAACTTCCTGCATGGAAGATTGCAGTTTATAGTTAAATTTAAGCGTAGGAAGATGAGCTTGGGTGCACATTAAGTAAACGTGTAACTTAAGATTTTATGCTTATATGAGCTTTGGTATCCAGTGAGTGAGCGTGTGGTTGGAACTTGAAACCTCATGGGGTGAAAATGTTAGTTGAGTATTGTGCTTGGTGGAGCAAACATAAATTGAGTGTTGTAGGTGGTGCGTGAACATTGTTCAGTGAGTAATGTGTAAAAATAGTTTAGAGTTGTTCTTACACATGTGAACATATTATTTTGTGTTTAATTTCTTTGGCATTTGAACTTTTTGTAGCAGTCTATGAGTGAATATAAATAGGAAGTGTATGAGTCGTCAGCTTATGAGTGTAGCAAATCAGCTGAAACTGAAGTATCTTGAGTGTCACAAACATGGATTGCAGACTGGCATAATTCCAACAACTGCCCCTTACATCAGGGACCTGAAAACAAGTCATTTTGCTGTCCACACCGAGTGTGAATACTATGTTCGTTTCTAGTACTATGAACAGAGTGCAATCAGTTGAGCTGAGCTTTGCCCCTATAAACAAGTTGCATGTTCGTGGCTAGTTGCTGCTGGTGTTGTAGCTATCACAGATGGTGGCAACAGTATGATAAAAGGGGTGGGGTGGTGGGCAGGGTAAAAGTTGGTCCAGTTGTCCTCAAGTCACGAAATGACAGCAGAAAAATTGCTCTTGTTGAATTATGTCAAGAATCATAAGGCTTGGGCCTTAAATGTGTGTTTTGTGGACCTGTTGTTTGAATTTTTTTTTTGATACCTATTTATAAGATATGCATGAGATTCATGGAGAAGCACACATATGTTGCTATATCAAGTGTCCATTGCCTGATTTTAACCAGTATAGGAATATGTTGATGAATTTCAGTAAAACTCTCAAATATGAAATGTAATGAAAATCTGTTAAGCTGTTTCTTGAATTTTTTCATACGAACAGATGGACAGGCACATGTGACGAACCTGATAGGTGCATTTTTGCAATGTTTCCTTTTTAAAGTGTCGAAAATTTGTGTGTTAAGATTTACAAACATTTGTATGGTGGAGAACAGCAAGACACCGGATGACTTACATGACAGAAATTGTGACTGCAAACAAATCATTGAGTCATACATGTTCTGCTAGGTTTTGAGTAGGTAGTTAGCTGTCATAAGTTCTTTCCAGAACTCTACTTTTTGACATGGATTTTGGTCAGTCCTTTTTTGACCATTATGGTGTCATGCTTAAAAATGTTTAAGAAAACAGTAATTTAAGTTATATGCTCATACTATTGGTTTTTTTTGGGGTCATGCTTTGATGTAATTTAATAGTTGGTGTCCAGCATTTTGGACGTACTTGCTCTTTCCATCTTCTAGGTAGTATTTGAGACAACTGTATGGATTAGGATTCTCAGGCAAAGGAAACAGAACAAATTTATGAAAACATTATGGTTTGAAAAAAACCGGTACAGTGTCCAAAATATCAGTCATTTTTAATATTTTGGTATTACATCCAGTTTGCGTAGGGCTCTCAAGTCGTCCCTTCGCATCGGATTTTCTTGCCAAATTTTTATGCATTTTTAGCTGTATCATGAATGCTACATGTCCCGCCCATCTCAGCCTCATTGATTTTTATTACTGTAATAATATGAGTATTAAATGGAGAGCACAAATTGTGAAACTCTATTACTGTCTCTCCCTTAGGTCCAAGTATTATCGTCAGCTATCTCTGTTCTCAAACGTCGTCAGTCCGTGTTCTGCTCTAGAAAATCAATTGTGCAACGAAGACTGCCTTGGCAAGCGTTTTCCGTCAGCATTTGAAACACGCCTAACACTAGGGATGCCGGTTTCTAAAGTGAGTGCTTGTTTTCCTCACCTCGAGGTTATGAATAAGGACGTCGTAGGGAATCCCACTGCTGTCCAACTGTTCCACCAGGTCTTCCAGGACCTGCGGGGCGCTCAGTATATCGGCACTGACCTCAGTTCGGTTGTTGCCAGATGTCCTTCCCGCGATCAAATTCTGCGACCATAAGGACACTAGTCCTTCGTACTTCCTCCTTTTGGCCAGATCTAAAACCATTTGCAACTGCTGTACTGTGGAAGGGTAAACCCTCAGTAACTGGTACTCCTCGTAAGACACGACGTCCGCGTCTTCAGCGAGTGCCACTGCGAGCATGCACAGGCTTACCGTAGACAGTAACATCCTGCCATCAGCGAACCTTGGCGGCTCCACGTCTCGTCAAATATATACACAGCGGCGCTAACCCTCATAAGATGTGTTGTTGCTGCAATGATTGTTACGAAATGGTGTTCTCCCTACCAGACTGGCTCTAACTTGACAGTGAATTGTAATTTACAAGAGGATGGGGGTGTCTACATTATCGCTCCGCGGTGGTAATGCGACGGACAGTTTATAGAATAATGTGCGAAATGGAATGGTTTTCGACGTATTAGTTTGCTGTAATACATATTGATCAGGGCGCATTAGAGGTTGCATAGGATGGTTTTCGGGAAATTAATTTCACGTAATATGCATTAATTGTGATGCGCATAGGTTTAGCAGGGATGACGACTGATTAGTTGATTGAGTGATTCTTGGTATAGGCCTTCCCGTATTTAAGGAAGTTGCTTTTTAATGTAATAGAGAAGTACAGTCTGATACAACTATTTTATTATAATCTATGAAGCACAACTGGATGACTTCCACCAAGAAGCGGTGAATTAAACAGGAAGATGAATGAATGGTGAACGGTAACGATTAACAAGGAGCTGGGTTTGGCCCTTTTCAGGGTTCTGTTTATGAATTCGCCTGGAGAGACTGAGGAAACCCACATAAACCTCATTCATGACAGCGATTTAACCCGGTCGAGATTCGACTTTGTACCTCCTGAATGTGAGGCAGGAAAGAACATAGTCGAGAATGTTGCTGCGGGCAGGCAATAACAGGAGGAAGGAGAAATGACATGAAGAGCTTCACAATTGGTACTGTTCAGGTGGTGTTATATATATCGACGATTGAAACAAGGACAGTGAGAAGTGAAGGAATGGCAAACCTCAAGGCAGGAGACTTTGGGAAACCTAGACAAAAATGGGAGAAAATGTCTTAGAGTAATACAAAATGTGACAGTAGAGACTGAATTGAACTGGCGTAAGGTAGTAATTGGTGGCGAGCTTCCGTAAACCTTTTACAAAATGAGTCAGTTTCTTGACCGATTGCGTGACTGTCAGCTTCGCAAGGTACGGTTATTAGTTGTCGGTGGCTTTCGGCGTCCATAGCTTATTGACATGTACATTTAAGTTCGTGGCCGAATGTGGTCTTTGACGATGCTGACGGCAGCCTGCAGTTTGTACAAATAAGCGGGCTTGTGTCTATGGTAGCAGATATTGGTATTAATTTCGGTTGGAACATGGTGCCATGGTCTGCAAAGTGGGAAGAAAGAGGAATGAAATACAGCTCAATAAAATGAAGAGAAAAGCAAACAAATAAGTGTGCAGGTAAATGTGATGATAGCGAGATCTGAGGTCCTCACAACGGTGTGGGTGAAGATCCAAGTCTTTTGGGCTGGTACACCGTGTCGACTGGAAATTCAGTTGCAGACGATTGGGGGAGGCTAGTGTCTCTATCTTCAGGGCCAGGCAGTCGACAACTTTAGGACAATAAGGTATAATAATATGTTACACAATTATATGATGAGTCATGCACATGTTAAGTTAAAAGGCCTACAGTGGACTGGACATATTCGACGTACGGATGGTAAATGCATACCAGGGAAGATGTTACACAATACAGTCCGTGGAAGAAGACCTAAAAGAAGATGGATACTGGGTATAAGAAATTGGAAGAGAGAAGCAGTCGATAGACAAGTGTGGAGAGGCTATATACAGAAAGACAAGGCCCGATATCGAACTGCTGCCCCATAGAAGAATAAAAATAGTCGACAGCTTGAGGTTGAAGATGGAGGAACTTAGCCCCTCCGAAACACGGCTATCAGTGGACATGGCGTAATGTCCCAGAAGACTTGAGTCTTAAAGTGTAATATTTTATGCAATCTGTATATTGGTTCTTCAGAACACTACAACTTCTCAGACATTCGCTTTTCCGCAAATACGTGGGATTAAAGAGGTTCTTGGTAACCCTTCTGTAGTTTCGCAGTTCAAACATGCGGCCAGACACCACCTCTTAGTTAGGTGTTAATTTTTTGTACTTGATATAAGTAAAGCCAAACAAACTGCAGAAGCCTCGCGCAAAACGCATGTGGGCCAATGTCGCAACCAAGAGTCTGCAAGCGGTCTTGCGCCCCGCATTGTGGCATAACCGGTGCCCCAGTTTACCGTCTGCTGCTGGCTTGTTCACCTTCATCCTAGTGTCATCCTGCGCTGCTGTGTTAAGGGAACTTCTGCGGTTTGTTGTAGATAAGGTTTTCGTGTCATGGTACATGTAAACAGAGGACTGAATTGTTTTGCGAATTGTAGGACATGTGTTGCGGTTCGCGAAAATAAGACAGTTTTGAGTCATCTGCTGTACGTAAATGTAGCGTTGCCCCCATACGTTGTTAGGTCTGAGCAGCCGCGCACCCAGAATTCTTCGTTGGGGGGGTGCAGAAATGGAGGTTACATATAATTAATGTTTGATTTTGAAAACTATGTTTTAACAAGAGAGACTATATACGTATAACGTAACATTGAGGCACGTTCGCGTAACTGTTGTTGCCGTGGAAAAGCAATAAGTATTAAATATTCCGAGTGTGTGTCTGTAGCCTTAGTTGTCCAACATGCAAAGGCATGTGTCATATGTGGCCTGTCTGTCTGTCTGTACCTTATTTTTCCACATTATCTCTTAAACAACACGATTTTTGAAAGAAAGTTGAACATAACATACGTGTTTTGATTTTTATTGATTCAGTAGCAGTTTGACGCAAGCCCGGGACCGAACGGATTGCCACGTCTATTACCGGACTGTGATAACAGTTTTTAGGCGTGTTCGAAAAATTTCGAAAAGCGACCGTCAGCTTCGTCATGTCTGTTTTTTCGTCCGCATGGAACAACTGGGCTCCCAATGGACGGATTTTCGTGAAATTTGATATTTGAGTATTTTTCGAAAATCTGTGGAGAAAATCCAAGTTTCGTTAAAGTGTGACAAGAATAACGGGTACGTTACATTAAGGCCTATGGACATTTATGATATGTCATTTAATTCATCTTAGAATGAGATGTTTCAGACAAAAGTTCTAGAGAAAATAGAATGTTATTTTATGACATTTTATGTTCAATATATTTTTTCCCGAAAATCGTGCCGGTCGTGATATAATGTGGAAACATATGGTAGAGTCAGACAGGTCACAGATGACAATATAATATGGCGCATGTGCGTTGCATGTTGGATAACTAAGACAAGTTAGGATTGACCGTTCGTCGGTTAGTCAGTCAGTCAGTCAGGCAGTCTTGGTGTTGAGCCCATTTCTCGGCTTATGACGAGGTTTCAGTTTTGGAGTTGTGTACTAACCTGTGCCAGTCTTGGGGCGCCGTGTCTGACGGTAGCGGGGGTCTGTCCATCACCACGTCACTGTCTTTTTTGATTGCACAGATTCACATACTGTAGGCCTACTTATGTTTGGTATTAGCCTATGGCAGTGTTTCCCAAACTTTTTGGATCGCGGAACCCTTTTGGCTTCGAAAAATAACCATGCATCCTCCCGTCCTTGCTCACGTAAATATAAAGTGTGTCCGGATGATAGGTATCCAAAATTAAAAATTTGTATCCCACAACTGATTTTAGATAGCTACGAATACATACCAGTACCATACATAATAACGCATTGCATGATTTTGTCTTAATTAAAATGATGGTCCCTCGCTTCGCGGGTACAAGAAGTTTCTTGATTGGATATTCTGACGATCATACGAAATAAACATATCCTCAGTTACAGAAATTCCGCGATTATTTTTAACAAAACATTATTCCTTTAATTAAAAAGTAAGTAAACTTCAAAGTAGCCATCGCGGAAATGTATTCGCGGATCCCTGGGAACTGGTCGCGGATCCGTTGGGATCCGCGGAGCACACTTTGGGAACCACTACTCTCTAGATATACATATTTTCAACACTTTTAATCACTCATGTGCAATTATGTACCTGCAGAATACATACGTGACCGCTGTCTCCAGACCACGCCTTGTCTTATTAGCCGTTGCTAGAACGATCGTAAGCTATACCGCCGCAAGGTTTTAGCCTCTTTTGGGCCTCGTCCAGTGCTACGAACATTTTTATTTTCATGATTTTTTATGGCTTTTATATGCTGCCTGCATAATTTTGTGATAAAATCGTAAACGTGCGGACTTTTGAAAGTTACGTGCGACTTGCCGGAGGGAGTGTGTGCCTTGAAAACCTCAGAAGAACGTCGTTTTGCAGGCGCTGCAATTTCAAACGATGGATGTTTGCATTAACCTTTTAAAGCCTAGCGGTAACTTTACATACGACCAGGTTTAACATTAAAAAATTCTACGTGGTGCCCACATTGGGTTTATGTATTTTGTACGGATCTCAGAACAAACAGCAACTTTTGCCTTATAAAACATTAAGAGACTGGTTTTTATAACCGAAGTGGAGAGTGTTTACAGCGCGGTACGCACTGAGTCCTTATATAAAACAGATACGCTTCGTCTTTAAAGGGTTAATTTCCAGGCAGTGAAGGCTTGTCATTATACACGCAACGAGTGCCTTGTGGAGGCTTAATTTAATGTTAGCACTTAATTGCACACTTTTGAAAGGGAGTAGACTCAAATGTTCCCAGAACCTTTGCTTCCATTGTTTCTGTACGGATCTTCCATTTACTCCTGTCAGAGATGACACAGAGGTACTTCAGATAGTTTAGAAAGGAAATGCTCCGGCTTTACCCTGCATAGTACCCAGATCACAGCCTGTACGCCGTTGAATATGTAGAAATGCTTAAGGATTGACCTGTCGGGCCATACCAGTTTATAAGCACACAATAGAGACAGGCCGGATTTATAGCAGTTGTTCCCCCTGGATCCACAACCTACCAGTAACCATGACTTGATTCCTGAGTGACTGATTATGTATTGGTCATGTGCCACGAAGACCAGGACCAACCTAACGCCCATCCTCACGTGTATCTTCCGTGAGGTCATTGAACCAGGAAGGGTTGTAGCCAGGCAAGGCTGCGATATTAATCTGCGCTGCAGTAAATAATACAGAGAAGTGTGATTTTAGTATTAGCTGAGTGGTCGTACAGTAGGGGGCTATCTGTGCCTGTAGCAGCATACATATGTGACAACCTGCGTCAGATGTTAAAAAGCTTAATTGGATTCGTACGTAGGCTTACGTGCAATACAGTCTGGATGGTAGTGATTATTTTGGGCCGATAAAATCATCACCAACATCTGCATCCATTTTAAACTTATTTGGTTCCAAGAACTTATTAAATACCAAAAATAAGAATATAAAATAACCTCAGAAAGTATAAAAATAACATAGAAATAAAATAGAAACACTTTTTGGAAGCGTAAAAATGCTAGGTAATTGAAGGACAGTCTTTTTTCATAAAGCTCGGAAGCGCTGATTCTCGCTTCAGACAAGGCAGCTTGACTGAGCTGAGAGTGACTGCACAATGGCAGGAGAGTGGGAGAAGCCAACACGCCGGCCTCGCGGTCTCATCCCGATTCGTGTAAACCAGTCAGGAAAGGTCAAAACAACTGTATTAAAATGGGTGATCGTGAAAGGTCGAACTCCCGAACATGCAGGTTCACGAACTTCGAGACGACTTCTGATGCCTTGTCTGACGACTCACTAATCCACAGCTCACACTTGCAGCATAAAGAAGTTAGTGTAGTCAAGCAGAGCTGTTGAGACACTAACAGATTTGCAAGTTGTTTTGTATGGGCGTGAAATGAGGTATCGTACTTTGAAGGAAAAAATTTGCAAGCACGCTAAACAAAGTGATGTTGAAAGTGTTTGAGTCCGGGGTTGAGGGGGGGAGGTGTAAAGTAAGTGGGACGTTTAAATAACAGGCCTGCGTAATGAAAAACTTTGTGTGTTTTATTATTAATGGAATACACATGTGGAAGTGTATTAGATCACGGTGGGATGGGTACATGGTTAGGCTGGGGTAGTACAGGACTGCATGGAAAATTTAGAGGAGAAAACGTCCTGGACAACAGTCACTTACAGGATCAAGAGGAAAATGGGAGGACAATGTGAAGATGGATCATAAAAATAGGTTGTGCGAATGGGAGGTGGGTGGTGTTATAGGATGAATGTTCAGCGTGTTACTTTTTTTGTTTCCACCCACATGTAGTAGAAAACAGATTAATATATTTCCGGCGTTTTTGGAGTAGGTCTGCTAAGAACATTCGAGAAACCATGGAGGTTAGTCCGGAGTAGAATTTTATTTTATTAGTGAGTTCAATTTTTCCGCCCGAAACTAGTAGATATATGACAGAACATTTGAGAAAACGTTCAAAACAATATCGTGCCACGTAGTTCACCGAGTCTGTTTTGCAAGAAGTTCTGTCTCAATAGAAATAATGTACATTTAATTGCCTCTACTCATATGTTTATCACGTGACACTACCGATAGCAGACAAACGATATGCGAACTATTTACTATTATCCATAGGCACGCAGCCTGGTATTGGAATTGGAGGCGTCCAGTAATTTTCTTTCAACAAAAGTAAAACGGTACAATTAGTTCCTATACACGCCACGGAGGCATGCAGAGGAAACGGAGGCATAGCTCCTCTTATCTTAAGCTCGGCATTAAATAGAGATGATTGGTCAGCCTCAGTGTCCAGGTGCTTTACACCCGGAGAAGTAGCTCCCGGCACCCATTGAATAGGAGGCTGGGTGGGTACCGAAACCGGTCTGGACGTGTTGCTAAAGTACGTGCTCTAAAATAATTGTCAAGTGTGCAGAATTACAGTTTGTTACCAGTTTTTCTTCGGACTGTAGGGCGTCTGGCGTTCCCCTAGTTATACGTATTATGCAGTGCCTGCTATGTTATTTTACAGTGAATTTCCTGGGTAGGGCCTCCGTAAAGCAAACTTACGCGATATTGTTCGGCCAGATGTGATGGGACGAGCACTCATTCACCTATTGTGCTGGGGCTTACGTTCGCTAGGAGTCTCCCTGTATCTGTCTGCTGTATGTATGTTGTTTCCAGTTCTTCAGACACTCTTCAGGGTTGACGGATAATTCAGGGAAGGAAGAATTTCGGTGAAATGGGCTTACGCCTTTCTGCTAGTGTTTATATGGCGAGACGTTCGCAAGAAAGTTGATAAAGTAAAATTTCAGTTTTCATCTTATGTAGGGATTTTATTGGGTCATTCAGAGCCGAAATTAAATTTCCGTAGCAACATCTAGTGCAAGCCATCAGTATGACATTGTGTTCAGATCAGCTGAATAGTTTAGAAGGTGGAACACCAGAGTATGCTTTGAGAAGTTCCTTCTTACGTAATTTTCTCCAGTGTTCCTCTTCGGTAACAAAGTATTTTTGAAATTGCTAAGAAGTTATGGGCGCCGGCATGGGTAAGCCAAACATCTGCCCCACCCTCCCAATTGGATTTTTTGTAAAAAAAAATCGATGTCGAAAAATAAGGATATGTGACACACATGAATGCCTAAAGTGAAAACTATTCTGAAAATGATCCTTCACTTCTGAACACAAAAGCGTTTAACAGCTTCTTCGACAAAAATCGCAGAAATATTCGTAAACGGCTTAAACGTGTTTGGAACCGAATTTTTCTCGGAAAATACCCTAGCGGCCCCCATGAACGATGCTGAATTATCGGTAAACGGATTCTCTTCGCAGGACATAAGGTAATCCTCCCAAAAATTAATGCAGACGTTCACCCATTAATATTAAGTGCGGGTAAATTTTCTACAGTGTTTCGTGTTGTAATGACTTGTGTCGGATTTGCCTCATATGTCGCCTGCCACTGTTGCACTGACGTTGCAGTCCACGAAGATGTTGGAAAGCAGTATATTTTGATGGGTCTTTTGTTTCCGGCATAGCATAACCTGTTTATATGAGCCTTGTAACGGGTCACAGTTGTCTACACGTAGTCCTGTTAGGGCCTCGGTGATCTTGCAGCTATATTTCATGACCTGGGGACAGTGGGCGAAGTGCTCAGAAATTCATGTGCAGGTGGGTTAGGTGCGGGAGGCATCGTTGGAATCCAGGGCGAGGTTCGCCGAGTCGTAGGAAGTACAGGCTATCTGAATACACAATCAGCAGTTATGGTTAGCTTATATCCTGGATCCTGACACAAATGACAGAATATATGCTACGCGCATTTGAAAGGAAAATTTTAGGGAGAATATATAACCGAACACAAGAGAAAGGGGACTGGCGCCCTAGATGGAATAGCGAAATTTATAGACTTTACACGATCTAACTATCGTGGATGATATTAAAATCAGAAGACTGGGATGGGCTGGTCGCCTAATAAGAATGGAAGAAGAAAGGATCTCAAAAAAAGGTTCTTAACGGGAAATTTTACAACACAAGGGCAGGAAAACCGAGAACAAAATGGAGAACGTTGTCAACAGGGCTGCATTACAGATCCTAAGCATACGAGGATGAAGCAGACGAGCTCGGGATGGAGGAGAATGGAGGGCCCGGAAGGGACGGTAGCGCCATACATGGATGGGATTATGGTTACGTGGACGTTCTTACATATCCTAATTTCTCTATGTATAGCTCTTGAAGTCCGGAATCTTTTGTGTTGCCGTGGGTTATTTGGAACAGTGAAGATTAAAATACAGTCGAACTCCGTTGTAACGTCATGAAAGGGACTGAATAGTTTGTGTCGTTATAAACGAGTGTTGTTATAATCGAGGAGTATGATATTACGGTTAATACTGATGAATTAATTGGTACCGAAGAACATGTGACGTTATGTACGATGCGTTGCTTAAACCGATGTCGTTATAACCGGGTTCAACTGTATATGAAAATCGTTTCACTTGTCTGGGTGGGCATGAAACTTGGTGTCTCATGTTACGGCATATCCTAAAGTAATGGGACTTTAAGACCGAGTTCTCATTTCCGGCAGACGCAGAGATTTTCCACCCGTTTGTCTCCTATCCAGTGAGTGCAAGGGTTTTTACCTCGGGAGTGAAGTGACCGAAGCGTGAAGCTGGCCACTCACGGTCTGGCGCCCAGATTAATAAGCCTGGAGCTATACTTCCACTCTCCAGTACGTCTGCGTGGTATGGTGACTAGTTAAGCACAGGGACAGATTGGCGTTGATCTTTTCAGGCGCTTTCGCGCAACACCTGGGGAAAAGCGACTGTTAGCTTAGTCGTGTCTGTCCGTCCATTTGGAACTACTCGGTTTTCTTTTTAACGTTAGACATCCCGCGGTGATACAGAAGACGATAAGGCAGTTGGCCTACTTGTTTACTGTTAACGCAACTTTTATTGATATTAGTATTAATTATACTAATAAGGCAACATGTTTCAACCGATCGTGGTCATCTTCAGGCCAGCTAGTATCATAAGAAGTGTAAATATTACTTTTGCATTAAGTATGTGTTAATGGACTGAGATATCATTCTATTTAATACATACATAATGCAGTGAGGTTATGTATGACCGATACATTTAACAGACATTGTCAACATAGATGTGTAGATAACAAGTTCTGTAAGCAAATATAACAATAGACCCTAATACAGTGAAACCTGTCTTAAACGCAATCTGGATAGAACGGAGTTCGTCTTTAGCGGAAAACTTTCACAGTCCCGAGGATATTTAACTTCATTCATTCATTCATTCATTCATTCATTCATTCATTCATTCAACTTCAAGTACCTGTATTAAACGGAACCTGCCTGCCGCGGAAAAATCCGGTCTCATGAGGTTCCGTTGTAAGCAGGTCTCACTGTAATAGTATTGACATTCTATAATACATCAACGGAGTTCTCATTATGGACGCTGTATAAGCGTTGAATTAGCCTGGGCCTAGTAGTCCAGGGTGCAAATGTCCGAACGCGCCTGACTGTTACGTTACGCGTACATGTCCTGTCTTATTTAGCTTAGTAAACGGCGCATTGTGCAATAAATGAACTTCAAGACCAAAATAGCAGAGAGAATTTGCAAAATATTGTGTAACTTACGCACTTTAGTATATTTACTTGTGGTCTAATTTCTCTGATAAGCGAATATTCGCGAACCGTCAGTGTAAATGAGTCAGCTTAATCCCCAGTTAAGATTACAGTCTTTTTGTGAAGTGATGCCATGTAATTTAGTAGATGTGTACTGGCGTTTTGGAGGAAACTGCCAACTCAGAACCTTACAAGATTGAGTCAGCAGGTTTGTCCGAAACGTTGGTACCTATCTGCCCAACTGCACGACTGCACGTTCCATAAAGTTGTCAGTTGAGTTCACCGCAGTCAGAAACCTCAACCACTCAGCTTCAACTGCATTAACCAGCCCACCATATTCGTGGTTTTTTTCACCCGTTTCGTACCGTGCCGTGTTGAGTCATTTGAATTGGCCAGCTGCGGCATACCGACAAGAAACCCTCGATGCTTGCTTGGCTGATGATTATATGCTACCGTAGGACGACGCACGGAACACGTTTCCTGGAGGTAAAGTAGAGCCCTGACTGCTAGAGGTCAGTCACGCTGTGGCGTCTATAAGAGACCGGGCCGCGAGGACGAGCCGTACAGTCATGAAGCCGTTGCTAGTATTGTGTGTGCTTTTGGGGCCCTTACATGCACTTGAGGGGAGGCTCACCGCTGACGTGGCAGAGGATGCTCGCGTCTCTTATGAGGGATCACAGCTGTTGAAGGTGACCGCTCGTACCGAAGAACAGAAAGAAGCCTTACACAAGTTGCAGGACATGGAAGGTAAGGACATCTTGTATTGTACTGGTCGGTAGTTGGGCCTCTCGCAGGGGTAAGGATGGAGACCCATGGCAGGTGAGAAAATTGTTAGTCCTTAAAGGACGGTTGAGAGGTTTTGAGAACAGGGTTCTGGGGGAGGGTGTTCGGGCCTTTGAGACAGCAAGTAACAGGATGGAGAAAACTGCATGTTTAGGAGAACCATAATTATTCTGTTAATTAATTATTAGAGTGATCAGATCAGTGAGAGTGAGGTCAGTGAGAGTGAGGTTGGTGAGGACTGTAGCATGCATCTGGAAATCAGATGCATGCAACATTGTTGTGAGATTGCCTGAAATGAGGGGATCATTTGGGGTATCTAGTCTTGGATGGGAGGGTGATATTAAAATAGATCTTACAGAAGTGGGTTGTGAGGAGTCAGTTACACTGAATTGCATCAGGATATGGTTCATTGGTAGGCTCTTGTGAACGCAGTAGTGGATCACTATGTTCTGTATTAGGTGATGCATTTCTTGATCTGCCACAGTACTGTTAGCTTCTTAGTAAAGGCTGTGGTTAATATAGTTGTTTATGTCCTATGGAAATTTTAGGAACAGTAACAGATGTATAGATGGCCCATCTGCATAAGCTTCTGGGCTCAGATGTCAGCCCAGAGATGAGCTATTCTGAGTTTTTTCATGGTTTTCCTCAATTATGTTCTAGGGTAGTACCTCAGTTTGGAGTATTGACTGTTTCCTTTCACATCCTTTGCCAATTAGCCATCATCTGATGCAGAATTACAGCTACTGCTATCATTGTTAAATAAGCCATAAGTACATAGATGTGTAATTAGCATGGAGGTTAGGCTCCATACTTCCTAGACCTCAGCACTGGTTGCACATGAGTTGATAGTCAGTTGCACAACAAGATTCCTGACCGTCTGAATTATGCCAACTTGTATAATTGTAGCCTACTCGATAAGTTTTAATTTGCTATACAGATGTGTTGGATGTTCCCTAAAATTGCTGCATTGTGTCCATTTGTGCAGTAGTGTAACCAAGTCTGTGCAATATATTTTGTGTGATGAAAGATTGTTTAGAACTGGTGATTATTTTAAATTACTGTCAGTGTGCATTATGACATTTTTATAAAGGAATGCTGTTAAATCTTTATTATACGTGTCCTTTTTCAGGTGTTCATACATGGCTAGGACTTACTGTAAACAGTTCAACGGTAGATGTATTGGTTAAACCTGAGACTGCGGATAAGGTGAAGGAATTCCTTGACAGCAGTGGACTCACTTTTGATGTTGTCATTGACAACTTGCAGGCAGCCATAGACACAGAGAATCCTCCTATGAGTCCAGAGGAAATGGAGGAACTGGAGGGCAGGAAAGGTGAGGAATATGAATTTTTGTGTGTACCAGTTGGTTGTTGATTGGTTGTACAGAAATTTTCTTGAATGAGAAAAATTAAGATATGCTGCCGGTACATTATTTGAGTGGATGTGCTTCATATTCCAGGCGTGTTATTTGCTGCAGATTGCATTCTGTTTTGTAATTCAGAGCCTAGGTGTAGAATATAATTGGTAGTAAGATTCAAATTTTTTGAGGTGAGTAAATGCAGTGAATTGTGAAGTCTTATGTGGTAGTCACCCATGTCAGGGTGGAATGTATATCTGTTCTGGAGTCTGTTACTGTCTTGTTCCCATATTGGTGGTTAAGTGGTTTGATGCCATGTGGTTTGGTAGGTGGGTGCCAACATCTGACAATGGGAGTGGCAGATTTCTGTGAAGTGTTCATATCTATAAAACTGCGTAGCATCACACCCTGGAAGAGAGTAGTCTTAACCTTATATAGCAGGGGTGGCCATAATGCAGCTGGATAGCCACACGAGGCTCACTGGTGTGGCTCACACAGTTTGCCTGTCAGAATAATATTCTGGTAGCTTACATGCACATGAGGCTGATTGTGAATGGTGTTTTAAAATATTTCTTAAGAAAGGTGACGTGTAACTGGCTGAAATTGACCTGTTGTAGCTGTATGGACAGAAATAAGGAGGCATCAAATAATGGGACATATTCTGTTTTATTAATGCGTGGCTCTTGCCTAAGTTACTTCCTAATGATGTTCAAGAATAAAATTTCTCTTCAAAACATTTTTTGTATGCTTACTCATATTTGTAGTTTGGTTAAGTAGATTAGTTAAGTTGTACACAATATAAATATTTAACTGAATCTAAATTAATTATCACCATTGTGATTAGTTAATCAGGTGGATAGCTCTGTCAGTAAAGAAATTTTATGGGCTGAATAACCATGGTTCAGTGCTTATAGCGGCAGAGGTTTTTGTTTTTGCCCAAATTTCTGGATCAGTGCTGAGGGTTACTGAATCTACCATTTAATGGGAACTGGGGGATTCTTTCCTGTCCAAAGCATGGCACTGCCTTTCCACTTCTGTATATGTCTTCTGGCGTTGTGTGTACCGTGCATTACAGTTACAGCAAAATTCCGTACATAGTTCTCACAGGTAATTTTTTGTTACTTCTCCTGTACTTGGGCTATACAACTAATGAGAGGATATCTCCTTCGTCTGCTGGTTGATGGTCATTAGGGCCCTCTTTTGTCATCACAGCTCAAGAGGTTGATGGAATAGGAAACAAGGGGTCAGGAGATATCACGTTTGATGTACAGACACTCTTGGAGGCATTTGTGAATATGTCTGTGATATCTGTCTGTTTCATTGATGGCTATTTTTTCCTGGTAAAAAGCAAGACTTCCAGTCTTGGGATGACTCCAAAAGTTCTGGATTATCAGGATTTTTGAATTACATGACACTGGATTGAGTGGCTTTTGTTGTATTTGTGTAACTGTGTAATTAGTCTAAGCTGGATACTGTCAAATTTATTTATTTATTTATTTGTCTTTTTGCTATTATGTCATTCTAATACCAGTTCTATAGAAACAAAATGTAAAAGTAATCTGATGTGTTTTCTATATTTCGGTCCATATAAAAACTAATGCAGCTAAGTAAGCAGCATATGGAGACATGTTTTGACTGATAGTTGCCTAATCTGTGTTACTGTAAATGAAACAAGAGGGAGAGGTGTTATGGTAGAAAGGACAAATAAAATGTATAGGAAGGAATACAAGGAAAGGCAGGGAAGGAGTTAAACATAAGAAAGTTTCAATAATGGTGGAAGAGACTTCACACGTGAAAACTTCTTTCAGTGAGCGTTACACTCGTATATAATTAAATTTTCAGTATTGCACTTTGTCACGCACTCATTTTCTTTCTCAGGTGGTGTAACGCAGTCCACAAGAACTAATTGCAGATTTGAAGCATGTACACATTTTGCAGACATACATTAGTTTTGTCACCTAAGATTAGATAAAATTCATTGTTACGGAAGGGAAAGTTATATTTGTATTCATATGCCGTATGTGTTTGAGTTCAGGTCACCGCATGACTTGGCAGTCATATCACCCTCTGGCGGACATTCATGGCTACTTGGACTACCTTGCCCAGACTTACCCTCAGTTCGTGAATCTTCAAACTATTGGCACTTCAGTGGAAGGACGTCCACTGAGGGTGCTGAAGATTTCCTCAAACCGTCCAGGCAGTCCTGCCATCTGGATTGATGGAGGTGAGAGATGATGTTGTCCAGTTCATTGGAATGGTAATGACTCAGCTCAGGTATCCCTATGGTATTGCAAAACAGCAGAGTTATGGTGTCCCTCTGTCCCTGTTTCATCACAAAACAGTGGTGTTCTGGTGTCCCTTTGTCCCTATGGCATCACAAAGCAGCTGAACTGTGGTGTTCCTGTGTCCTCATGGCATTACAGAACAGCAGAGCTCTGGTGTTCCTGTTGCCCCATTGGCATCACAAAACAGCAGGGCTCGGGCGTCTGTGTCCTGATGGCATCACAAAACAGCTGAGCTGTGGTGTCTGTGTCCTGATGGCATCACAAAACAGCTGAGCTGTGGTGTCTGTGTCCTGATGGCATTACAAAACAGCAGAGCTCTGGTGTTCCTGTTGCCTCATTGGCATCACAAAACAGCAGAGCTCTGGTGTCTGTGTCCTGATGGCATCACAAAACAGCTGAGCTGCGGTGTCTGTGTCCTGATGGCATCACAAAACAGCTGAGCTGCGGTGTGTGTGTCCTGATGGCATCACAAAACAGCAGAGCTCTGGTGTCTGTGTCCTGATGGCATCACAAAACAGCTGAGCTGCGGTGTGTGTGTCCTGATGGCATCACAAAACAGCTGAGCTGTGGTGTTCCTGTGTCCTCATGGCATTACAAAACAGCAGAGCTCTGGTGTTCCTGTTGCCCCATTGGCATCACAAAACAGCTGAGCTCTGGTGTCCCTGTATCCTCATGGCATCACAAAACAACTGACCTCTGGTGTCCCTTTGTCACCATGGCATCACAAACCAACTCATCTCTGATTTGTCCATTCTATCGCAAAGCAGCAGAGCTCTAGTATCCCCATGGCATTACAGAGTTCAACTATACAGCTTATTTTTCAGCATTTTTGCACTTAGTTTTTTAAAAATATTTTTTGAAGTGTAGACACCTATTGCCACACAGTCATATCATATTCCAGTACGTTGTTTTGCTGCGGGTGTAGTGATATGTGAGGCATTCAAAGTTGAGCTGGATCTGTTATCAAAAAAGCTATGTCCCATGCTATCATTTTACCTATTTCATAGAAATGTCAGTCCTTTCATAGCAAATATATCATTTATTAATTAGTTTAATACTGTGTAGTGCATCAGCTTACTTATGTCATACTGTTAACAATGTGTAGCCAGAACACCTGACACTGCCATTAACCTTTAAACAACTGGGGTCGGTATTCATATTTTACGTGTTTTATAAAAAACCTATTATGTGAATCAGCAAATAAAAAAAAGATAAACTTATGAAAGAAATGACATTTTGTGGGGAAAAGGGATTATGCAGCTTGTCTTAAAAATGCGGTAATTTCCTCAGGGCCTAAATATATAAAATGAATTTCCAGGGGCATTTTTTTAAGTGCATTTGCATTGCACACTCAGGCCATTTAAGGGTGAAGTAGAATATGTCTTTCTACACATGTGCGTGCACAATATTTATTTTAGATATAATTGTCAAAGTGTCATGTACAGCAGTAAAACCACCCAAATTATTACAAATCATAATCAGCTGATGGTGATCATATTTGTGCATGAAATATTACTGTCTCCAACTGTTAAAATGTAAAACATCTATTAATATTTCATTGTGTAAAGTAATCAAGATCACTAGGTTCCTAGACTTTGTCCATTATCTGAAATTCAAGGAGGATAAATTTTTGGGAAATGGATCTGTTCCTGTCCTCAGGTAATAATGTGGGTATGTGCCTACCAAGTTGGGTCTGTGTGTGGGTGAGAGAGAAAGAGAGAGAGGGGGGCTGTTGCCAGTGATTAGCTCAGTTCCTCCCCATTCTTTCACCTGAGGGCAGAACTAGATCCAGTTTCTGAAGTGTAACTTTATAAGTGTCAGGCAGTGGATGAAGTCTGGAATGAAGCAGATCACAAATAGAAAAGTTAATTATGAAAACTGACTTTCTGTGCATGTTGAGATTTGCCAAATTAATATGTAGGTAGGCACATGAGACACGCTTGCATTTAGATTGTACTAGCTCTAGATAAACTTGTCACAAAGCAGGTAAGGAAGAGAGGAGTAAAATTATATGACGTCTGAGGATGGGAGCTGGCATAGCATAGTTGCTATAGTGACTAGGCTGTGGGCTGGGCAAACTGGGGTTTGAATCCCAGTAGTGGCAAGAGATTTTCCTCTTTCCCAAAGCATTTAGACTGGCTTTGGTGTCCACTCAGTCTCCTAATCAATGGGTAGAGGGGTCTCTTGCAGGGGTAGAATGGCTGGGGCACAAAGTTGACCATACACCTCTGTTGAGTGCTAGCATTAAGAATGAGTAGCGTTAATCTCTACTCCCCTGTGTGCCGTCATAGCAGAAGTGTTCTGATGCTGTCTCTAAAACAGGGATGTCGTGGTGGTGGTGGTGGCGGCGGCGGCGGCGGTGGTGGTGGTGGTGGTGAGGACAGCAAGTTCCTGTGTAATGTCCGTACACTTCTGTCAAAATGTGTTGCTTCTGGGTGTACCATGCTTGTGGATAGTCACTGGCCTCTCACTTTGGAGGCCTGGTTCAATCCTAGGCCTATACGTATGGGGTTTGTGTGGACAAAGTGGCACTGGCACAGGTTTTTTTTCCAAGTACTTTAGTTTTCCCATGTCCTTGTCGTTCTGTTTGTGCTTTGCAGTCATATTTCATTCATATGCCACTGTGTAACCAGAGCAACTGACATCGTCGTTGAATACCACCCCCCCCCCCACCCCCCTGGTCTTCTGCACCGTGCGTGGTGTCGCATCCCAGAAGACAGCAGTTCTTGTAGTCACTACTGTGAGAAATAGAAATGTCAACCATCATATTCTGTAAAAGGAATGAAATTGTGATCGGTTGAATACTGTCCTCTGCTGAGGGTTGATCCTGTATTATGAACTTGGGTAACCCTCCAATAATGCTGGAGTTTAAATTCCAACTACTGCTGAGTGAGGGTGGAGGATTTTTGAAGTTATAATACACTTAAATGCATTTCTGAACATACGGTGAACCTAAGCCTGTGGCATACGAACAATTAAAGGTCTGTGCGGTGCACTGAGGATGGCGTTGGAAGGGTTAGTTGGTTAATTAGGTTGGGTTGTGTTATAGTGTGCTTATGGCTGGTTTCTTGATTGAACTACAGAACATTTGTGTATTTATTCATGAGTAGAGAGAGCCTGAAGTACAGACTGCCAAACCAGAATCAAACTTTAATGTAGTGTAAAGTGGTGTATAAATTGAAATATTATAAACATCCATAACATTGTCAGTCTCGAGGTATAATTTAACTTCAAAACGAATTATTCCAAACAGGTGGCAGTATACTGTACTGTGGGCTTTAGTAGTGATGATGTTGAGGCTTTGGTTTGTATCATGACAGTGTGTGAGTCAGTCAGGCAGTGAGTCGTGTCATGCTTACTGTAGCTCTTATTTACAGGTATTCATGCACGAGAGTGGATCTCTCCAGCATCTGTTACATACATCATAAATGAGCTCATTGAGAATCGTGATGCACATGGTGAGGCAGTGAAGAGTGTTGATTGGTACATCCTCCCTGTTTTGAACCCAGATGGGTATGAATACTCTCATCGTGTGGACAGACTGTGGCGTAAGAATCGGCACATTAATGGAAAGTGTGCTGGAACAGACTTGAACCGCAATTTTGGCTACAAGTGGGGGGGGGTAGGAGCCAGTCGTGAACCTTGTAGGGAGACTTTTGCGGGCAGCCATCCTTTCTCTGAGCCAGAGTCTGCAGCTGTGTCTAACTTTATTCAAAGTCAATCAGGATCCTTGAAGGTATATTAAAAAGTGCTGTGAAATATATGTATAATGGAATGTTAAAAGATTTGAACATTATTTTTTCACAAACAGATATACATGGGTGAGTAAGAAAGTAAGTATCCAGAATGTTTTGTCTTAAAACAGTTCAGTGTTACTGAATCTGCATGGTAGCAGCATTTGCAGTTTGACAAGTAGCCAAGAAATTCACCCTTCTTATTGAACACATTGAGATGCAGAAATAGTGAGAGAAGTACAAATTCTACCAGTAACAGGTTTTGTACAGATTATGGCAGTTGGAGATGTGACACTGTGTAGTTTGGACAATAGGTACGTACATTTCAGAGTCACTTGTTGCCTGCATCTCCTGTTTTGACGATGGAGGTGACAGTTTCTTCCAAATTGTTTGTCCCCATCTCCCAAACTACATGGCTGGCATCACACTTCTGAAGACTTTGGTTTTGACACTGCTGTGAGATCGTTGAGAGTTACAGGGCGGAATCTTTTGTGATGGTCATTATAGAGAAGTAGTTAGGCAGTTGAAGCACTCAGTGATAACAGTACAATGTTTGTGTGTGTGCGTAGGCATATCTGTCATTCCATAGCTATGGTCAGTACATCTTACACCCGTGGGGCTATGTCAGAGCCTTTCCAAGAGACCATGCAGATCTGAGTCATGTTGGCCGCAAGATTGCTAATGCTATGTACCAGGCAGGTGGGGCTACCTACACTGTCGGTGGTGCAGCAGCCACCCTCTACCCAGCTGCTGGTAAGAAAATTTCCCATAAATGTAATGGAATTATTTCTTATTAGATTTGCAACCTATGGCAATTCCTTAGAATATGCCATTCAGAGGTTTCAGGCTAAACATGAGGGCTTGAAATTAAATGGTACGCATCATCTTCTGGTTTATGCTGATGGTAATATACTGGGCGGAAGCATAAATACTGTAAAGAAAAACATGGAAGTTTTAATAGTCTGTAGTAAGGAGATTGGTATAGAAGTAAATGCTGAGAAAACTAAGTATGTATATGGTCATGTCTCAAGACTAGAATGCAGGACAAAATCATAACATAAAGACAGGTAATAAAATCCTTTGCGATGGTGGAACAGTTCAAATATTTAATGACCCAAACAAATGCATATTCAATTCATGAAGAAATTAAAAGCAGATTGAAGTCAGGGAATGCTTGCTGTCATTCAGTGCAAAATCTTTTGTTTTCCAATTTGTTGTCCAAAAATATAAAGAGTAGAATGTACAGAGCTGTAATTTTGCCTGTTGTTTTGTATGGATGTGAAACTTGGTTTATCACTTTGAGGGAGGAACATAGGCCGAGGGTGTCTGAGAACGGGGTGCTGAGGAAGATATTTGGGCCTAAGAGGGCTGAGGTAACAGGGGAGTGGGGAGACTACATAATGAGGAACTTCATGATCTGTCCTCCTCATCAAATATGATTTGGGTGAGCACATCAAGAAGAATGGTATGGGCAGGGCATATGACATCTGTGGGAGACCAGAGAGGTGCATACAGGTGGGGGCAGAGCTGAGGGAAAGAGCCACTTGGAAGATTTAGGCATAGATGAGAGGATAATCTTAAAATGGATCTTCAAGAAGTGGAATGGGGAGTCATGGACTGGATTGATCTGGCTTATGTAGGGACAGGTGGCGGGCACTTGTGAATGTGGTAATAAACCTTTGAGTTCCATAAAACGCGGGGAATTTCTTGACTAGCTGAGGACTTGTTAGCTTCTGAGGAAGGACTCTGCTCCATGGAGTTAGTTAGTTAGTTAGTTAGTTATGGCAACTCCAATCTCCAGTGTTGTATATGAATCACCACAGAAATCTGAAGTGTTACATGACAAGAACTTTTCACCGAATATTACAGTACTAACACATGCCCTGATATTAGAACCCAAAGGTTCAACAGTGCCAATACCAAAGTCTACCACTGGAGACAGTTCTTGTCATTATTTGTTCATTCTTCACATTATTTTTGTTTTTTTGTAGTGGTGCCTTTCCAGGTTTCCCCATCAAACTTCTGTATATATTTTGTGCCTTATTTCAGCTACACCTGTATTCTGTATTGCCTTAATTATACGTTAGGGGGCACGCGGTGGGGCAGGTGGTTGAGGCACTGCGCTACAAGCCAGAAGGTCACGGGTTCGATTCCCGATGGTGTCATTGGAATTTTTCATTGGCATAATCCATCCGGCCGCACTATGGCCCTGGGGTCGACCCAGCCTCTAACAGAAATGAGTACCAGGAATATTTCCTGGGGGGTAAAGGCGGCCAGTGCATAGGGCTGACAACCTTACCACCTTCAAGTGCCGATTGTCTAAAAAAAATCTGGGAGCCTCAACCTCTTGGAGCCCTAAGTGCGTGTAATGGGATTGCTTTACCTTACCTTACCTTAATTATACGTTACTGTAAAAATTACGAAGTTTTTTCAGTGTATAATGTCATAAATCACTGCCTTACTGTATCCCTCTCATTGTCAGATATTTTGCCCACCACTTTGTTGCCAAATATTTATGGTGTATGGTCTAATCTTCAAGCAAGAGGCTGCACTTTACAGCTACACAAGTCTGGCAGAATTATTATTTTTTTGTATCTCTAGTTTTGCTGGATAATGTGGGGTTCAATTCCTCACAGGGACAAAAGATTTTCCTTTCTCTGAAATAACCAGGCTGACTCTGGCGACCACCCAGACTCCTAGACAGTCGATACTGCGAACTCCTTCCTGTGAGGTAAATAGAGCAGGGTGTGAAGCTGACCACCTCAGTCTAGTGCTGAGGTTAACAATGATGGGCTCCCATCATTTACACTTCCCCTATGTGCCTTAATGGCATGTATAAGGAATAGGTTTACCTTTTTCACCTTTTATACCTTCACTGTTTTGAACAACAGGTGGGAGATGTTGACAGCTGTGACCTGATTTAAGATGTGTTTACCAAGTGTGTTATACTCCTAATTTTGTTATAACCTGCATGTTACATTGGTTTAGTTGTAGATTGCTTTCTTCTGGATGGAAGGTGTCTTGATAGACAGGTAGCAACATTTCTGAGTAATATTTAGGGTAGAGAAATGACTCCCTTATACCCCTTTTCTACCTTGAAAGACGGGCAGCATGCTCTTGTGAAATGTTGGTTCCTTTGTATCTATCCCTCATGGCCTGACAGAACAGAAGAGAGTAATCCTTGTAGTTGGTGTTATGAGAACTTCAGATCTCACAGTATTTCAGTTGTTCACATTTCTTTGTATTTTGCTTTCAACAGGAGCATCAGATGACTGGGCGAAGGGTGCAGCACGGATCAAGTACACATACACCATTGAACTGCGAGATCGTGGTTCCTTTGGCTTTATCCTGCCTGTACAGTATCTCCTTCCAACAGCTCGTGAGGCATTTGCTGCAGCGAAGACACTAGCTAGTGAAATAGCTAATGCCAGATGATTGTTTTCTTGAACTGGAAACCCTAACATGTGTTCTGAGGAAAGGACAGAGTTGTCATCTGGTTGGCTAGCAGTTTGTCACACATACTTAGAGTTGTGGATGTAACAGTTCAGGAATTTGTATTGGCCAAATAAAAAGTATTAACTTTTCAGTGGCATGTTTCTCAGTGTTGTATTATTCTGTGTTTTAGTGTTATTACCTAACATATAATATTTTATGGTTATAGTCCTTTGAAAAATGATCAGTTTTGTGGATTGGTTGGTTAGTTGTTTGATTAATGGATTTATTGCTTAGTTTGTAGTATACTCAGCAGTGCTAGGTATTTACAAGTGACTGTACACATGGAACACACTAATACAAGTTACAGCTTATGTTGAACTTGAATTGAACATGACAGTGTTGTGGTTAGCATATCAGTCATGCTTGGAAGGTTCCAGGTGTAAATTGTGACTTGGAAACCAATGGCACTGACTGAAGTGTTAGTGTTTTTCCCAGTCTGTGTAGGAACATTCCATGATAGTTCCTTAAATTAGGTCATGATCATTTTTCCAGAGCCTTTACAATTTATTATTCACTAATTGTCCTAACATTGAGCACCATATGGTCTGAGCTTATTAAATTCTCATTAAGGAAGGACGGAAGGACGGAACGAAGGAAGGAAAGGAAAGGAAAGGAAAGGAAAGGAAAGGAAAGGAAAGGAAAGGAAGGAAGGAAGGAAGGAAGGAAGGAAGGAAGGAAGAAAGAAAGAAAGAAAGAAAGAAAGAAAGAAAAATAAAGAAAGAAAACAGCAAGCAAGCACGCAAGCAAGCAAGCAAGCTGGAAACTAGCTTAAGCTTCTTTCTAGGTCATAGTATTTCCTGCATGGTAGATTTAAGGGTTAACTTTTGTGAAAGTCACTATTGTGTTCTATGAAATATAATTTGGGTACTAAACTGTATGATATATTTATTTATGTTTGATTGAAGATGACATTGCATTTATGCTGTTTATATTTCTTTTTGTAAATGGCTTCAGTTTCAGAAGATTTTATATTAAACTGTGCCAGGAGATGTCCTCTGTGCATTATATCCTTGATGTAAATGCTTGGTCAAGGACAAGAACAATTTCCATTTTCCAAAGTGTCCAGACCAGATCTGGGGCCTACCACACCTATTCCATGGATGGGGGGGGGGGGGGGTAAAGTGGTCATGGCATGAAACTGACCACTCACCTCCGTCCATATTGGATGTCAAGAATGCATGGACCTCTACTTTCACTCCTCCATGTACCTTCATGGCATGGTGTTTAATTATTCACAAGGAGAACCTTGTAGTGTAGACAAGAATGACCTTACTGTCAGCATAACTTTCATGTATTTGTAGGCATTTATTCCTTTATAGCTGTGTATTTCGACAGGAAAGAATCATCCACTGAAACATACAGCTGCAGTGGAATAGATTGTAGTAAATATGAGTTAAATTGACCTTTTTTTGTTGTCAGAACATGGCTCTATGATCCAGTAGAAACTTTATGACACTTTTAACACTGTTTCTGCTTGGAAAAACAGGAGCATTAATGGCACACATTTACAATTGACAGGCTTATTGAAACTGTAATATTACACAAGGGTAGATCACAAGTTACACATAATTGCTAATATGTATGTTTCAATACCCTCTTTTTTTGGCTGAAAGCATTGTAATAGAGAATAATGTCTTAGGTTCTACTCATAATTTGTACCACTTCTTTTCAGTTGTAAATTCTCAGTAGTGAACCTCCTTACTAGACAGAAAAAGATTTTTTAAAATACCATTTTATAGCATAAGATATTTTGATGGTTCTTTAAGGCCTGGAATTTATCTGCGTAACACCCTTAACCTTCAAATCACCTGCATTTGCGCATGCCAATGCACATCGAAAACATCCCTAGAAATTAATTTTATATATTAAGGCAACAAAGAAATTTACTGCATTTTTAGCACATGCTGTGTAATCTCTGCTTCTTTTGTCACAAAATGCCATTTATTTCATAATTTTATATTTTTATGTTCCAGTAACACACCTTTCATAAACAGTGCACTAAAATTTAAATACCAACCTGGTCATTTAAAGGTTAAACTTCTCAGTTCATAGCGCATTGCAAGCACACTGTGTTTCCATTTTAAAAATTAAATTGTTAGAGAAATAACCACTGATTTCCTGAATATCGTCCAAAACCAGTACATACAACTCCATGGGCAAAGTGCAGAGTTTCTCTAAAGTTCTGGAGGGTGGTGTGTGTGTTAACGATTGTGTTTTGTAAGATTTAATAAGTGAATTATGCTCAGAGGAAATTTCATGTGGCTCAGTACTCATAGGTCATGGATTTGTACTGATAGCACATGATGAGTGGTTATTCTAATCTTAATTTAAATGGCAGGACTGTGTATTTTGGCTAGTGATGATTTGGCTTGGCTCCATTAACTGACAAGGGGGGCACTTTTTAATGTGTAGAATTCGGCAGGTTCAGGATCATCATGGTAGCCTCTTCTGAACATGGAAATAAATCTTCAAGTTATATAAAAGGGCAGGGAATTTCTTGACCAGCAGAGCAACTGTCAGGTTGTTAAAAGGACTGCTCCATGGAATTATTTATTTGGCCAATAAGATAATCAATGTTCAACTTAACATTGGGTTACTATTGAACACGTATGGTATTGTCCAATATGTGTTTACCAGAGATTATTGTCAGCTTGGATGTAATGTTGAAGAAATGCTCAGTGTTTTGGAGTAATTTGCTGCTGTCAACTTCAGGATAGAACAGGGGCCAAGCAAAGGTTGTTTCCTGCCACACCGTACAGCATCCTATCCTGGAACCTGGCACTATTTATTTCCACTGCCATGAAAGCGTTGAATCGTGTGAGTTACTCCCGCAGTCCTCCTGTCCTCTCCAGCTTGTCAGTTCAGTGCTATATAAACCAGTAATTAAAAAGCATTGTTTTATAAACAGGACATTCAATGAAGGAATGACTAATGTGTTACTTGGTCCATAGGAGGAGCTGAAAACAAAAGAACAGGCTTTTGCAACAGAGCGACAGCGCATGTTATCAGTACAGCAAGGACAGGAAGTTGAAAGACTCATTGAGAGCCTTAAAGACAAAGATGAAACCATAGTGCAGCTGCAGATAGAAGTACAATCTCTTTGGGTAAGCCATCTTACAGTTCAATGGAAACAGACGTAAATAAATCTTATTAAATTGAGCCCATTCCACGTACTTGTAACTTAAATGAATTGTGTTTGAAGGTGATAAGTTTTAGAGCTGTGACAGCTCAGTCAGTGAAATGCCAACTGCAGGCTAAACAACTAGTGTTTGTCTTGGCAAGAGTGATATTTTGCTCTTTGCTGCCACATTTAGACATCTAGGACCCACCTAATCTTATTTTTAATGGGTATGTGGTGCTTCTTTGCTCATCTGGAGTGTGGAACCAACCATTCACCTGCATCAGTTGCAGAAATTAAGAATGAATGAAGCTTTGCCTGTTGACCCATGAACACTTTCATGGCCTTGGAAACAGATGGGATGAACTTTTTAAAATTTGGAAAAGTGATGTCATTGTGACACACAGGGTTCTTATGGTAGTGGCTGTGCGTGTAAGCGCGGTTGGATTGTGAAAGTGTATAGTGTGGTAGATGTGTACTAACATTTGTAAGGAAGCTGCTACATTCTGTCTGTCCTCATGATGGAGGCAGCACATTCCTCTGAAACACTGTTACACATTTACCAGACTACTTTGTGCTGCTTCCTACAAGATGATTATCTCGTAACTGAGTTACATAAAATTTTGATAAACCATTTGTCTGTTACTAGTACAAATATGCTGTTTAGAATTAGGTCCCAACCTTATTCTGCAACAGATGAAATATCTGTGGTTTCATAATATATGACCCACTGTAATTAATGCTTCTTTATGTTAATGCAGGACAAGAATAACATTTTGGAACAAAATGCTGAAGAGCTGAAGTTATCAACTGCGGCCTTGCAGGCAGAAGTAGAAAAGCACAAACATGTTGTAGTCAGTGCTGGAGAACCAGCATTGAAGGTAATGCCTCCGAATCAGGAAGTGCTTCATGTTCAGGAGGAACTCACCAAGAGGGAACTGGAATTGAAGAAAATACGTAAGGAGTTTCAGTCGACTCAGAAAGAGATGGCAACCGCTCAAGCTGAGGTGACTGACTACAAGTTTAAAGTGGGAACTTTGGAGACAAAGGTGCTGGAGCTGCAGACCTTGCTTACCAAAGAGCGTGCACAGACTCAAGCACTTAACCTAAAAACTGAAGAAGATAAAAGGAAGATACAAGATCTCAACAGACAGGTGAATATGCCGTTTCCATTTCCATCTTATCTTTTTTCATGTAAAGACTCACAGTATTAAGTAACTGCTTATGCTGTTTTCTGTAAGTTTCTTGAATAAAGGAATGAATGGATGGATGGATGAATGAATGGTGCTGAATGCAAATCTGTGCTGGTTTTGCTGTACTGTCACTATTTAGAATGATATGGTACAATGTTTCTTTTCATAAAAATATGCTTTTTTGAGCTTGCTACATGCAGTTACTTTGATATCCACCAGGTGTCTCTTAAATCCAGCCAATGGCACTCATTATGAATTCCTTGTATTGATTTAACCTTTTAAAGCCTAGCGGTAACTTTACATACCATCAGGTTTAACTTTAAAGAATTCTACGTGGTGCCCACATTGCGTTTATGTGTTTTGTATGGATCTCAGAACAAACAGCAACTTTTGCCTTACAAAACATCAAGAGAATGGTTTTGATAACCGAAGTGGAGAGTGTTTACAGTGTGGTACGCACTGAGTCCTTAAATAAAACAGATACACTCCGTCTTTAAAGGGTTAAACAACTGTGTGCAAATGTGCAAACCATTGATATATTTGTAATGAGCATGACTTATGATCAGTAAACAGAAAAAACCAAGACAAATGCAAACTTTGTTAAATTTTGTTACATAGTATAATACAGATCATGAAGCAAATTGTTATTTTAAAAACAAGAATTATGTGAGTGAGTAACACGTGTTCTGCAATGCAGCCTTCATCTTTTGGTTTTACTCGTATTTACATAAATTGTATGCAGCAAGTGCATAAAGTTAACACACATTGTAGAGTTCATGTTGTCCACATATTTCATGTCTGAAACTATTTGCCTGATTTAAACTTGGTATTGTGTGCCAAGCAGAGTTTCAGCTTGTAACAGCAAGTTGTAATTCCTACTTTATGTACAACTCAAACTGAGTGTTATCAGATTTCACTTGTCTTGTAAATAATTAGTATATGATACAGAACTACAACTTCTATAATAGAGAATTTCAGTGTATGAATACATTTAATGATATATAAGGAAAAATAATTTCCTACCTTATGCTGCCTAATCAGCTTTAGAATAACAGATTTAGATGTGCAGTAAATCAACATCATGGTTCATGAAGTTTGAAAAATAGCAAACAACATGCATGGAAAACCTGTGTACCCCAGTAGAGTGTACCTTTTCACTTTATTTGTAGGTGAAGGAGATGGAACGCATCTTGAAACGGAACCACCCAAACTCAATTTCAGCTCTCATTTTGGCAGCCAACAGTGAGGGAGGAGATCCATCACCTCGTTTCCAGTACCTTGAAAAGCGAGTGCAACAGTTAGAGCAGGAACTGGCCCAAAGTGAGACGGATGCACAAGCAAGCATCAGCGATATGCAGGACAAGTTCCAGGCCATGAAGGTACTGGATTGTTTTTGAGACTTCCACAAATGTTACTTGCCCATCCCACATCAATTTCCATAATGCAGGCACCTAGAAGTACCAGGCAAAAGTTGTGGAGTATTTCACTTTACAATTTTCTATGACAAAGTAATGAAATTTACAGCATTTTGGAGCAACTTTTACCTGAAGAAGGAGCTTACAGATCACTCTGAGGTGTGGACATTAAACTAAGAAAAAAAAGTTTCTCTTTTCAGTTGAAATTTTATATCTGGGTATTTCTTTCCTACTTGACTGATAAGCACCAGTGTGATGCTCTAGTGAGTTTTTATTAGACTTTCTAAAAGTTATTGTCACTGTGATCATTTGTCTAGCTCCTGCTGTCAACTGTTAAACCTTCCTGACAAGGAGTGTATGAAGTCATGCTAGCAAACCATCAGGCGCAACACTGGGCCGGTGCTTATCAGTCAAGCAGAAAAGAAACACCCTATATATGTTCATGCATACACACAAGTGTGTGTGTGTGAGTGAGTGAGTGAGTGCACATGTGTGCATACATGCCATTTCATTCTCTATGTTAACTTTACTCTGGTTGCCATTTATGTTACAGTAATTGCCGTTTTTTGAAGATCAGCCATGTTTTTAATTCATTAGCCCTTTGAAGGATGAGAATTAATTTGAATGTTATTTAAGATTCAGTTCCTACCTCACAGTGAACAAAATACTTCTCCGTTATATAGATTACCCAGTAAATGCTGCTCAATGATATAATTACTGTTTCCTATGAGTGTCATATGAAATACTTAAATGCACTGTGTTGGAAAATGCAGAGTTCTTAAAATCTTAATGTAGGTGGTACAGTATAGTAACTGTTTTACTTTAAATCATTAATGGGCTTCTTAGTGCTGGTGTATGCAACATGCCAATATAGAAGGTTAGTACATGTTTTGCTTCTTATTAGTTTATTCTTCCTAAATACTATAACTGTGTCTGATGGTGGGACTGTTCATATTATGGTACATATTGACTAGGTTATGTTGTCTGCAGTTGAGGTATGAGAAACATACATCAGACTTGGAGCTTCAGTTGGCATCTGCAAAGCATCAGGCACACATGTGGAGACAAGCTGCAGAGAACAAGGCAGAAGAACAGCCTTTACATGAAACAAAACCAAGTAAACGAACAGCAGCACCACCTATGGTGATTGCTGTTGGCGCACCACCAGCTAATGCACTGGCTGTGCGGGAGGACGCACATCTGCTGGCAACAATACGAGGTCTGAAACAGGAGTTGGCAGCCAAGGATAAGGAACTGGTGAAAATCCGCAGAGATCTGGATGAATCTGCCAAGACTAACCGCAGATTGCAGAAGGAGAGAGAGCGTCAGTTAGGGGTTGGTGTAGCTCCTAGACCTCCAGCAGTGAAGGGTAGGTTAATTGGTTTTAAGCCGTACATTTCTGTGCATTGTCTACATGATGTGCATGTTAAATATACAGTGGGGACGTCGTGTCTGTCTGTCTGCTCACAAATTTAATCTCCTAAACTACTGAGTAGATTTTGATATAATTTTATATTGATTGCATACATTAAAATTTGTGAGGTGGTTATATTCTTGGCCATATCAATCTGTTTTGAAATATAACTTCTTCAGACTTTTTATGACACCTTCTAAAATGGTTGTACCTTATGCAGTTTAAAATGTAGATCTTATTAAGATGTATTTTGCCTTGAAATATTTTTATATGTTTAGTATTCAATAAAATATAATGAACACTGTTGTATGCCTTGATGCAGGATTGAATCTGCCCTCTTGGTAAAGTGAAGGACTGTACCTTTTTAAACTCATAAAATTTACTGAAAATAATAAAAAGATGTTAATTACAAAATAAGAACATATCAGAAGAACATTTAATATGGTAGTAATGCACAATAGTTGCAGATTGTTTTCGCGGTTTCCTTAATAACCTCATCTGTTGCTGTATCATTTTTAGCATGTAACTGCCCTAGCCATAGTGCTAATGTTCTCTCCAGTTTTGCATGTTTTGCATCTTTCCCTTTTCATGTTAGCACTTGGTTAGAGTTTTCTGCTTAATCTTGTCACTCAGTACATGACCAACACAGCACCAACTGTTGGGTTTGTCCTGTAATGAGAAGAAATGGTTGGCTGTTCTCTGCTGAGAAGCTACAGTAAGTTAGTTGCTACAAGCACAAAATTCTTTCTTTTCACTAACACTTAATACTACCTCTTTTGCCCCATACTTCACTAGTAAAATATGGAGTTAGGGTACTTAAAAATCTATACTGTAATGTTACGTGTGGGCTGGGATAGCATAGGCAGTATAGAAATTCGCTATGTGCTGGACAATTGGGGAATCAAATCCCACGGGGGGGGGGTGAGAGTTTCCGGACTGGCCTTGGTGCCCACCCAGGCTCCTATACAGTGGGTACTGGGTCATTCCTGGTGGTAAAGCAGATGAGGCATGGCATTGACCACCTACCTCTATCTAGCATTTAGGTTAAAGAAAGAGTAGAGCTATATTTCTATTCCCCCTCTGTGCCTTCGTGGCAGGTTATAGCATGAACTTTACCTTGTCTTTACTTTAATGTTACATTCATCCAATGGTGACAGAAGGGCTGCGTTTGTGCCTCAGTATACTCTGTGATTTTGAAATTCTCTGGACCATCGTCTGGCAGTCTGGGACTGATAAGTTGAAATTTGTAGGGGTGAGCAAGTGGGGCAATGAGGACACAAAAGGAAGCCAGGGTTGTGAGGTCAGTACCTGTTTGAATGTATGGCAAGTGAAAGAGAAACACCAGTCACAAATATGCTGGCTGCAAAAACAACTGAACAGAGATTTTTGTAGTGTGTAGATGATAGATGTTTTCCCACCCCTGCTGTCTTGCCAGGCAGAAATTGCAACCCACACTCTCCACTTTTTTTTAAATACCTTACAACATGCCACTATATGGAACATCATTTAATGCTTATGGGAGGATTTGTTTGGCTGAAGTCTTCAGCAGATGGCAAATATAGGTGGTGGTGCAATATTGAGGGTTCCCAATTTTAAAATAATTAGGAATTTCTGTTCACAGAATTTTATGAGCACTAAGTGAGGGTCACACTAGGTTGGGGTTTGCTACATCGGGGGTTGACTGTGTTTGTAAGAATTTGTGTCATAAATTCAAGTTCCCACATATACGCACTTCAGCAATTTTAATATTCGGATTCTTAATGGTACTCACACTCATTCGTTCTCAGGGATGGAAAAATGCCTGAAACTCCTAGGAGCAGCTAAAATTTGTAGGAGTCAGGCGGAAAGAAGTTGGACATTAAGGTAAATATATTGAGATATATTGCCCCTCTGATGTGCAACCTTCTGTAGCCAACATGGAATTTTCACTTGCTTGGTGTCTTTCCAGCCCTGTTCGTGATGTTCCCCTAAAGGCTACACAGCATGCACAGACATATTTTGGAAGAATGCTGGCTTATGTCACTTTTATGAGTACCTCTTACGAGCTGTGAATTTTACAGCATTTGCTGTGTTAAGTTATACCTTGTACGGTGTTTGAAAGTATGGAATCCTAAGATTGTCTGAAAGTGGTCAGCAAATCAGATTGTTGGGATAGCTGTTTCATTGTGCCCTGAAAGGAGGCTTATTCTTGTTTCATGGTCACTGGAGTAAATATGGTCACCAGAGGCATAGATACTGTGGCATGGAGCACCTGAGCATGTCCATGCCCTGAACCTCAGGGGCTCAATTCTGCTGTCAGGGAGTTCTAATTTAAAAGTCAATTTTATTTTGCCCACATATGACCTTCATCTCACTTATATGGATGAAATTAAATAAATAGATAAATAAGAATAAATGAGTGAGCTGGTGAATTGTCTCAAGCAAGTTAACAGTAAAGTGCAACTAATTTATTGGAAAACAGGCTTGTCAGTTTGCACAGTAAAACCAGAAAGATAAGAAAAGGAGAAGAATAGGGAACATGATAAGAAAGCAGAACTTTATATAATATTGCATAAAAATCAACAAAGAACTTTTGTTTAACTTTAAATAATAAGTTTTTAAATAGTTCACATATATATGTATATATTTTTAGAATAACTCATATTTCAAACTGTAACTTCCCACTTAAAACATGATTGAAATGCATAAGAATGTAATATAACCAAAAAATAATACATAATACAATTAATATATTTAATACTATAGATATATTGGATAGACAACAATGTAACGTTTGAGGTCCCGCACGAATGAAAAGAAAATATAAGTTTGTAGTAATTTGTAGAAGTCCTGTTTTCATATTTTTATACGTATTGCCTGATAATGACCCAGTAAGGCTTGAAACATGTTACTTTACTGTGGGAACTAAGATATCACTTGTCTAATAAATTGGTTGTGTTGGATTGTTGCTTTGATTGAAACAGATCATCATATATGCAACAGGATGTCTTGTATCAAGAATAAATTGTTGTACTTATGTTGATATGAAATTTATGCCATTGTCTCAGTGACTTGCTACAGGCTGGACAGTCCAGGGATCGAATCCCAGTAGTGGTGAGATCTTCTGCACCTGTCCAGGCTGGCCCTGGGGCCCACCCAGCCTCCTGTCCAATGGGTACCAGGTCTCTTTTCCGGGGTAAAGTGGCTTTAGTGTGGCATTAAGCATCCACCCCATCTAGTGCCCCCCTGGACCTTCATGGCCTGTTCTAGGGTGAACTTCATCTTTTCCCTCGTCTCAGTTCTGACACCTACATGTGGCAGCACCAGCTAGGAGTAAAGAAGTCCATTTCTAATGTGCTCGGGTTGGTGATCTGTGGGATTTGTGTGGGGAGGCCTAATCCTGTAGGTTAACTTAGGCCCCTGGAATCATCACTTTGACAGATGGCAGCAAAATACTGGTCTTATGTCCACCGGACGTTGAAGTTGATGTGAATGTGGTTCACAGTTGTTTCTTACATTGCAACAAAGGACAGTTAAAAGTACAGTAAATTTAAAAAGATTCTGTTTAAATGTTATGATTGGTAGTTAGTTGTAACCAGTAGCATTTAGAGTCTTGCACTTTTGTAATTACAAGTGTCTGATCTTTGTGGTTTAGATTTACTGCACATTTCTCTGAATGCATTGCTTTTGTTTGTGTACGTGCCATACATACATAGCACACATTGCAATAATGTTATTTTTCTATGAAAATATTGGGAAAGAGCTTATTGAATTTTGATTTTGGTGTCTTGTACAAAGGCGTATAAGTTTCAAGATTGACCATTTAGTGTTTTGTAAACAGACTGGATGCTGAATACAGTTACTTTATCTACCTGTAACCCAGAACTGCAGCTGTTTGGTTGTCTTATGCTTCATTTTTTGGATGTGATTGAATTTGCACATTATAAGCATACAGGGGCCATCACAGTAATTTATACAGAATACACATGAAGAAACATGGGTAGTCCAGCTCCAGAAATGCATGTATCAAACCTTTCTCAGAAATTCAAATTGTGCAATATAATTGAATCATGGCACCTGGCATATGACGCACATTATATTAGATAGGCTGATCCCAGTGGCTGTGCCTTTTAAGGCATAGGTCTGAAGCTGCTTGATTGCTTTGATTGCGGGTTCGAATCCCACTGAGGTCATGGATGTTCGCCTCTCATGTTTGTTGTGTGTTGTGCAGGTAATGGCCTCTGCGACGAGCTGATAACTCGTTCAGAGCAGTCCTGGGTGTGTGTGATCTAGAGAACTTAACAGTGAGGTAACCTAGGCTCTACTTGGACTATTGCACCACAGAAAGAAAATGTCAGACAGTGAAGAGTGTATCATTGTTACCACACTTGTAACCTCTAGAAAATCTGATTGTGACGTTGCAGGAGCAGCAGTAGAACAGCTGAATGAAACTGGTCGGCAATCAGGCAATCAGGTTTATGATCCATCACGGTTCAAGCCATCTCCTCCTGATCGACAAGAAGACATAAAGAGACTGGAGGAAGAGAATGGCATGTTACGAGAGAAACTGTCACACCTTGAGGAAGATTATTATAGTCTGCAGGAAAAACGTCTGCAGGATGTGAGTGTAACAGTTCTTTTACTAAAACTTAATTACCGTAGCCTGCAGGCAGAATGTTTGCAGGATGTGAGTACAGCAAGTCTTGGTAAACTATATAAGATTACCTTGGTTTGTAGAGAAAATGTCTGCAGGATGTGGGTACAGCAAGTATCTGTACTAATGAATAGACCAATGAGTGCTGTTTTGAATTCCTTCTGTAAACGTATATACACCTGCTGAGCACATTCACTCCGGCAGAAACACTTATGGCGACTGTCTGAATATGATCCAGTAGCCAAGTCAGTAAAGTGACCACGTATGGACTGGACAGCTGGGGCAGGCAGGTCTTTGGCCTATCCAGTCTTCTAGTGAATGTGTACTGGGGGCACTTTCCCTGGTGATAAAGCAGCTGGGACATGAAGCTAGCCACTTGCCTTCATTGGGAGCTGAGGTTAAGAACTTGGAACTTTTGCTTTACCTTGCTTTTGAACCATGCATCACTCTGTGTGTTGTAGTTAAACTTACTGCAAGAGCAGCATGAAGTAGAATTAGATCGTCTTGTCTCAGATCACATGGCTCGACATTCCAATTCTCGTATTGCTGAGCTCCAAGGCCAGCTGAGCACGCAGCAGATCATTATTGGTCACCTTAAGGATCGCCTTAAGCAGTGAGTATGTGGGCATAATACAGGATTTCAAGGTGGACCTTCAGTTGCAAGCAGATGCACTAAAATCTTCCTATACCCTGTTCACCATTCAGTTGAGACTCCCTACATAGTTGCTGCATGTAGTCACCATGCTGCTGCAGTCAGCATAAATACACGAACTGTTCTGTGGTATTCAAGATGTAACAAAAGAAAGCAGTAGATTTATCAGAATGATTGGTTGATTCTAACCAATCTACGTGGCAACATATACTAGAATGCTGGAAGGTACATCATCAGGCAGACAGACAGTCAGTCAGTCAGGCAGGCAGGCTGGCAGGCGGCCACGGCCGCAGCTAGGCGAGGTGAGGGAGGCATGCAGGTGAGGAAGGCAGACAGGTGATGCGAGGCAAGGCCAAGCATGCAGGCGGGCATGGCAAGGCAAGGTAGGGCCAAGCAGGCAGGCAAACTGGCAGGGCGAGGCGAGGCAAGGCCAGGCAGGCAGGAACGGCGAAGCAAGGCAGGCGTGGCAAGGCGGGGCCAGGCGGGGATGCAAGAAGGGGAGGCAAGACCAGGCAGCAAGCAGGCACGCAGGTGCGGAGAGGCTATGAGAGGCCAGCCAGGCATGCAGGCATGGTGAGGCGAGGTGATGCCAGA
Source organism: Coptotermes formosanus (assembly GCA_013340265.1). Lineage (NCBI taxonomy): Eukaryota > Metazoa > Arthropoda > Insecta > Blattodea > Rhinotermitidae > Coptotermes > Coptotermes formosanus. The sequence goes on from BLKM01012990.1 coordinate 2,646,595, forward strand.
CAGGCGTGCCAGAGTGACACAAGGCCAGCCAGGTAGGCAGGCATGCAGGCCAGTGCGACAAAGGGAGGGGCCAGGCAGATACTGCAAGGGCAGGCAGGCAGGAATGCGTGGCGAAGCGAGGGCAGACAGGCATGCGCGGCGAGACGAAGTGATGCCAGGTAGTCAGGCAGGTTCAGCAAGGCCAAGCAGGTGCAGCGATACAATGCCAGGCAGGAAGGCTTGGCGAGGCAAGGCCAGGCCAAGCAGGCTGGGAGGCAGGCAGTCTGGTGCAGCAAGGCATGCCAGCGCGGCGTTGTGAGGTGAGTTGAAGGGAGGTAAGGCAGGCAGGCAGGCAGGCAGGCGTGTGAGGTGAGGGGAGGCAGGCAGTCATGCAGGCGCATTGAGGCGAGGCCAGATGGGCAAGCAGACAAGCACAGCGAGCAGACTGGCGAGCAGCCGCGGCGAGTCGTGGTGTGGTGAAGTAGGCAGGCAGGCATGTACGCGATGTGAGACCAGGCAGACAGGATGGGGTGGTGAGGCAGTGTAAGGCCAGGCATGCAGAAACGTGTGGGAAGGCAAGGACAGGTAAGCAAGCAGAGAGGCAGGCAGGTGTGGCAAGGTGCAGAGAATAGAGGCCAGCCATCCAGGCGCGGCTAGGCGAGGTGAGGCCAAGAAAGCAGGCAGTCAGGTGCTGCCAGACAAACATGAGTAGTGAGGCAAGAACAGGTAGGCATGCAGGCGCATAGAGGCAAGGTGAAGCGAAGGATTGAGGTAGGCAGGCAGGCTTGTCGAGGCGAGCTGAGGCAGGCAGGTATATGTGGCGAGGCATGCAAGCAGGCAGGGTGAGGCCAGGCCATGCATGCCAACACGCAGGTGTGTAGGGGCGGGTGGGCAGGCAGGCAGGCAGGCAGGCAGGCAGGCAGGCGTGTTGAGGCGAGTCCAGGAAGGCAGTCTCGGTGATGCAAAACCAGGCAGGCATGGTGAGGCGTTGACGCATACAGTCAAGCAGGTGCAGCCATGTGAGGCTAGGCAGGGATGCAGGCATGGTGAGGGGCGGTCATGCAGGCAGGCATGAATACAGGCGCTGCCAGGAGAGGTAGGAAGGCAGATGCGAGGAGGGGAGGGATGTGGGGTGGGGTGTGGCCAGGCAGACCAAAATTCAAGCTCGGCATGGCGAGGTGGGGCCTGGGAAGCAGGCGGGCGATGTGAGGCCAAGCAAGCAGGGAGGCTGACGCGGCAAGGCGAGGTGCAGCCAGGCAGGCTAGTAGACAGGGAGGTGCAACAAGGCACAGCCAGGCAGGCGTGGTGAAGCGACAGATGCCCAGGGAGGCTGGTAGGCAAGAGTGGCTAGACGAAGCTACATAACAGTGTGCCGAGGCGAGAAGAAACAGGCAGGCAAGTGACCACAGCATGTTTTGGCATGGGCAGGTATGCAGGGAGCCATGCAGGGGAAGTGAGGCCAATCAGCAAGGCGTGGGGAGGCAAGGCAAGGCCAGGCAGGCAGAGTGGCATGGCAAGGTGATGTGAAGCCATGCAAGCAGGCAAGGCTTGGCCTGGTAAGCAGACAGGCAGATGTGCGAAGGGAGGAGTGGCCAGGCAGGTGGGCAGGCAGACGCGGCGAGGTGAAGCGAGGCTTTGCCAGGCAGGCAGGCAGGCATGGCGTTGGGAGGGTACAAAGCATGACAAGTTAGCAGACACAGATTGTGTGTTCATGATTCCCATTCCAAATCCAGCACCTTCTTGCAGTCGCTGTCTTACAGATATTAGAGACCGCTAAATGTAACTCCACCCTTCTGTCACCTGGCGTGCCTTGATGTTGGTGAGAGGAACTCTCCAAAATGTTGGATTTTAACCCAACTATGGTATGGCTGCTTGCCCACGATGTGTTTTCTACACTGCAGCAGTCTCAAAGTTTAACTCTCCATGTATGTGTCCAAAATTGTACTGCCACTAATATGGAACCAAAGTTACTGTTCTGGTAATATATCTGGGTTAGAAGATCCTTTGTAGTTTCCTGTTATTTTATTATTAGATGATTTTAATCTGATTCAGAAGTGAAATCCAGTTTCATGTTAAGTACTGATATGCAATTTTCTCTTTTGAAATTTGAAGATATTCTGTTCGCTTAACAAGTTGTCTTTGTGTCTTAATTTTAAGCAACATGACATGGGGGCGTATGGGGAAATGGAGGTATAGCTCTATGCATTATTAACCTTGGCACAAGAGGGGGTGAGTAGTCAGCTTCATACACTGGGCACTTTTCTCCCAGTGAAGAGCCTCTTATGCCTATTATGAGACTGGGTAAGCGTGGGCACCATTTCTGTACTTGGTATTTAATACCCCTCACTTACAGTGATTTTTCTGTATCCCATTTTTCAGCCATACTATCTTTCGTGTTCCCTCAGTACAGTACCAGGTGATCATAAACAAAGTTTCTTTTAGATGTAAGAATGAAGTGAGAGTTACTTTCTTGTAGTTGCAGCCTTAAATAGGCCTGTTGTGCCATCCCCAGAGAAGTATGGATCATTGTTGGAAGAATAACACAGTAATTGGCTTCTTCGTTTATGACAGGCTGCATGAATATCGGGAAGAGATAGAGATGCTGAAAGCAGAACGAGATCACTTAGAGAAGGGCAATATGGATCTCATGAAGAGAGTGTCTGACTTGCAGAACATGCGAACACCAGTGAGTGTAATATATATAAATTTTAATGGCAGAATTTGGTAGCAAAAGTGTTGCATGAAGTTATGCTAGTATAAGCAGAACTGCTATAGTAAGATTACTGATTATTTTTAAGCACAGATTGTCATGTAACATGCAAGTGCAGTATTTTAAGTACTGCTGTCTTTTTGAATCATCAGATTTTCACATGTGTGTCTTCACTGTCAGTACTTCAACAGAAGTTAGGTAAAAGGAAAAAGTAAAGACAAAGTTCACCCTAGAACAGACCATGAAGGCCCAGAGGGGCAGTAGAGGTATAGCTCTACACTTTCTTTAAACTTGGTGTCATATGGGGGTGGGTGGTCAATGCCATGTCCCAGCTGCTTTACATGCAGGAAAGAGACCCTGTAGCCATTGTACGGGAGGCTGGCTGTGCCCCTGAGCCAGTGTGGATAGGCGTGGAAAATCTTGACTCCACTGAGATTTGATCCCTGGACCATCCCAACAAAAGTTAGGTTTCTGTTCTAATTAGCTAACAGTTCAAGCACAGTATGTGTTTCACCATAGAGTGAGTTTTAAGAGTTTTACTTACAGATGACCCATACTTATTATGTCCCCAGGAAGTGTGTATTCATTGAAATATGTTGTGTAAGATAATAAGTTTTTTGTACCTAGAAGTTTGTTGCACACATTATACACACAACATAATTTGTAAAGCAGTCTGTCCATAATTTGTTGATGTTCTTGAGATGAGAGTTTTGATGTCACTTAAAACTCCCATAGGCGCCTCTGTCAGCTGGTACTCATCCTGCTGTGTTGGAAGTCAGCAAGCAGTGAATTCCTATCTTCTCTGCTTGTGCTTTGTTACAAGTTGGAATGGGAAGATGGTGATGTGTTACCAGTAGTAAGACAGTGAGCTGTGAGAGATTTGGTGATGTTTCTGATTTTTGTTTAATTTATTTTAATTTAATTTAACTTAATTTAATTTCTTAAAATACTGACTTATTACTGCCTGTGCCAGTGTTTATATTTTGTGAATTTAAATTATTTGGGTGTTTTGGGGTTAGAACTTGTACCTTACCACATTAGAATAGGTGTTATGGTACTCCCATGAACTCGGAGTTCTTGTAACAGTGTGCAAGGAATGCATTCACCATAAGTTGCAGACATCTGCATTTTTTTAACCTACAAAGTTTTACATGGTACATCTGATTTTGGATGAACCCATTTCTCACCACAGAACTGACTTTCCAGTTTGAGGTGTACTGTCATGTATGCTATAATCTTACGTGGCTTTTAGGCTAGTCTTGTATTACATGTGAACATATTCACAAAAAATATACCATGAATATGGGGAAGCAAGGTTACTCCATGCTGTGGGTACTTGCACTAGACTACACAGCATCACATCCCAGAAGTTGGTACTCTTCATATACACAACAGTTATAGCTTCTCTGCTGTCACACTGTGCAACAGGAATGCAACAAGAGCTTGTATTTCATTTGTATTTTGATAGAAGTACTAATTAACGACTGCAAACGCCTGGCTTATGTTGCATCACAGTATATATGTAATTTGTGTCAAGAAGTTAAGGATGGAGAAAATGATGCTTACCATTATCATCTTTTGTTGTGAAGCAGTCAAGCCAGACACAACATCAAAACATTCAGACATGGAACAGCTCTGCTTCTAAATGATGTAATTTCATGTCTGAATATTCAAATGATACTATTCTAGCATACTGCTTCACAGAGAAATATGGTAATGCTGAAGGTTGCTTGTGCGCACCTTCTATGTCTGTGATACCTACTGAGAATTATGCTGATAAGGAGGGTAGGTTTCTCTGTACAAATGGGAGTGGTCCATGAGAGATTATTCTCTCAAATGTTACTAGCCATCATACAAGATGAACATTGAAAATATGGACAAAATCTTTCAGATAGATTACATGTTACAGAAACTTAAAAATGTATACTATGAAGTCTATTGCAGAGTAGCTCCCTGGTGCAGGCAACAAGCTACCCAGGTGTTGCATACTTCAGTTTCTGCAAAATGTCATGGCAGTTCATACAACACCTGTGGCACTAGTTCAGGGTCTTCATTCAGATATTGATAATTACTCAGATGGTCAAGAAACTTTCTGCTACAGTGAAAGTGGTGGTCCATTACCATAGTTACAAAACATCATTTTTCTAAGGCTCACTTTAATATTATCCTTCAATCTGTGTCACAACCTGCCAAGTGGTCTCTTTTCTTAGTAATATGAGTCAGAATTTTTCATGCATTTCCTATTTTACTCGTGTATGCTGTTATGTCATGACCATCTCATGTGACTTCATTTAAAAGCCATATATGTGAACGGTGCAACTTATTCCTCTTCCTTGACTTCTAATATTGTCACAAACATTTGTCTCAAACACCTTCACTCTCTGGCCTTCCTTTATAGCAACACAGCAAGTTGCACCTCCATACAGATCAATAGGCTGTAAGAGGGTTACTGTAAGTTTGTACTGTTGTGCAGGAGATGCTGGAGTACGAGGTGCTACAGGAGAAGTTGTCTGAACTGGAATGTAGACATGAAACTCGTGAGCAGAAGTTGCAGATGATAGTGCGTGATCTGCTGCGGCGCAATGCTGAGCAGCGTGCATTCAGTGGGGAGGACAGAAATGCTACCAGTATGAGGGAGAAGCTACTCAACAAGAACCGCCAACTGTGCTTTTATCGAGCCGAGATGGACCGCATTCTTGAGATGCTTCAGGAGTTCAGTAGGCATCAGAAATGTGGCAGTAAGCTTAAACTTGCACCTGACTGAGACTACATCTATATGTCATATGAATCAAACACTGATGCTGCTTTTTCCCCTTTGTGTTTATCTTCTGTTGGCATGTTGAAGTTGACCATCAGTTACTTAAACTAACTGGGGATGGACATAAACTTGGACTGTTGAAAATCAAAGTACTGAATAAAAAAGGAACAATGGCCTTGGTTACCCAGGTGTGTGTGTGTGCCTGCACATAGTACAGATCATAATTTTTTTACATGATCAGACAATAAAGAACTGCATGCAGGAGACTTGAGGTTTTCATAGCAGTGAAGATTTATTGTGGTCGTCTGGTTTCTGGCACTGCTTTGGTAGAGAGCTATCATCCTTCACTTCCAGATTACGTGTTGTTATAATCCAGAAGACCACATTATGATCCCTCCTGTATTGCTATGAGGTATTGGGCAAAGCCTTTGTGATGACAGAAATTACTTATGGGTGCTTCTTGAATGGGTAGTGGCAGTGGCAGGGTCTTTCACGAGGAGTACCCAGAGCATAAAACTGATTTCTTCTATCCATATAGGGCTGATATCTAAAATTCTTGATACTTTACCTTTCCCTGTTCTCTTTCGAAAGCCTGACAAGGCTTAGGAATCCACTTAGGAGGTACCCATGGGATGAGATTCAGTTTATTTCCAGTGACTGGATGTTGGTGGTGGTGGTGGTGGTGGTGGTGGTGATCAGGATGTGCTGCTGCTGCAGCTCCTGATGATGATGACAGTAATGATTTATGAGCAACAGAAAGGACCCTGAAGATACATAGGCACGGGAAAGATAATATAAAGACCTGCCTTCTGTGTGGCTTGCCTCTGGTATCTTACGAGTTGGTTTGCAGAATCTGAGTGCCACCCCACAACATTGCTAGCTAGGGCAGCTGAGGAAGCATAGAGACTGTCATACCTTAAATCTTGAAAACATAAGCAGTGCATGTTGGTTAGTTGCATGAGATAGGAACACAAACTAATGTTATTGTCACGAATAACAGTAGAAGTGTCTACTTTTGATGTGGCAGCCAGACTACATGTATTGTGGTGTCTGCCATCAACACGTACATTACCTGGCCATTAATGGGCCATCAACTGTCGTTTTTGATTTCATATATCCGTGCAATTGTTGTCAGCTAGGTTAATACACATTTCATTTGACCATCTGTCAGCATAGCCCAAACAGTTCAGTTGAGAGGCAGTTAAAACTAACTGGTTAGCAGTCATGCGCTGTTGAATATATGATAGTGTCACAGCTAAGGCGTAGCCCAAGATGGTTGAGTGGCAATGACTGAATTCCTTGTTAGTCCAACATCTGAGACACTTGCATCAACCCACTATGATCCATTGATCAATGGAGTATTCCAGTGCCACCAACCACCTTGGAACAAGAGTAAACACAGTTGGAAGGTTGTGTCTGTAACTTATATGTTTTATGTCTGAAACTGTTCAATAGCTCTTGATGAAATTTGGTATTGGTAGTCCATATTAAAAGTAATTCAGCAAATTTAATTTTGTGTGCACAAGTCAATTACAACTTGTATCCATGGTGCAGGGTCCTTTTTGGGAAATTTATAGTTGATCGGCTGGCCAGGAAATTGAAGATTTGGTACCACATTCGCAACAGCCCAATATGGAGCTCTGTCATTGATCCAGTTGAATTCAGTCCATACGTTCACATTCTGTGTCATGATTCATTTTAATATTATTCTCTTCCGTAAGCGTTTACTGGTTCATTTCCACTCTCCTGTCATTTATTATCAAAATAAAGTACTGCCATTAAGTAATTATACTTTGGTAAACATCTTGCTGCTGACTTTGCTGTGTCTGTGTAGTAACAATTCCTGATGTTCTAAATTCAGAGCATCACATATCTGAAAATGAAACCAGTGTATTTCAAAACATTCTGTCACTTTTTCTGTTTAGGTCATGCCGAAGAATCTGTTTAAATCCAAAGGCCATTTTGGCATTTTCTAGTGTGTTAAATTTTTTTTATGGTGATGGGTCTGCACCCAACCTACAGGCTGAAGTACGACCACATTTTGGCTATCAATTTTACTTATTTAAAACATTTCCCAGCAACCCTCCATATGTGGAGGATGCAATGCACCATGCCATGATTAGTTTACAAAATATTTAAGAAATTTATGATCACACCAGCACATGCTTATTACAAAACAGAAGTTCTGTTTGAAACATTTTACCCCCATGGCAGGCTGTCTAACCTGCTTTTATCCTTACAGTTGGTTACAAGGTATCTAAAATTAGAGTGACACTGTTCATCATAGTCAAGGCTGTAACTTTTTTATGTCCACGTATTAATTACTATTAATTAGTAACTTTTTTGTATCCATTTATTAATTAGATCATGATTTTTTCTAACCTATAAATTTTTAATTAATATTTAATGTCTTTACAGGACAAATTCTTGTGCATATAATAAACATTCTTAGTTGTGATTGATGATCTTATACTCTGTTATTATTTATTACCATAATGGTATGAACAAAGTTAAGATTAGAATTGTAATGCAAGTTTGTCTTTTTAATATAACTTTTTAATAATGATAAATATACATCAATTCTTTACATTAATATAAGCTAAAACATTGATATCTTGCTGCAGTATCCTGTATTTGTATATTCTACCTACTTGACAATAATCTGTACCTATGTTTACATATGTCTCTTATCTTTTGTGCTTGTTTCTCCCTGAGGATGGCCTATTTACAGCAAAATATGTAGGGGGGTGTATACCATGAGATAATACTATATTATCACGGCGACTTCACGAAAGTGCCCACCTGTAGTATCTCAAATACATTACTCGAATATGCCATCCTGGGTTCAATTCCCAGGCAGCCATCCAACCAAATTTTTCCCCCCCTCAGTTAGGAAGACTGTGTGCTCCTAGAGCCATAGCCTTTAGTGTAACTAGTCCTGGTCGCAAACCAGGACTATAAACCGCTAGTGTAAGCAAAATCCCCGTTGTGGAGTAATGTGTCTGTTTTAGAGCTCAGCAATGCAATAAAATGTAGGAATGGCTATGCAGACCAAGGGACGTTGACTTGCGCATTGTGCAAGTCTCCACCCTTAGTTAGCTCTTGGGTTGGTTGGTTAAAACCCAGTTAGGAGAGCCAGTCGAATGGGTTGATAGAGCCTGTTACTTGGGAGTGACTCTAGATTCACGCCTGACCTGGCAGCCTCATATTGTCCAGGTCAGAAAGAAAGCCTCCCAGTGACTGGGTGTGCTTGGCTCTCTCCTAAAGAGGAGAAGTGGCCTCTCCATCAGAAATGGAGTTCTGCTGTATAAGCAGCTCATCCGCCCAATGATGGACTATGCGTGCCCCATCTGGAGGTACGCTGCTCGCAGCTATGTTAAGCAGCTGCAGGCTCTCCAGTCCAAGTGTCTTCGCATTGCTACTGGTGCACCTTGGTACATCAGTGACAGGCAAATTCACGAGGATCTGGGAGTGCCGTTCTTTGAAGAACACATCAGAGCTCTAACTGAGAGTTACGACTCAAGGTTAGCTGGTGTGGGGAACCCCTTAGTTCAGCAACTAGGCAGATACGCTGACCGAGGGCCGATGTAAGTTGCCTGATGCACAAGCTAAGGGGACTAAGGTCAGCTGACCAATCGAGGCCGCATGCAAAATGACGGCCAAGTCGACATCAAAATGTGCTCGCTATTGACTAGCTGGGCTCTTTTTGACCACCCTGACTGAGGTTTTACCGTGATTTTCCTCAGTTGTAAGGTAAATGTCAGGGTGTAATTAAAGAGTCAGGGTATGGCCCGCTTCCCCCACCCTCCTGGGCATGGTGATCTCACCAAAGTGCCCACTTGTAGTCGCTCGAATACAGTACACAAATGTGCCACCCTGGGTTCAATTACCAGGCAGCCATCCAACCAAAGATTTTTCCCCTCAGCTAGGAAGACTGTGTTCCTAGAGCCGTAGCCTTTAGCTTAACTAGTCTCGGTTGTAATCCAGAACTCTAAACCGTTAGCGTAAGCAAAATCCACGTTATAGAGTAGGTGTCTGTTATAAAGCCCAGCGATGCGTTAAAGCGCAGGCATGGCTATTCAGACCAAGGGATGTCGACGCTCTTAGTTAGCTCTTTGGTTGGTTGGTTGGTCGGTTGGTTGGCAAAATCCAATGAGAGAGTGAGTAGGGTATGAGTATAGGTGAGACTGAACAGTCTGCTCAGGTGTTTTGCTGAAGTAAGTTGGAGTAAGTTTCTGAAGCAAGCGCTAGCTGACTGCTTGGGAGCATTTTCCCCACTGCTGGAGAGCAGTACTCTTGCGACATGATATCCTTGTTACTGTTGCCTTTCTAATCCTTCAGTGGATAAGAGAGAGCAGTGTTAGAAGACAGAGAGCCCCCCTGCTTTAAGTGCTATGCTGAAGCAGGAGGAACTGGCCTTTATGAAGGCTAACTCTACGCTTCGGCTTTCCCCAGCTCTTTTCCGGGAGCTGAGGAAAGGCATCCGGCGAGGCTGTGGTTGAGGTTCAACCCTTCCACAAGCCACTGCAGCAGCCTGCGGGAAGGAGGAAAACTGCCGAGCTTTCCAATTCAGACGGTGTCTGAGCCCTCTGCAAGGCGCCAAGCGCCTAGTTCCCTGCCCGTGGAGGGATCCGCGGCACTGTCTGTCGCGGATGAACCGGTTGCGGGGACCGGCTGACAGCACCGTCCGACGGAGGGTGGGCTCGCGTATACCATGGTGGTAGCCGGGCGCGCCGTCCCACGTCAGGAAAGTGACCCGCTCAAGTCCAAAGCCACTGGTTCGGGTACTGCCGAACCTGCTGCCTCATCTGAGGCAGACCGCAGGTTCATGTCTCTTGGAGACGTGTCCGGGCCTGTGAACGGTATGCCAGCTGGCGCCACGCCTGACGCCACGGAGGACCCTACCACGGGCGTTCCCGCAGGCGAGCGGCAAAACAAGGCCCCCATATATGTTTCAGGCGTTACGGATACCCGTGGTTTCTTGGCATGGTTGCGGGAGGCATGCCAGAGCGGAACATTAAACTGTTTCGGCCTCAAGTGTAAAGTGACCTTTGTTACTGCCCCATTTCGACCAAACGTGCATTGGTTGTGGTCCTTGTGGTGGAGTGCCACACGTAATATTTGAGCCACCCTGTTGAAACGCGAGGCGAAATAGAGACGAAAATCTGTTTCGGCCTGAAGAGTAAAGTGCCTACGTTACTGCCCCATTTCTACCAAACAACACTGGTTGTGGCGGAGGTGGAGGGAGTGCCACCTGTGACGTTTAAGGGACGCCACTAAAATGCGTTGCGAGATATCCACCTTAAACTGTTGCGACCTCAAGAGTAAAGTGACCTTTGTTACTGCGCGATTTCGATCAAACTTGCGTGGGTTGTGGCGCATGTGGCCTGATTTCGTCCAAAGATGCACTGGTTGTTTAGCATGGGGAGGTAGTGCAACTTGTGATCCTTGAGTTACCCCCCTGCAATACGAGCCGAGATAGGGACGTCAAACCCTTTCGGTCTCAAGAGTAAAGTGCCCTTCATTACTATCCGATTTCGACCAACTCGCACTATTTTTAGCGAATGGGGAGGGAGTGCCACGTATGAAGTTTAAGTCTTTCCCCTGCAATCCGAGGCCAGATAATGAGAAAAACTGTTTCGGTTTCAAGAAGAATGTGACCTTTGTTACTGCCCGATTTCCACCAAACTCGCTGTTTTGGAGCATAGTGAGGGATTTCCATATCTTACGTTTGAGTCACCGCCTGTAATTCGTGGCGTGATAGGAAAAAACTGCTTTGGCTCAAGAGTAAAGTGCCGTTCGATATTGCCCAATTTTGACCAAACTTGCCTTGGTTGTGATGTGTGGGGATGTAACACCGTATGTGATATTGTAATCACGCCGCTGCAGTAAAGGTGTTGATAAAGACAAAAAAACTGTTTCGGTCTCAAGAGTAAAGTGGCCTTCGATACCGCCCGATTTCGACCAAACTTACGCTGGTTATGGAGCAATGTTTGGGAGTTGCACTTCTGATGCTTGAGTCACTCCGCTGTACTATGATGCGATATAGGGACGAAAAAGTGTTTCAGCCTCATGAGTAAAGTGCCCTTCCACACTGCCCGGCTTCGACGAAACTTTCCCTGTTTCTGGCGCATGGGGTTATATTTCCTCATGTGATATGTGAGTCACCACGATGTAGTATGAGACGAGACAGGGACGAAAAACTCTTTCGGTCTTTAGAGTAAAGTGCCCTTTGTTACTGCCCGATTTCGACCAAACTTGCTCCGGTTGTGTCGCATGGTGAGGGGGTGCCACATATGAAGATTAATTCATCTCCTTTGAATGCGAGGCCAGATAGGGACGAAAAACTCTTTAGTCCTCATGAATAAAGTGGCCTTTCTTACAGCCCAATTTTGACGAAACTTGTCCTATTTGTGTCGCATGGGGAGGCAGTGCCGCGTGTCATGTTTGAATTACTCCACTGCAATACGAGGCGAGGTAGGGACAAAAACTTCTTCGGTCTCAATTGTAATGTGCCCTTCGTTACTGCCCGATTTCGACCAAACATGCACTGGTTTCGGGGCATGGGGAGAGACTGCCATGTGTGATGTTTGTTTCACCCCAATGCAATGCGAGGCTACATAGAGACGAAAAGCTCTGTCAACATCAAGGACAATGTGTCCTTCGTTTCTGCCCAATTTTGCCGAAACTCGCACTGCTTGAGGCGCATTGGTAGATAGTGCAACATGTAATATTTGAGTCAAACCGCTGAAACGGGAGGCGAGTTAAGGACAAAAAGTGTTTCGTTCTGAAGAGTAAAGTGGCCTTCACTGCTGCCCGATTTCGACCAAACTTGCACTGGTTGTGGAGCATGGTGAGTGAGTGCCGTGTGTGGTGTTTGAGATACCGCGCTGTAATACGAGGCGAGGCAGGGACGAAAATCAGTTTGGGCCTCTCGAGTAAAGTGCCCTTCGATACTGCCCGATATTGACCAAACTATCCCTGGTTATGGCGCATGGCGAGGTGATGCCATATGTGATATTTTGCGTCACCCCGCTGCAATAAAAGGCGAGATAGAGACATAAAGCTGTTTAGGTCTCAAGAATAGAGTGGCCTTCTTTACTGTCCGATTTCGACCAATCTTGCATTGCTTGTGGCGCATGGGGAGGGAGTGTCACATGTCATGTTTGAATCATCCCGCTGCAGTATGAGGCGTGATAGTGTCAAGCAACTTTTTCGGTCTCAAGAGTAAAGTGGCCTTAATTACTGCCCGATTTCGACCAAACTTGCACTGGTTGTGGAGCATGGGGAAGTAGTGTCACTCGTGATGCTTGAGTTACCCCGCTGCAACACGAGGCGAGACAGGAACGTCAAACTCTTTCGGTCTGAAGAATAAAGTGCTCTTCGTTACTGTTCAATTTCGACCAACTTGCACTGTTTGTGGCTCGTGGGGAGGGAGTGCCACGTATGAAGTTTAAGTCTTTCTCCTGCAATGCGAAGCGAGATAGGCACGAAAAATTGGTAAGTTCTCATGAGTAGAGTGATCTTCTTAGAGCCCGATTCTGACCACATTTGCAGGAATTGTATCGAATGCACGGCAAGTGCCATGTGTGTTTTTGCAGTCACCGCACTGCAATGTTTGGCCAGATGCGAACGAAAATCTGTTTCTGCCTCACGAATAGAATCCTGTTTAGTGCTGAGCGATTTCAAACAAACTTGCGCTGCTTACAGCGAATGCGCAGTAGGTGCCAGATGTCATGTTTAAGTTTCATCACGGGAATGGGTGACGATATACAGACGGAAAGCTACTTCGGCCTACAAGTAATGTGACCTTCATTATTGAACGATATCAACCAAATTGTCACTGTGGAGGTTGCGCGAAGATCGCTAGATGTGATATTTGAATTACATCACTGCAGTAAAATACGAGGTACAGACGAAAAACTACCTCAGCCTGCAAGTAAAGTGCCCTTTATTCCTGACCGATTTCAATGTAGCTTGCAGGGTTTGTTGCGCATGCAAGGTGAATGCACGTTGTTGTGCCGCGGTTACATCATTGCAGTGGAAGGCGAGATGCAGACGAAAAACTACTTCGACCTTCAAGTAAAATGCCCTTCTTTATTTACTGATTTGAACCAAACTTTCATTGTTGCGCAAGCGCTGTATGTTCGAGGTGTTACGTTTCAGTTACATTACTGGAATGGAAGGCGAGATACAGGTGAAAAACTACTGCGGCGACCAAGTAATGTCTTCATTATTGACCGATTTCAACCGAACTTGCACTATTTGTAGTGCACGCGCTAGGAGTACTAGGTGTGATATTTCACTTACATCACTGCAATGGAAGGCGAGATACATACGAAAAAGTGCTTTGCCCTCTAAGTAAAGTGCCCTTCATTATTGACAGATTTGAACCAAAGTTGCACTGATTGTAGCGCATTCGCGGTGAGTGGTAGATGTGATGTTTCAGTTGCATCACTGCAATATAAGGAGAGGCAGATACGTAGAACTACTTCAGTCACGAAGTAAGTGTCCTTTACTATCGACCGTTTTGAACCAAACTTGTACAGTAGACGGAGGCAGTGTGTAGTGACCGTAACCGCGGTACTCATCAGAGAGCCTACATTGTTCCAAAACCCGGGAGACTAGTTTTGAATTGTTATATTCCGCAGTTTCCATGCTTTGTATCACTAGTGTCTCTAGTACTAGCGAACTATGTACGTGTTATACGCATTAATATACGTTCTTCTTTTACATGACATTTTGATCTGAGCAGAAATATGTCGGGGAAACAGAATGTAAATTAATAAGGTATATTGCCCCGTAAGTTTGGTTTATAGTAATTTCGAAGATTGTTGTATTTTCATCATGATTGTGACAGGCGTGACTGAACGAGACGGTATGTTATGCGACAAGTTTGCCTTAACGTCATGCTCCATAGTTCCGTAAGTTACCACCAGAAGCCACTGAGCTACGCCGGCTGCATAAGCAGGCGCAGCCGCTGGTGACGTTGTAATTATACGTTTCCACGGAGTTAAAATCTTTATTTGGTTTTAAACTGCAGTCAGTGTTATGTACGTCAGATGAGATAATCCGTGGTAAGGAGCCTGATGTAGTGTCATATATGATCCATGTCATCCTGTCAACGGTTATCGCGCTGGTATATGACCCGTGGGATTGCCTGACGTCAAACACAAACACACGGTTCAACTCCAGATCAAATGAAGGGGCGCCGTCATGTCGGCGGGGAAGGTGTGGGTGGGAGTGGGTATGTCTTGAGCCATTTAATAGGCTAAAGTTTAATATGTTGTCTTTTGTGCTGTATGATTGACATTAGCGGACAGTACGTTTGAAAATTGTGTACAGATAAGGTGTACGAAGGTATGGAATGATTGTTTTGTCAGTGCATGTGTGTTACATCCTGCCGAGCTGGAGTTATGTTAGGTGTGAGTGCACATGTACCGGTGTAGGCTGTATACTGTATTTACTTGGATATGGAAAAATGCTGTTGCCTTGTTGCGTCATGTGGAACAGGGGGGGGCCTTATAATCATGCCAAAAGCGATACATGTTCTATATACAAATTATAAGTGAGGTGATTCATGGCACTCAGCTTTGTGGTTATTGTGGTCCCCTGTGAAAAAGGGATATCATTATCTTTGTAATGTATAAAGAAAGCAGTGATATTGTGGCATAGACATTACTACAAAAAAACTGTAAATATAACAATTTTTAGACCTGCATCTAGTTTCTGAGGCCTGAAAGCATACCTGGCACACACATAACGTTTGGCGTGTGAGATTTCAAGTGTTCTTGATCTTCAAACACTACGTCTTCAGTTTTAAATTTTGAGAGTTTTGAGATAACAGTGACATACGAAGTTCTCTTCGAGGTGTCTGTGAAGGTTACAGTCATATGGTAATTGAGACCGTGTAGTCTGGGTAGCTAGTGACCAACATTTCAGGGGAATATGCTACCGCCATCTTCACGGTCGCATCCTTTCTTGCAGATGGATCATCAGTGAACTGCGTTAGTATAAGTGATTGAAGTTTGCATATGGACTGCTTATGCTTTAAACTACCGAGGAGGTTCCAAAGGAAATGTGAGATGCCGTTTTAGTTAAAACATGTCTCCGCGTGGAAAGGCATTCATGCTTGAATCATGCAGAAATAACAGAAAGGGCAGGTTTGGAGTTTTATTTGCATATTTTGTGCAAGTGTGTGTCATTCTTCATATTTTTTATAACAGACTGTAAAGGAAGGCATGATTGCTGCGGTTTTAGACTGCAAGTTTAGAGCAGTGTCAGTAACTGGGCGTGAAGTATCATTCAAAATGAGAACTGTAACGTTGCAGATGGCCGCACATGAGGAGTCTGAACTGATGCTTAGGCTGTAGCTACAGGCATTATGTTCATTGGGGTCAAAGTTTGAGACATTTAAGCACAAGCAGGTCTCTAAGAAAACACATCACTGTGTGAAGGGTGTGAATGAAATTTGAGGGATCCTGCTAGCTGTCACAGCAGGAACCATACACATGGTGGCAACAGAATAACAACCCATTTGTCTTGTTTGGCTCCACATGTTCAAAACCACATAGGGATATCAGTGTGACAAGTGGCAAGTAACAGGTTGTGCAGGCAGGAAGACCTTATAACAGACTGCAGCTTGGAGTTTCAGCATCTCCTTTGTGGTTATGATTTGTATAGGTTTATCATTAACTTCACCTTTTAAATATAATGGCCTACCATACAAGGATCCCTTCATGTCAGTGAGTTCTTCAAGTGATGTTCATCTTTTGGTTTTTACACGGGTGGTGGGCATGGTTTATTCTGATGTTTGGGAGGAACATACTGCTGCAATATTCAGGATGACTTAATTTAGTTCACGTGACCGTCATTTTAACAAGTACCATTAAGACCTGAAAGTAACATACTTTCTGTTTGCAGGCGGCAGTGACAAGGTGCCATTACAAGTGACGAAGAATGAGACTGGTCATTGCTGTGGCACGTCGTCTTCTGGTAGCCCACAGGTATCGGAGTCAGGGAGAGAGATTCATGAAGATGATTATCTTGCAGCTTGGAAGGCCATGTAGTCTGGCAGAGAGGTGTCATTAGATAGGAGCCTGCTGCCTTCATCTCACACCCTGAGGGTGGCAAAATGTGTCTCTGGGACACTAATAACTGTCTGCCAGACTACACAGTGTCACACCAGAAGGCTGTGATCTTCATTAGACTGTCAGATCTCACAAGATGCAGGAAGTTCACCTCCATTGTGCACATCATCTATAATGGATGGCGTGTGTCATGTCAGGAGTTGAAACGCAGTACATAATCAGGTTCGTCATTAATGTGGACATTATATAAATATGCTTACAAACAAGGTGATCATGATTTGTTGTCACATCAGTAGCCAGTAAAAACCTGTGAGCTTTTGGGTGAGGAGGTAAGGTGACGCAGCAGTAATGGTTGTCCATTGCCTGACCTGCTAGTGACTGTTGATACCGGTACACACTGGGTTAAAATATGATTGCAGACTGTGTAATTTTGTTTGTAAGACTTTTGTTTCATTATAAATGTTTTTAAGCATGACAATTGGACAAAATTAAATAGACATTTTGGGGGGGACGGCATGCTGCATCCGCCTCCAGGGTTGAAAATATTGAATTGTGAATGTCAGATATGTATGCTTTATTGCCTAAAGTCATGGAGACACATCATTGAACAATGTCTATTGTAAATGTTTTAGAATCTTGTGGTTTTTGCTGACAGACTGAGCGAGGAGCTTTCAAGAAGTCCCAGTGTGCATCTGTTTTGAGAAGCATATCATCTTAAGACCAGGACAGGAGTGCCCAGCGGACCCTCTGCCCCATCCATTCCAGTTTGACTGAAGGATGTTAGACTCTGTTGTCTGGGTATGCAGATCATTCCTTCATCTCTGTGTGTAACCACTAATGAGTTGTCTCTGTATGCGAGGTGTATATCATAAGACAGAGTTGCCAGTTATTTGACAAATTGCCTGGAAATTCAGAATCAGATGGTTTTTCTTGAATTTTGCATTTCATATTCCTTGGATTATTGGCAAGAGAAGATCTAGGGAAGATCTTATGTAAAAATCATTGACTGTATCCATATCCAAGTTGGTTGCAAAACCTTGTAAGGATTGACGGAACAAATAAACTGAATATGAATATGAACCTAGACAGGCTCCGCAGCTTACCCAATTTCATGTTGAGTCAGTACATGGGGTAAAGTGAGAGGGGCATGAAGGCAACCACTTGTGTCTGGTGCCAATATTAACCTTTAAACGCCAAAGGTCCCCGATCGGGGACTCCGTGTGAGCATTTAAACCTGCTGAACGTCCCATAAAGGGGCTGCGAATGTTGTGTCAAATTTGGAAGCAATTTGTTTCACCCCTGCACCAAAAACAGTTAAGCTCTGCTATGCTGTAGGTCCCTGAAGGTCAGGACTGCCTTGTGCAGTCGTAATTTTTCCTCCTTCGCCCCTCTAAGGCCCCCCCAACATCGATGATTCAGTCGTCAACAAGTTGGATAAATACGCAGTTAGAGCTGAGTAACACTTCCAGACCAAGCAAGCCTCTGTGTTTACAGCTGATACTGGAGTCATGTGGGTGTTGAATATGAACAGTGGGCTATGTAAAAAACGCTAATTGGCCAGCACAACGGTCTTCAGTGGCGTATGTGACATGTATTGTCCGGAACAAACTAATACACAAAAGCTGGAGATATCCACAAAAATGGATGTTTGCATGTACACGAGGTCTGACAGACATGCCTGTTCTAGTTGTGGGGCTCTCTGTAGGGGTTTGGGGGCAGTAATGTGCGACACACAGCCGTCAAACGTACTAAAAATTCCTCTGGACCCTCGAATACTAGGAATTCTACAAACATTCATATCGCAGCCTTAGGTCTCTTTTGCTGTCATCGTGTAAGCTGCCCATTACTTGGGGTATCAGATTTATCACCTCACAGCAATACAGAGCAGTCTTTGTAGTAGGCAGATGAGAAGTTCAGCACGCAGTGACCACACCACAAAAAAAAAAAAATTCAGCCGGGGGATGTGGGACAGACGGTTTCGCCTGGAGAGCAACTTCACATTCCTTTCTAAAAATAGATCAGTGTAACATTTCACACCAGCTGAGTTTAGGTTTCTCCAGCTGTGCTCAGACCGCACGAACAATCTTGGTGACTCACTGTTTTCACACACGTGTAACTATGTCCTGCAATGGCCAGCAGAAAAAGGAGACTGGACGATGTAGCCATAAGGGAATACCTGGTTGCCGATACCGACTCCTCATCAGGTGCTGAGGCCAGTGATTTTGAAGAAAAATCTTGTGAATCAGGAGAGGAAGAGGAACAACAACAACAACAACAACAACAACAACAACAACAACAACAACAACAACAACAACAACAACAACAACAACAACAACAACAACAACCAGCCTCAGTACCAGAAGATGAGCCGCAAGCTGCAACAAGTGGCGGAGGATTTCCAACCTGGGGACCGCCTCAAGGAAGGAACATCACTGTCCATCCTTTTGTTGGTCCAGCAAAAGGTGTAAAAAGGAGTGAGGCTCCACACATCAACAAAGACAGTTCGCTGCTGTCTGTGTTGATGCTGTTTTTTTCACAAATTTTTCACCTGCTGGTGGAACAGACCAACCTGTACTACCAGCAACATGTGGACAAACAAGCCGGACCTAGCCGCCGACTGCCTGACATTACGATGTCAGACATGATGACTTTCATTGCCTTGGCTCTGCAGATGGGACATGACCCGAAAGACACACTTCATGACTACTGGTCTCGACTTAGACAGGTACACACCCCCTTTTACGGTGAGACCATGACACGAGACAGGTTTCTACACATACTGCGTTTTTTGCACTTTGCTGACAATGCAATTATGTGAGTAATACAGTGCTTACACCACATTTTGTATAATGCATGCAATTCACGGGCCTAAATTTATTATAAAAATTGATTAATATTTTTTCCCGAATTAAGCAATTCATAAACACACAGCTAAATTTTGCGGCTTTAAGTTTGAACGAAAAGTCTATGAAATATGATTTTTTATTTAAGAGCAAGCGTAAAAATTAAATGCCCGGTAGAAGAAACTCTGGCTGCTGGCCCTGCGCCGGGGGATTTAATTTCAGCGTCAAAGGGTTAAGAATACGTTCAGCCCTACGCTGCTAGCTCCCTTGTACATCCATGGCTTGATGCTTCATTCAGCACAGGGATAGCCTTATTTACAAATAGTGTTTGATGTTAGCAGGTTGTTTGGATGATTGTAATCTTCTGGTTTTTATGCAGCATAGCTGCCATTTGAGAGAAACACTGTCATTGTCTTCAGAGTGACTTAGTTTTGTTCAGGTGACCATGATTTTAACAACTGCCATTAAGAGCTGAAAATAATGTACAGTATTTTTACAGGCAGCAGTGACAGGATGCCATTCCAAGTGATGATGAATGAGACTGCATTTTTGGCCTCTGCACATCCTCTTCTGGGAGCCCACTGGGATTGGAGTGGGGAAGAAACATGCATGAAGATGATTATGTTGTTTAATGTGATGCTGTGTGGTCCTGCAGGGAGGTATTGTCGCATTGGAGCCAGCTGCCTTCATCTCGTACCCTGATGGTGGCAGAAAGTGTCTCTTGAGCACTGATACCTCTCTGCTAGACTACACAGTGTCACACCAGAAGGCTGTGATCTTCATTAGACTGTCAGATCTCACAAGACGTAGGAAGTTCACCTCCATGGTGCACATCGTCTATACTGGATGGACCGTCCAGTCAAGGTGTGTGATGTGTCAGGAGTTGGAATGTGTGATGCTAGGAAACTGAAACTCAGTGTATAATCAGGTTCATCATTAATTTGGACACAATATAAATACGCTTACAAACGAGGGAATCATGATCTGTTGCCACATCAGTAGCTAGTAAAAACCTGTGAATTTTTGGGTGAGGAGTTAAGGTGGCTTGCAGCAGTAATGGTTATCCATTGCCTGACCTGCTAGTGACTGTTGATACAGGTACACACTGGTTTCAAATATGATTGCAGACTGTGTAATTTTGTTTGTAAGACTTTTACTTCGTTGTAAATGTTTTCGAGTGTGGCATTGGGACATCGGTTTTGGCTGACTGACACTGAGGAGCATCCAGGAAATCCCAGTGGACCCACTTCCCCATCTAGTGCAATCTGACTGACAGATGTTAAGGCTCTGTTGTCTGGGTACACAGATCATTTCCCTTATCTCTGTGTGTAACCACTAATGAGGTGCCTGTGTATCAGAGGTATGTAGCATAAGACAGATTGCCAGATGTGTCACACAGTGCCTGGAAATTCAGAATCATGTAGTTTTTCTTGAATCTTACATGTTCACTGGCTAATACACTTGCTACAATTTTTTTTTGTAAGAAGTATATTGCACATTGCACAGATTAGTGGCAACAGGAGTATCTGGATAGAATTTAAAATCCTGTAAGCCCTGTAATACCTATGAGGAAACACACAGGGCAGAGTAATTAGTGATGAGAAATAGACTCCAATATAATGATTGAGCCTGGGAGGAAACATGAAGGCCATAGTACACAGTGAGCAGGGGTAGACTGCTGTGTAATGGTAGTGCCTGAGAGAAGATACACATGGTGTAGTCAATAATGAGCAGAAGTAAATTGCAGTGTAGTTTTTCATCTGTATCTCGCCTTCCATTGCAGTGATGTAATCGAAACATTGCACCTAGGTCTTGACGTGCGTGCACTACAAGCAGTGTGATTTTGTTTGAAATCGGTCAGTAATGAAGGGCACTTTACTTGTAGGCGGAAGTAGTTTTTCATCTGTATCTTGCCTTCCATTGCAGTGATGTAAAGCGAAACATTACACCTAGCACTCATGGCAAATGCATTACAAACAGTGCAAGTTTTGTTGAAATTGGTCAATAATGAAGGGCCCTTTACTTGGAGGCTGAAGTAGTTTTTCGTCTGCATCTTGCTTTCCATTGCCGTGATATAACTGAAACATCACACCTAGCACTCACTGTGCATGAGCTGGTAACAGTGCAGGTTTTTTTGAAGTCAGTCAATAATGAAGATCTTTGTCACAATATAAAAGCACTATGATATGCAAGGTCATCCTTTTCAACCAACTGAAATTCTTTTTTTGCAGGATGCGAGGAGCAGTGTGTCATAACAAATGGACAGCAGAGTGTCATTCTTCCAGCACCAAGTACAACATTTGGTGAGTCCTCACAATTCATACATAATTTTTAATGTTCCTTCCTATCTTCCTTCACATATGACACACAGCCGTATACTGATAGCTCATCTTATTGTTGAGGCATTACTACTAATCTAACATTCTGTGGGTAGGCATGGTAAACACAGTAACACTGAGGCAGACAGCATATGCAGGAATGCAGAGGCAGGAGGTAGGCAGTCAAGCAGGGAGGCAGGCAGATTCAGGCAATCAGCACGTAGGAAGGGGCAGACAGGTGGTACAGAGGCAGTGGTAGGCAGATTGATGGGCAGGCCAGGTCACAGGCAGGCAGAGGTAGATGTTGGCAGGCAGAGTCTAGCAGGCATGCAGGGATATATTTAGGGACAGAAGCAGATGCATTCTAGGCAGAGGCATTCATGCTGGAGGAGGCAAGAAGAGATAAGCAGACAGGCTGAGGCAGGGATGCATACAGAGGCATGGAGGCAGAAGCTGGCAGGCAAAGGCAGGGAGACAGGCAGCCAAACAGAGGCAAGCAGAATGAGGCAAAGGTAATGGAAGGCAGGCAGAGGGAAGTGGGCAACTGAAGCAGGTAAGGAGAAGCAGGCAAAGATAGAGGTAGTCAGGGAAAGGTAGGCAGGCAGGCAAACACAGATAGGCATTCAGAAACAGGCAGGTATGCAAGCAATTATTGATGCTGACATACAGGCAGACATGGATGAAGGTGGCAACAGGGAGGCAGACAGCCCGCAGGCATGCCGTCAGCCAGGCAGACAAGGAGCCAAGTAGACGGTTAGGCAGGCAAGCAGGGAGATAGGCAGAGTCAGACACGGAGGCAGGCAGGCAGGTAAGCAGAAGCAGGCAGGAAGACAGAGTCAGGCAGGCAGTGGCACGTAGCACAGGGACACAGGCAGATTAACCCTTTCACTCCGCAATTAAATCCCCCGGCACTGGTCCCCCAGCTGAGGTTTTTCTCTGGGCATTTAATTTCTAATGCTTGCTCTTAGATAAAAAAGCATATCTCATAGACTTTTCATTCAAATTTAATGAAAAAAAATTTTGCAGTGTGTTAATGAATTCGGGAAAAAATATTCACAAACTTTTACAATAAATTTAGTCCTGCAAATTACATGCATTATATAAAATGTGGGGTAAATATTTTATTACTCACATAAATCTGGTTGCTGCACAAGATCCGTGGTACCTTTGGTCACTCTTCTATCATCACACACATACACATTTGCCCGCACTATTTACACAAATTAGTTTTCGTGTGATAATCCGCGAAACAAGGCGCCACGCGTGTGTTGCACTCATGTCGTCAGAGTCACAGCACAAGTCTACCTAACTACACTCTCATGTCATGTGTATAACCTGATTCAGCACACAGTTTATAAATTTCGATGTCGAAACGTTCCCTTTTTATGGAAATGTACTTTCTGGATATAACTCTGCCTTTGAATTTTACAATTACTTTGTCCACTGCCAAATGTTCCGAGGGGTTATAGAATTTAGCATAAGCCTGGTTGAATGTTTAAAAAAGACTGTCTTTATTTTCCATGGCTGATCATATTCCTCGCCTTGGTTGGGTCTCTTTCAGTCTCTAATGGCTTGGGTTATCAAGCCTTCGTGACGATGGCAGGAAGTCGCAATGTTTGTGTCTCTAGCCACAGCTGGGCCAACGTAAGCGCTGTGAAACACTGTACGGGTTCATCTTTGGAGGTCATTTGTTGGGCTGGGTTACTACCTCGTGGCTTCGCTGTGAAAAACAGCAGACGCAATTTCCTCCTCCTCCTCCTCCTCACCCGGTCCGTCATTTTTGTTATTGCTACTGCTTGCTGAACACTACCCAGGTCTGTTACAAAGACAGTTTTGTATTCCTGTGCCCTCATAAATCTAATACCCTAACTAACGACCAACTTACATGATGAGAGCAAAACAGATCTAAGCCTACGACGTAAATGCTGTGAAAAATTCCACGTATTTCAAGGGTGAACACGACATTTTTACTATATTAGACGGCTGTGTTACAGATTTCTGCCACACAACTCCTACAGAATGCCCCAGAACTACAACAGACACGCCTGTGAGCCCTCCTGTAACTGTACACATAGATTTTTATGGATATCTCCAGTATTTTTGTATTAGTTCAGTCTGAAAATACGTGTTACAGTACGCCACTGAAAACCATTCAGCCGTCAATTAGTAACTGGCTTCATAGCACACTGTTGATATTCAACCCACACGCGACTCCAGTGCGACTGATAAACAAAACGCTCCTTTTCCAGAACGGTATTACTCAGCCGAGAATTGCGCAGTTCACCAATGTGTTGACATACATATCGCGACTGTTGGAGGCCTTACAGGGGTGGACAGGGAGCATTTATAACTGCACACACCGGCCCTCACATTCAGGGGACATACCACACAGAAATCCTGCGAGGTACGTGGGAAAGGGGTGAAAAAAATGCTTCCAAATTCGACACAATATTGACGACGACTGATGGTGTCATTCGTCCCAGACAGACCGTTTAAATGCCCCCTGCGCAACTACGAGAATCGCCATTTGTAGTTAAAGGGTTAAATCAGGCAGAGAGGTACATTCTGGTAGGTAGGCAGATACAGGTAGGCAGGCAGGCAAGCAGGTATGAGGGTGCAGGCATTAGTCAGGCAGCCACACAAAGGCAGACAGGCAAGCAGGTTGAGTCACGCAGGCTGAAGCAGGGAAGCACATGCAAGCTGGTAGACGGAGGCAGGCAGGAGCTTTTAAGCAGGCATACAAGGAGGCCCACAAGCAGAAAAGCAAGGACAGGTAGGCATGCAGGCAGTGCAGGCAGACAGAGGCAGTTAGGCAGGCAAAAAAGACAGGGTAACACAGTCAAGGAGGTAAGCGCACGCACACAGAAGCAGGGCAAAGGGAGGGAGGCAAACTGCAGGCAGTGGTAGGTAGGTGATGCTCGCAGGTACAGTCCTTCATGCTGGGGGAGGCAGGGAGGGACAGGTACACAGGCTCTGGCAGGGATGCATACCGAGGCATGGAGGCAGAAGCTTGCAGGCAAAGGTAGGGAGACAGGCAGCAAAACAGAAGCAGGCAGGGGGGGCAAGCAGGCAGACAGACAGAAGCAGGCAAAGATAGACGTAGTCAGGGAAAGGTAGACAGGCAGGCATGGATGAAAGCGATGACCATCAGGCAGAGGGAGACAGACAGGCCGGCAATGGCAGGGACAAAGAGGCAGGCTTGCAGACAACCCACAGGCAGGCAGCCACACAGAGGCAGGTAGGCAAGCAGGCATGCAGAAGCAGTCATGAGACAGGCAGGAATCGAGAAGCAGACAGGCTTACATGCAGGCACATGGGCAGCGAAGGATGGACAGGTAGGCAGACAGGGACAGGCGGAAGAAAGAGGCAGGCCAGCAGTCACTAAGGCAGGCAGGGGGGAAGTAGGAGGGCAGAAAGAAGCAGGCAGTAGAGGCAGACAGGCAGGCAGTGATAGGCAGGAACAGGCACACAAAAGCAGGCTGGCAGAGAAGAAGGCAGGAATGCATGCAGGCAAAATCAAGCAAAGACGCAGATCCTGGCCGGCAGACAGACAGGCTAGAACAGACCAGAAAAGGCATCTAGCCAAGCAGGAAAGCAGGCTGGCAGCCAAGCAGAGGCAGGTTAAAGCAGCCAAGGACAGAAGCAGGCAGGCAGAGGCACTTGTGTAAAATTTTGCGGGTAAAGACAAAAAGGCACATGTAGGGAGACAGGCAGGAAGAGGCAGGTAAAGGCAGCAAGCAGAGGCAGGGAAAGGCAGGCTTGGACGCTGGCAGGTAAGCAGGGTAGAAAAGCAGAGGGACAGCCATGCAGCTGATGCAGGCAGGCAAGCAAGTGCCTGGGAGGAAGCATAAAGTACTAGTTGAGCACTGGTTAATGTTAGTGATATATAAACATGATACTGGTTTTGATTGTGCTTCCTGTAGTATAGATGGTGGTGAAAGGTTTTAATGGTAGTGCCTGGGAGGAAACACATGGGGCATAGGAAATAGTGAACATGAATAGACTGCTGTGTACTGGTAGTGCCTAGGAAGAAACACAGAGGGCGTAGTAAAACTCGTTCATTTTCACCTCACTATTCCTCATAATCCTAATAAATAACTTCCTAGGATTATTCCCATACGTCTTCACCAGAAAAAGTCACTTAACACTTACACTAA